>OW026325.1:3265689-3730689 GCA_932273695.1 Apotomis betuletana
TTTTCTATGATAGAGTTCCTATGGCCACCTTCCGGCTCCATCATCAGATCAGCCCCATGGTACCATAATTATTGTATTGTCATCAAAGTTTGTCGCGTATAAAAAGAAAAAAAGATTGATAGTTCGGGGTTTAAGTCCAAGAGTGCGACTGTGAATAAGGAAACAGTTACCGGATATCAACTCATCGGAGGGCACTTTCCCTTTAGGTTAAGGGCCGTTCGATGGCTACTCGCACAGGTGTGGTATTAGTCGGTGAAATGATACAACAGACCTTTCAGTGGCATGCAATTGTATTTACACTTTACAATGGGGACCGCGAGACATGGCCTTCGGTGGCGTTGGCAATTTCAGAGGTACACGGCTCTTATCAACTAGCGATGCTAAGGTTCTATGCGCATAGAAAAATAAGGAGTCGACTCACTCTAACGCTTTGACAGTACTGTCAGGGTTGAACGCGAAGAGCAGGCCTCCGCTGCCTTGGGATCGCCTCACCAGGAGTCCCCTCGACTGGCGAGGCACGCAGAAAACGCCCTGCGGCAGGGGTGCCACGGGCGCGAGATGCAGCACGTGTCGGTGCAGAAGGCCAGGCTCGGCCGTACTCGTGCGCTGGTCACGGGGGCGGCCGGGGCTGGCGTTAGGCGCGGCGCGTAGCGGCGCGCATATGGAGGCAGCGTCCGGAGGACGCCACGACGTCTGAAGGACGGAGAAGGACGCTGGTCGCGCGCCCTCACGCCCTTGGCATGGCGGCGCCGGGATGGAACCGCGGCGTAGCTCGCCGGTTGTCCGACAGCCTACGGGCGGATGGCGCGGAGCAGGAGTGCGGCCCCGAGGGGGCGCGGGCGCAGGCCGCGTCGACGCACGCGGTCGGCGTGACGTGACACTTCACCACACGAATACACAACTAGCCCTGGAGGGCTTTGGAGAACAGCCGCCAAGTTGACCGGCTGCCTCTTATAAGCTAAAACACCAGTTTACATATCTTTATTCTAAATTCTAATTGGAAAAAACTCACGGATGAATCCGTCTCGTTTCGTCGTATCGACCAGAGAGCACCCACGCCTCCTTGTTTCATTTTTCGTCAAACTCTATGCATAGACAACCATACCTAGAAGTGAGGTCTAATTATTGGAATTATGGATTTACTTTTAATTATATTTATTGTTAATAATAACGGTAATAAATCAAGTTTATTTTAATGTGTATGAGAGTGTGAGACAATTTAATATTAATATAATAACATGATAGTTCCTAAGGTGACAGGCGCCGGAGACGTGCACGGAAAAGAACGACTAATACTTAAGGAACGCTCCCGGTCGAAGCGTTCGTTGGTTTGTCTTGAATAGCTCGGTCAGCTGTCAGGTTGACACTTTGTCACTGACAGTCGGCAGTCGATCTGTATAGGAGATCTGATGAGAATTGAATTGAATGTTAATGGTTTTTATAATGCTTAAATTGCTGAGAAACGATGCACAGGGCTTGTGGAAACGAGGTTGTATTGTGTTTTCGGCGAGTGAATGATCTGGTTTGTATTTAGTAGCGATTTCGCTAAGAAAACCGCTACAAGTTAAGTAAGTATGCAAAATTTCAGCTGAATCGGTTGACGATATCTGCTTCAAAATTGAGTTGCAAGATTTCACCCGAACAAACATACTTTAAACATACAATGCAAGCTAAATAAAAGCTTGTAAAAACAGTCGCTTTATTTTTCATTGATATAAAAAGTGTCGGGTTCTTCCCGGACACTTGAAAACCCCCCCAGGACGGCCTCCAAACTAGGAAATAACCGGGGAAACCCGGCCGGATGGCAACCCTACTCATGGTAAAGGTAATGTTGTTGTTATTGGCGATTTTGTCCAAATGTTCGCGAGTGTCAACTGTTTGCCAATATTCGCGATCGGACTTTGGACCGCACGTGTGTAAATTGCTCGAATAGCGAGTCTAGACGAGTTCGCGATGCTCGTTTATTTTTGAGATTGTTAAGAGTTCAAAGATCGATCGTTAAAAAAAGCTACGCGTTGTTTACAACATAGTCCAGTCATAATGTGTGGGTAGGTTTTTTCACGTCAGAAGTGTTATTTTTAACAGACTTAAGAAACAAACATTCTCAGCTTAACCTGTATAATATGCATGTTTGTCCGCGATTATCTCGCGTTTGGCTGAACCGATTTTGACCGCATTAGGCAACCTAAATGGTACCAGCCAGGGCAAATATTTGTGTGATGAACTCGAATATTTGTGCTTGGGTCATGGTTGTTCTATGTATTTAAGTATATAATTATTTATCAATATATTTAAGTATGTATATCGTCGTCTAGTACCCATAACACAAGCCTTCTTGAGCTTAATTTGGGACTAGATCGATTTGTGTGAGGTTGTCCGATATTTATTTATTTATTCCCAGATTCACGGTCAGTGACATAAGCTTATCTCTCTCTAAGGCGGCGTCATGATGCTGACAAAATGGCGTTATATTTGAAAAACTAAATGTAAAACCGAAAAAAACCTTTTTTCTGCTCACTTACTTGTGATATGAGATTCTGTTTTCGTATTTACATTTTTTTTGTGTAATTTGGGCACTTGCGCATTACGCAAGACGGCTTCTTGGGGCCAATATCACACCGTTACTGAGAACTTGACACATACGCATCTGTCACTTTCTCGAGATCAACAAAAGCGATGCCATGGCGTAAGCACCATATGGTGTCATTTAACTCCTATAAGTTCTTCACTTTTAGAGCGCTAGTAACCCACATATCTGCTTATAATACCTAGTACATTACGTGACAAGGGTGGTAAACGACGAATTATAAACGAGTGTCTATTAGAAGAAGAAGTTTTTAATGACACGGGTTTGGAATTCCTTTACCACCAAAGTCACGTACGACGTTTTTCATCAAACTTTGGAGGAAATAAAACAAAAGTAATAAACAGTAGTCAATACGAAAATTACTTACCGACCTAGGGCGTAATATACGACTTACCGCCCGGTTTTCTAGCATGTAAACCCTTGTTTACGAGCAAGTGTGATGAAAAATATAATTGAGCCCAATTGGTTCATTTTCTGCGCACCGCGTCTGAATATAAAAATATTGATTTACACAAAATAAACAAAAATATATTCAGGTTTGAAAAAAGTTCGTCGATAGAATCGATTTGATCAACCATTCATAATCGTTAGATTTGGCAAACAATATGTTTTTGCTACATCACTACAAACATCAACAGAACTGTCAAATGTTTGGTTACATATAGTGATGGGCCGCGAGAATATTCCCGTTCCCGAGAATATTCTCCTGGGGAATATTTCCGGAAATTTCCTTTGTTCCCGAGAATATTCTCCAAAATGGGGAACATTGAACTTTTCTTAGTACTAGAGAGAATTTTAGTACCAGAAAGTTATAATTTGGCATGGTTATACATATAAGTCATTTTGACAAATTGGTAGAACAAATTCTTGGAAAAATACTTTTTTACTTTACCTCCCCCTATAATAAAGTGGGGATGTCTTTTTTTTCTAGTCTACCCCATGGTGTGATATGTCGTTGGATAGGCCTTACAAAATGTTGCAGGTTTGTTGCAACAATTTTCCGATTTATAGATCTGTTTGTGAAATATCAAACTTTAAATTGCAAATTTTGGGAGTACTTGGGTATTGGCTATACAAACGCTGCTAGGGTAGGCTTTACAAGTTTACGAGTAATAATAGTCAACCAACTCATAAAGGGTACTTAGAGAAGTAAAACTTGAAACTTGTATGACTTTGTTAGCAGTTAGCAGAAAAAAAAACATTAACACTGACGCGCTGCCACAAAACGATTCATCTGGCCCAGCATGACATATTTTATGAATCTGCAATCAGATTGGTTTCGTGTTTGTGTCCATTTTACGGTAGTATGATCTAGTGTTTTTGTTGGTTGGTTAATTCAGAAGCTTCTCGCCTAGCTACCTCCTACTCCAATAACACCATGCTGCAGAAATAATTCTAAGAGCTGAAAATTTCTTGAACACAGGTTATCTTCCCGCAAACTCATTTTGTAATGACACTGTTGTAGACATAGACTGCGCCAAATTTAAATCTGAAGCAGACACATATTGAAGTTGTGGAAGCAGTTTTCCAAATCGAAGACGTGTACAACACAGCGCAACAACTTCGACCAAGATGATATCTGTTCAGCTATTACAAGGAAGAGCGGTAAGTCAATTAACGGATTTGAAATCAATGCATGTGTCTTCTCTTGGCTGGTTTTGAAACTACTGACGGATCAAACGACGTTACCGACCAGTCGGTAGGATCTCGCTGCATTTAAGAAGATCTTTGAAACCAGAAGTTGGCCTGGAATCTTTAAAGACGTCAAGCCGCGCGAAAGACAGTCGGCATGATTTTCCGCTACAGAGACATGGCAGAAATAATCCACTAAAAGTGCGCCAAATATGCGCCTCATTGATGGGGCGAATAACGTTTCCAGCAATAAGTTACGGTTGAATCCGAAAATGAAAATGAGAAGATGTCTTCTAATTCCGTAAAATCTACTGAGGAGTCGAAGACTATAAGATAGGGGAGGGGCCTAGGGGAGAAACCGAACAGAAGGGAAACAAGATTGTTAGTCTTTTGATTATTTTAAGTCAACTTCGGAAACGATGACTAAGATATAACTTTGAAGTCACAAGTGGAGCTAGGACAAGCGGTGGCGGCACTCAAATCAAAGCAACTACCAAGAACAGAAACATGATAGCTTAAATCCAAAGTGATGAGACGATGACTCAAGAGATACTCTCGGAGGCAGAGCCCCCGTATTTAGATAATAAACACAACTTTGAACTTTCAAGTCACGAGTAGATTTACGAAGCGGAGGGCTCGGGGGGGGATGAGCCCCCGCACCAAAACAAGACTTCTCTTCTTGATCTTGTAATATATTTGTGATAGCGGCTATGGAACCCTGCCTGGAGCATCAACATTGGCTTGGATCCAACTGATTAAAGAAAAATAATTTTATCAAATATTGCAAAAGATTAAATGCTGATATTAATTTTTTTTATTTTATGTTTCTGGCAGTGTATTTAAGTAATGAATTATGGCATGCCTGTACACTACCTATTTAAAATACTATTGAAATAATGAAATAAATATATACATAAAAACGATAAAAACTAAATAAAATACAATTATTTTGCTAATTGCGTTGACAACACACGTGTTTTCTCTATTCCTTCTCTATCAGAAATTAACTTGCTTGTCTCACTGGTATTTATTTTACCATGTTATTCCTGAGAGCAATTTAAAACTTGCGGAATATTCCTCGGAAACAATGAGAATATTCCCGGGAACATTGAGAATATTCCCGGAGAACAATGAGAATATTCTCGAGAACATAGGAAATTTACATTTACAGCTGACTTTTTATATTTTTTTCTATTGAATTGTTAACCTATTAAATAGATAAGCGTTTACTTATATAGAGAATGTCATAAAATAAATGTTATTCATATACAAATCCTAAATTCCCCTATATTCCCCTCATGGGGAATGTTTCCGAGAATATTTCCGAGAATATTCTCGCCTGGGGAATATTCTCGGAAACGGCCCATCACTAGTTACATATCATACGGACTGTAAGTTGGCATCCCTACCGCACTAGCATTTTGGTAAATGCTGCACATCCCAACTGATTTCCTCAAATCACAAGGCAAAACTGATTATATAATATGTAGTCTGTTATATAAACATCGGAAGTAAACAATGCCTGGTGTTATGTTAGTTATATCTTGTTGTTTACACCGTCTCAAGGTGATCAAGTCACTTGGAATAATACCTATAGTTATCGTTATCGTCTCAACAGCTTCTGGAATCCAGTGTTGCCAGGCGTCTCGTATTTCCCGAGATTTCCCGTGTTCCAGACATAATTATAAACGTATTTCAACATTATAGCGGCTTCACACTACTCGCGAAGGTGGCCAAGGTTAGGCGTACATGATAGTGTGGAGAGGTACTTCCCTGCGGAAGCTTACTTCGGCCAACTTCGCCTCGCCCAACCTCGGGTCAAGTTCGCGTCTATACTCGACGCCACGTAGCTTTGGCAATTGCGACCAATGACTCCTCCTACCATGAAACTCTATTTCTAATAACGACACGTCCGCTCCCTCCACGCCCAGACACCCTCTACCACGGTGTAGCAATAAAAGTAAAAATGGTCGACCGTTACGGGGAACAAAAAACAGTGTCGTTATTAGAAATAGAGTTTCATGGTAAGAGGAGTCATTGGTCGCTATTGCCAAGCTACGTGGCGTTGAGTATAGTGTAGGGGTACCGTAAAATACCCCGTCGTTAAAACTTAACATAACAACATTGACGTAATATTCATAACAACATAATTTGGAATTCCTAGCTTATTATATTGGCTGTGATCCGGTCCCTTGTTCCACTAAACGCTGAATATCTTGGAAACGAAAGCTCCGATTGTCATCAAACAAAACTAAAGACCATCTCGAAAAACCAGGTTTATGTCTAACAATAACAAAACCGCACTCAAATTTTAATCAACAGATGGACCACAGACAACGTCAGTATCACAAGAAAAACGTCTCTGTGATTGTTTCGTAGACACAAACACATAAAACCTTCCGGCTTCATCTTTAAATCTTTTGTATGAAGACTCGTTCTAGGCGTATTTGTTGTAAGGGTAAATCAAAACAAACCGTGAACTCAGAATCATGAAATTTGGTACGAGGCAACGTCTTAATAGCACAGATAAAGGAAAAATTCCAGAAATCATAAATTCTTAGGTTTGTACGGAACACTCGGTACGCGAGTCCGACTCGCACCCGGCCGGTTTTTTAAAGTGTGGAATTACTCCACTGTAATCTGAACATATTGTCAACCTACACTCGCGGCTCACAACTTATGTGTCTTTTTCAGGACCCTTTTCCAACCCGCTGGCTGAGAAAATGGCTGGAACTGATTGAAATTGTTGAGGCATTAAAATGTGTAGGCGAATCTTAAGAGCCCACCCATGCAAAATTCGTCAGGTGAATGATCCTAGATCTCACCATCCATAGTGATTAAAAATCTGTCCCTTGGAAATAAGAAACTTAAACGTTTTTTCTTCAATCTTGTCAACGTGAAAACACGATTGGTAATAATTTTCTCTATACTTTTATCTCTCAAACATAACCCTTTTTTTAGATATTTTCGGTTGGATCTTCAAAACCCTTCCGTTTTTAACAATGTTTTTTAGCTTAATTGATGCACAATTATAAGTTCTCAAAAACTGTAGAACTATTTTCAATATAAAATGCACATGTTTATGACACAACTCAAAAAAATTCCGCGCTTCCGAGCACGCACTTCCATGCCCGACAGAACATTTCCATCCCATGAATTTCGTAAAAATTGAATGAGTTTTGTAGGAGGGGAATGATAAATAAGCAGTATGTCCTCTTAAGCTTCTAGCTGAGCCTTTAATCGATCAGCTGCTAAGCTGTATTGAATGGACCAATCACATTGATCAGTTTTAAATTCACTCAGACTTAGGGCTTCACGCAGCCTGATTAATTCATTTCCTCCGCTTCAAAAACCCTCGGTAATCTACGACCAGTCTATGTAATTGGTGAGGTTGTCCGATATTTATTATTGGGATATATTTAAATGCACATCTGTATAATTTTTCAGTACACTAGGTAACTCCACTAATTAACTGAATGCATACCAGAAAAACGAATGCTGTGCAAAAAAGACAATTGATTAACTATCATACAAAACGAGATGACCTTTTTAACCGAATTCACACCAAAAATATGGTTCGTACATCGGATATATTTGAAAGTTTCACCAAAAATACTGACTTGCGCACTAATTATCCTCGCACTGCACACTAAGATCCGACTCGGCCGGGTTAGGTTAGGTTAGTTTTTTTTTTATATCCAGTAAAACAGTGTTGCAAATACCTTTAAATAGTACATTGAATTCGCATTATTTAGTGTGCATAATTATAATATTAAGTCAGTATTTTTGGTGAAACTTTCAAATATTTTGATCGAAAAAAGGGAATATACAGATATTGCTTTAAATACATGCCTTTATTATTTATTATTCTATTTATACTTTTTCTTTAATTTTCGATATTTTGGGTATTTTCTACTCAGAATGACAAGCTCTTTCGATCTAATTAGGAGAAAAAAACTGTCCCAAAATATTAATACATTTTTTGTTTTTCCATTCCGTTACCGCTGTAGTAGGTTATATGGAAATGGTAACGAAATGGAATGAAAAAACATTGCGACACTTTTTCTTCTAATTATATCGAAAGAGCTCGTGATTCTGAGTAGAAAATACCCAAAATATCGAAAAAAAAAAGTTGGTTGTACGACTTTAGAAAAAATGGCCCAAGTACAGAAAACTAAGACATAACTAAGATTTGTTTCTTTTTGTTTCAGGTTTAAACGCGTGTGAAAAAAAGTCATACATGTTCCTCAGGAAGGAGCTGCCAGTAAGGTAAGAATTTTCTACATAAATGTGATGTCATTTTCAATTTCCTGTACCTACATAAAATATTGCCGAACACACAATAATTACAGAATCTTAGTTCTATTTGTATACAATAACAACTTTTATTTTCTACCCTGCACCCCATTTAAGTATCTGTTTGGCCCTATGGTTATAAAGAATACCATTTGTCAATAAGTTCACAAATTGTACTGACTTTTCGACCCTTAAGAATCAATACCATACCGTTTAACTAACATTTTTGACGTTTTTCACCTTTTAATTCAGTTAGGTTCAGAAAAAATAACGAATAAAATACCATAATCGTCTTAATTTTTTTTGTTACTTAGACAATATTGATTCTTAAGCGTCGTTTTCCTTTTATTACGTTATTTGTGCAATAAAGTTTCAATGAATAAATAAATATTGGTGTTGATAGTAGAATAATAATAATAACTTATTTAATACAACAATAGTTTTTTTACGGTTCCGCACCAAAAGTTTCAAAAACTACTCAAAATTGTATTTTATTTCTATTTCGAGTAGATTTTGAAATATAAATTACCAATGAAAAATCGAACTGTAGGTTTCAAATATATACCAATAAATAAATAAATAAATATTAAGGGACAATCTTACACAAATCGACCTAGTCCCAAACTAAGCAAAGCTTGTACTATGGGTACTAGACGACGATATACATAATATATAAAATACATACATAGAATAAATCGCAATGGCCCTGTTCTAAGTAGTAACATTGATAATATGTTAAGAAACATGTTTGATAGAGAAAAATGTCTAAAACAATCAGCATTTTTGAACGGATAAGGAGCTTCAACGCCTTTAACACTATTTGAATTGTTGTCAATTAAATAATTGCTATTATTTACTATTAAACTGTATAGATAATGTCATTTGTTATCATTATTTTTCACGTTTACTATCTTTACGTTGTTTTCAAGTGTTATCCGCTTCTTTAAATAATATTTATAGTTTCGGTTATAGACACAAGATTAGGTGTATCGCACAGACCATAAGAATACTATAGACTGGGTATTGGGCGGGGCAGGCGTAACCGAGCATAAGCCCAAATTCCCAAAGATATGTCAACGTGATGTCAACAGTCACTTAGTTACCATCCGAACGTGCTTGAGTAATTATGTCCCAAAAAATTAGAAATATGCCGAATTGTGCCATTATAATCGTCACAGGCGAGATCTGCATACTCAAAAAGATACCTGATACAGTTTAATTTCACTGGAAAGTAATAAAATTCGGTATTTTGTAATATTTCGTAAAATATTGCCGTGCATTATGACAATTATACATTACTAGCTTGACATGGTAACTATTCACGCAACATCTTTAGGAGCACGCAATGTATACGTCCGTCTGACAATTTAGTGCGGGGGAACAAGTCTAAACCATAAATTGTCGATATTCTGTATGGAGGTTTTAATGTGAGCCGCTCGTGTTTCATACTAACTTGTCCATTTTAATAATATAATTTACACTTTATCACCTTGTTTTTTAGGGTTCCATACCTCAATCGGCAAAAACGGAAATCTTATAGGATCACTTTGTTGTCCGTCCGTCCGTCTGTCTGTCTGTCTGTCAAGACCCTTTATCTCGAGAACGCGTGGAGGTATCGAGTTGAAATTAACACTATATGTATATATACTCAGGTCTAGGGTCCCTTAAAGCTGTGAAAAAAAATAAAGCTTCTGGGCAAGGTCGTAAAATTGGTCTTATGCCACATAAAAGTAACATAAAAGTGTATGTAACAGAGTTACATATAAGTATCAGAAAAGTTATGAAAAGGCAAATCTACAATGAAACGAAATTGTTCATTTCGAAATTGTTATTTTTTTATATTATTAAGTTTAACTCTTGTTGTTTAATGTCAATTTGTAATACAATAGTGAACTGGCCTTTATACCACTTTTATGTAACGTTACATAGAAAACCGATTCATATCGTTACATACGTTACATAAAAGTCACATACAAGCGCTCTATTTCGACATTAAAATCCCAATTACATGACACTGCAACGAAGGAAAAACCACGCTCACAGCCTCTTAGCACTAATCTAACATTAATATAACTATGTAATTTCACCTTTGAACAATATAATGCACAGTTACCTTTAAAATCACCAAACAATGTGTTTTTGAAAAGTCCGCAAACACGACCGTTCCCTTTGAATAGGCGACACACGACTTAATATGGCAGACAAAATAGCGGCGGTGCATAGACTAACTAAAAAATATTGTTGTTATTAAATAAATTTGGATTCTTCTATATAATTGCCAAGTTTCAATTATAATTATGGTTACATAAAAATTGTTACATAATAGCGTACAATACGATTACATAATGTTTTTTAATGAAATAAGCATTATTTTAACGTGCCATTTCGTTGCTAAGGTAGTCAAACTCTTCCATGATTAAGTAACATACGGAAAGCTTATTGAAATGCCCGATGAATGATACAAAACACAAAAAAAAACATTGTAAATAGGCAGGAGATAATTTTGCACACTTTTTTTGTATTGGGGACGTTGTGATCACACATTATTAAAATACTAAAAAAAATATTGACAGGCGATTTGACGTATTCCTCTATCTTGAAAAAAATAAAACAGATGTTGCTTTTCCCAAAAGAAACATTGGCAATAAATAATTTGAAGCATATTTTTTTTAAACTAACAGCACATTTTTTACTGGCGAAATATTCCTTTTTTGGCGGCCTTACCCTTCTACGTTAACGTGAAAAAAAGATACAGCCGTTTATGTCGGCAAAAACGTACATTTCGACACTCTTAAGGGAATCAAAGTGATAGGGTACTTCCCGATGACCTAGAACTATGAAATTTGGCAAGCACTACAAATACTTATAAAAATCTGAAATCGCCACATATACTTACTACAAATACTAATAAAAATCTTAAAAAATATAGTCATTTTCAAACATCAAGTCCACCTTTTGTACGATACGTTTACTTTTGTGCAATAAAGATTAATTAAATAAATAAATAGGTAAATCATATTTGGAGAACTTGGTTGCGTTAAGTTTGATTCAAATTCAAATTCAAAATCGGTTATTGCAAGAACATAGTAATAAATTAGGTGATACAGGTATATACAGTGTTGCTTATGTTCTACCAAAAAGGCATGCAAACAAAATAAAAAAGTATTTAAATACTTAATTGTTACATATTTCAATTTGTTACTTATGTCAAAAATAAGGGATCACCTCTAGTGGAATAAAAATTCTTGTCATAAATTTGACCGTCATAACTCATTTCGCATAATGGCTTTCCTCATACATGTTATTTGTCATAAATTATTATTTGCATAACATTTTATATGTCATAATTGTTGTTTGGCAGGCTTTTCATAAGCATAATTTAGTATGGCACAAAATTTCAAGTAATATTATTGAATGTCATAATAATTGATAGTACGAAGAAGAGCAACGCATAAATTATGGTTTTCATAATTAATGGCAATAGAAATTATATAGTATAAGTTATATCACATGTACCAATCATAATACTTTATAACATTTGAAATAATGATACAAAAGTTACATGAGCACAAAAACAAAAAGGGGGGACGGGGGGGCGAAGCCCCCCACTAGGGGGGCTCGGGGGGCAGAGCCCCCCGCATTAAGAAATCCTTCTCCACACTGACCTCTTTGTTGTAGGTTAGGTTAGGTTAGAATTGTGAACTTACAAATACGAACATCGGCCAGAAAAGTAGGTTAGGTTAGGTTTGAAAGAACTGCGACCCCCTCAGAAATTAACTGCTGCCAGAAAACCAGGCTGATGTTGAAATAAAAAATTAGGAACTTGATATTTATGTTCTTCAGTATTATGCGCCAATGCACGATATGCATAAGAACATTATGACGATTAATGATTAGGTATGATTCAGGTTGATATGCTCCAAAATTATATGAAATTCCTTACTTATGCGTAAAAACATTATGGTCATAAAATTTATGCGGATCAATTAATGACTATACCTACACCTTATGCGCAAGGACTATTATGACAAAAGTGGTTATGCGCACCGATTAATTAATTTATGCAACCCAATATGGAACCCAAAAATAATTACTAAAACTCAGAATTTGCAGATTAAATTACATTAATTATTACATTATTTTTATAAGTATTTGCACCTCGTTTGTATGCGGCGCCATACATTTCAGATGCAAACTTAACCCAACCAGGCCAATTAAGATGGGATAAGTGAAAGTTTGTACGGAACGAAGTTTGCGCGGGTCAGAATCGCACCAGGCTGGTTTTTTTTTAATTCAGACAAGTAATTTTATTACCTACAGCGAAATCAATAGCAGTGGGTGATAAAATCATTAGATTAAAACAGTATTATTGTTTTGCTAATCCACAATATAATAACGTGCTAGTCAGTTGACGACGAGGTTGGCGCAGTTTTTATGCACCTGCCTACTGAGCCGGCGGTCCTTCGTTCGAATCTCGGCAAGGGCAAATATTTGTGTGATGAACTCGAATATTTTGTTCCTGGGTTATGGATGTTATCTATATGTATGTATTTATATATATTGTTTATATCATCGTCTAGTACCCATATTAAAAGCATTGCTTAGTATAAGGTCAGGGCGAGTTGTGTACGATTGTCCCTTAATTATTTTGTTTACATTTTATATGATAAAATAAATAAATCCACTCCGTTTATAATTTACCTACTACCTGTTCCAAATTTTGTAAGGTGATGTTTTTATTTTTCATATATCACTATATATGTAAACATTTTGAACGATAGAAAGATTGAGATGACGCTTCCATTTGATTTCGTCGCCAAAAATTAAAAGGTCTCATAATTTAATTTACGACCATACAAAATAAATATTTTCAACATGCATTATATTATAAACCTATACATATTATTATTTTATCGATATCGACTATTTTGATTTGATCATGCCCTTAACCTTTAGAATCAGTAGATGCATACCGCTGACTGAGCTTACATTACATTTTCTGGGTCGTTAAAATTAAACCTCGTGTTACGAGGATAAGGTTCAATTTTAAATGTTTTAAAATTGAAACATAAAACCTTGCGATATTTAGCCAGCGTTAATATCAAAAGTGACACTACTGAATTGACGGAAGTAGAAATCAATTTCTTGTCAATTCGAGGCTTTGTCGTACTGAATCATAAAGTCTCATTTGCCTTTTATTTTATTTCTATTTAAGTTATAATAAAAATAAAGACATTGTCTGCTATGCATATAAGGACTAAAATTCTCGATACATTGATCGTAGTAGTGTATGACCACGTAATACGCACACATTAGCTCAGCCAATGTCAACTCACTTCTGTTTGTTGTAAAACCTTATTTTTATACGAATATAATTGTGTGCGTGTAAAAGTCGGCTACAGCGGTGCTAGAACAAACTGCGCTGAATGCCGTCTCCATATACTCCGTGGTGTATCGTATTTCACACCTACTGATTGTTTTATATCATCAGAGATTGGTCGGGTGGGTGTCATTATACACGGTGTCCTGTATTCAATGGACAACACTATACTGCGATTTCTAATTCAAGACCAAAAAAACTACCACAAGGTTGCCACTACAATAAAATATTTTTACAATAGTAAATTTCTTTTTATTTTTTCAACACGCTAAGATAATTTATTTATTGGTAACTTTAACTCTATGTTTTAACAAAATAACTAGAAGTATTTATTATTACATAATTACGAGAGGACATAATAAAAACTTAAACATCGCAGATTTTTGGTACAAAATCTGGTATTGTACTTGTAACATTGTCCATTCGGTGCAAGCCAAGAATCAAACTCAGATGTCATTTAAATGTTGTCAATTTTGACAGTGACGTATCTGTCGTAGTTTTTTTTGGTCTTGAATTAGAAATCCGAGTTTATATAGGACCCTTTTTTTTTACTCTCCGAATTTAATTTATCCGCGGTTTCGTGGGTCTTCTACTGTATAGCCTCAAGTGTCGGTCCGGTCCAGGGATCACTATCCCTACAAACAGCTTTCATATGGCAATAATGTGCATACGTCATAATATTTGCATTATTAAACGTCAGTAGCGATTTGTCGAGAATTGGTCATCGACCCAATTCAAAACATTATTTACCGGAATACTGCTTAATCTTCCTTCTTCTTGCGAAATAAACACTGTATCCTATCGAAAAAAAAACACGAGTTTCATCACTGTGGATAGTTTTGTCTTTATTATGCAATATGGCGTGGCAAAAACACCCTGTTGCGCTATACAACGGCAACCTTGTAAAGGTTATATGTATGTATGATAACGGTTTTTGTAAGTATAATCATGGTGCCATTAACAGATAACACAAAGTTATGTAATACATATCACCATCCTTTATCACATGACATGAGCTCAATTGCTCAATGTTGAGTTCTTATTTGATAGAAAAACATTTCACTGAATGGTTAAAACAATAGGCATTTTTTTTTCTCGGAAGTCTTACATTAATAATTATAAAACGGTTTAAACTCACGTAAAAATTGTCAGGAAATTGTGAGTGGGTTGCGAGTCGCGTAGCAGCACGGATAGCTACCCCTGATGAAGAGGTCCAAATCAGTTCGAAACATGTCGGGCCGTTCCTGACAATTTATCCACCGTTTTTATAATTATCAAAGATGTCTCACGATAGTTTTCATAACATTAAGTCTTACATTCTGCAGAACTCTGGCTCCTTATCCGTTCAAAAATGCTGATTGTTTTAGACATTTTTCTCTATGATAAAACATGTTTCTTAACATATTATCAATGTTATTTAGAACTGAGCCATTGTGATAATGTGGTATACATATATTTGAAACCTACAGTTTGAATTTTTCATCGATAACTTTAGTTTCAAAAACGACATGTCACTCGATTAAAACCCGCACTCAAATTGGACCAAACGTTTGGAAGCTACAATGCTACAGACAGACACACAGATACACGTTAAACCTTCGTAGATTGTACCTGACTAGTTTAAGGGACACAGTTAAAATACGCTTTTAATATGTTTTCTTCGAGAACTACGTATAGTTAAGTTCATATTACTGTAATAGTTACGAACTTTTATCCTTTCTAAAAAAATGACTGACTGTTGAGTTTCTTTCGGCGTTTCTTCTCAACATTGCTCTCCTCTTGTGAAATAGTGCAGGTAGACTCGGACATGTAAAAGTGCCCTTGTGGCCTACTTGCATAAAGTTCATTATTATTTCATTAAACTTATAACACCCCTGTTTCGTGGGGGGTTAAAGAGGATACAGTGTAGGTATCTATACTACATATTATAAAATTCGAAAATTGTATTAAAAAATCAGTTTTCTACAGAGGTCATTATTCCAGGAAAAAATACTTAACAGCGCGATGTAGTATTTGTATGCGCGCGGCGGCATCCATACAGCGCCAACTGAGGGTAAAGTTTTCTTTGTCCTCTAAAGATTGTAATCAATTTTGGTACAGGCATAGCTGGACATCCAAAGATGGTTATAGGCTACTTTTATCCCGAGTACCGTAAAAAGTTGAAACGACGCGGACCATTTTTTTAGGGTTCCGTACCCAAAGGATAAAAACGGGACCCTATTACTGAGACTTCGCTGTCCGTCCGTCCGTCCGTCCGTCTGTCACCAGGCTGTATCTCAAGAACGGTGGTAGCTAGACAGTTGAAATTTTCACACATGATGTATTTCTATTGCCGCTATAACAAAAAATACTAAAAATAAAATAAAATAAATATTTAAGGGGGGCTCCCATACAACAAACGGGATTGGTTGCGTTAACTTTGCACCTCATTTGCATGGAGCGCTATACATACCAGGCAAACTTAACTTAACCACTTAAGGATGGAAAGTGTTTGTACGGAACCCTCGGTGCGCGAGTCCGACTCGCACTTGACCGGTTTTTTTTATACTACGACGGTAGCAAACAAGCATGCGGCCCGCCCAATGCTAAGCAGTTACCGCCGCTGGACGCTCGCGACGCCAGGAGCATCACACGCTGACCCTTTAAGAACCTATTTACTCCCCTCTTGAAGAACCGCATACTGTTAGGCCTTATTGTCACTTAACATCAGGTGCAATCGAGGTTAAATGTGTGGCTATTCTGAAAAAAAAAAAAAAACTGTAGCCCCCGGGGACTCCTCGGCAGGAGCTTATTCCACATGCGGAGCGTTCGCGGTAGGGGTTCTTCTGGAACCGCACAGTTCTCGACCATTTATAATTTGCGGCACCTACTAGTAAATAAATAACACTTGATAATCTGAATCGACTTAGAAAACGCGGATGACGTATAATTAACTGATGGATATAATTACCACCGTGGACAATGATTGACGTTAATTACAGTTAGACTTGATAATGAATATGCCCTCTAAATACTAATTGCGTATGATTATTTACTGTGTCCGTAATTTGCTGCATCCTTTTTAAATATTCAGGTTTTGTTTATTTGCGCAGTGGGGAAAATAATTCATTGTTTACCAAGGGATGACAATTATCAATTGGCAGATATTTCGGAATAATACTCAAGAGGAAAGCAATAATTTTACCTGAGTTAAACTCTACTTTTGGGGTTGGACCGTTAATCCGTTAACGTTAATGGTTTTCGTTTTAACGAAACTTTAACGTAGACATCTCTTAATTGGGAAATAGACATTTAATGTTTCTTACCTCAGAACTTCGTAATTTACGACCGATTTTAAAAATGATTTTGCTTGTTCTAAAAATTTGTTGACGTGATCTTTGTGGATTCGAGGGAACTCCACGGCTTTCTGTACTGACGCAGCCGTCGAGCCGTGGGTTCAAATCCCGCTCAAAGTATACACATTTCCAATTTTTGGTTTACCTCAAACCTTAAAAGTGGTAAAAAGAATGTAATTTTCCTCTCTTCTTCTAGACTGGCGAACATAATGAAAGAGATAGCGCTACTCCCGGAGAACCTCCTCCAGATGCCGTCGGTGGGGCTGGTGAACCAGTGGTACGAGCGGTCCTTTGCAGAGATCATTTGGTTCGAGAAGATGGACCCAGAACAGAAGGTGCTCAGCGAGTGAGTACAATTTTATATCCCTTGTTAGACTGTAAACTTTCTGGGTTCCAACAGCAATAATAAACAGTTGGAATTGTGCTACATTTCGAGAACCTCTTCTGGATGCCATCGGTGGGGCTGGTGTACCAGTGGTACGAGCGGTCCTTCGCTGAGATCATTTGGTTCGAGAAGATGGACCCAGAACAGAAGGTGCTCAGCGAGTAAGTACAATTATATATCCCTTGGGTTCCAAAAGCAATAATTAACAGTTGGAATAGTGCTACTCTTTGAGAACCTCTTCCGGATGCCATCGCTGGGGCTGGAGTACCAGTGGTATGAGCGGTCCTTCGCATAGATCATCAGATTCACGAAGATGGACCCAGAACAGAAGGTACTCAGCGAGTAAGTACAATTATATATCCCTTGGGTTCCAAAAGCAATAATTAACAGTTGGAATAGTGCTACTCTTTGAGAACCTCTTCTGGATGCCATCGGTGGGGCTGGTGTACCAGTGGTATGAGCGGTCCTTCGCTCAGATCATTTGGTTCGAGAAGATGGATCCTGAACAGAAAGTACTAAGAGAGTGAGTACAATTACCTTTCATGTTAAAGTAGGCCTCTGATTCCTTACTCATGGCTGTAGAATTTTCGCGGGGTCTTGATACTCTCGATACTAACGTATGACCCACAGACGTGTGTAAAAATCCTTGGTTGGGAAAGTTAGACACAGATATAAACCCACAGCCGCCGAGTGTGTAATGGTTGTTAATATGTCCTATCCTCTTTTTCTCTCTCATGAAATCGTTTATTCTGATTATGAGCACATAACAAATCCAAAGATAGATGTTTCTTTACTGTACAATTTTCTTTTTTCCAGATTTTGTGAGCGACTAGTCCACATCCGAAACCGGCACGCGGACGTAGTTCAGACCATGGCGCAGGGCGTTCTGGAGCTGAAGGAGTCCCACGAGGTGGAATGCGGGGTGGAAAACTCCATACAGTACTTCCTCGACCGCTTCTACATGAGCAGGATCTCCATTCGGATGCTCATCAACCAGCATAGTGAGTATAGGATTCTTTTTACATCCGCGAACGATCCGGGAATAGGTTACAGTATGGGGTTCTTCGAGAGGGGAGTAAATTGGTTCCAAACGGTCGGCAGCGCTAGTGTAATGACGGTTTGTCACAATTTATGTACTTTTGATATGCTTTCTTATTAGAACTGTGTCCCTTAAACTAGTCGGTACAATCTAACACGAATCGAGGAGTCAGTTACTTGCTTTCTGCTTTTGTTTCTCAATTTAATCCTTTCAAAATCCGAAAGTCAAGCGATACTGATCCAAAATGTTCTTTCCAGCCATCCTCTTCGGCGAGCCACCGGTTGGAGCGAAGCAGGCTTCAGTGAACGGTATGGGCAATGGAGGCAGACATATTGGCTGTATAGACCCTGCTTGCGATGTCGTCGACGTTGTCAGGGACGCGTACGAAAACGCGCGGTTTCTGTGCGACAGATACTATCTGGCGTCACCGGATCTGGTGCTTCTACAATGCGGAGGTGAGTGATAGTTTCTGAGTCTAATTTTAAGCAGGTTTCATTGTTGAGTGGCGACTACGTACTGGAAGACAGCGTGATAAGTCGTCACCGTTGACAGAGATGCATACGAAAACGCGCGGTTTCTGTGCGACAGATACTATTTGGCTTCACCGGAGCTAGTGCTTCTACAATGCGGAGGTGTGTTTAAAGAGTTTCTGAGTCTAATTTTAAGCTGGTTTCATTGTTGAGTGGCGACTACGTACTGGAAGACAGCGTGATAAGTCGTCGCCGTTGTCAGAGACACGTACAAAATTGCGTGGTTTCTGTGCGACAGGTATTATCTGTCGTACTATTTATTTTATGCTTCATTTCTATATCTTCCCTATGCCTGTCGACAGTTCCGTCCGAGCGGCCGATGCCGGTGGTTTACGTGCCCTCCCACCTCTACCACATGCTCTTCGAGCTGTTCAAGAATGCCATGAGAGCCACCATGGAGACCCATGAGAGCAGTCCACCTCCCATCACTGTGAACATCGTGCCGGGCAAGGAAGACGTCTCGGTTAAGGTCAGTTGTTTAAGGGCCTCGCCGCGTGCGTCCGACTAAACCCTGTAATCAAAAAACAATTTCATCTGTTGTTGGGGAAATCGGAGATAGAATAAATATGTATTGAAACAAACCAAACCAGCAAACAAGGTACCACTACAGCCATCTCGCGTGGAGTAGAAGCACTATGCGCTAAAAACCATTAGCGCCGCAGCGAAACTACTCGCGCCCTCTTGTAACGGAAGGCGGAAGGAGATTAGTACTCAAATATCCTGGTAGATGCCGCTGTACCGTGCAACGACCAATTCTACTTCGCGCAGGTAAGATTTTCCCTGATTTGGTTAGGTCCGCCGAGTACAAATTGTTCATGTACAATGTTAAGGATCGACTTCTCCTACGTATGGCCCTCTGCTTCCCCTGAGGAACTACGCGCTCATACCTAGTAACGGTCGGCAAACGTGCTTCCGCTCCAGTTCCGTTTCTCTTAATAAAACTGGCTGGGGAACACGTCGCTACTCACTAATCTGTATGTAGTTAAGTTTGCATCAATATACGTTGACAGTGACCATAAGGTCGACTTTCCCTTCACTCCCGTACGCACCACCGTTCGCTCGTTACAGTATTTATTAACAGGGATCGGAGTTCTCCAATCACAATAACCATAAAGGCCGTTTGGAATGAGATAAATGAATGAGTATGAGTGTGAATTGTATTTTGATGTTAATATCGGCTCCATAGCTCTCTAGTCTTACCGTGATATCAGAAATCCGATGCCTATTTATCAAAAAACCGGCCAAGTGCGAGTTGGACTTGCGCACCGAGGGTTCCGTACAAACACTTTCCATCCCTAAGTGGTTAAGTTAAGTTTGCACCTGGTATGTATAGCGCCCCATATAAATTCGGTGCAAAGTTTGGTATTAAAAAAAACTACTGACTAGATCTCGTTCAAAACAATTTTCGTTGGTAGTTTTATAGTAATGTACATCATATGCTTTTTTTAGATTTTTCATTTTCTTATTTTAGAAGTTAGAGGGGGGGGGGGGGGGGGGGCAACTTTTTTCCACTTTGGAAGCGTCTGTCACTGCACACTGTTGCACGCTGGCTGCACATTGTTGCAGAACGTAATTGAAGACAAATTAAGTGAGACCAAACACGATGGATTTATCTTGTGCCGTTTAGTAGTTCCTACGGCCATTTTCCGTCTCTATCATCAGAACAGCTCCAAGATATCAAATTATTGCTGTCACCTACATACATTATAAACAAAACTACAAAGACCAAACAAAAATAAAACACGAAAATAAAATGCGAAAAGTTGAAGAGACCGGGATTCGATCTTGGTACCTCTGGTACTACGTGTCAACCACTCTACCACCGCAACACCAGGATACCTATCGAAACTATAATAGTATAGATGTCGTATTTTACAGATGTCGGACCGCGGCGGCGGGATTCCTCGTAGCGTGTCGGACCTGCTGTTCAAGTACATGTATAGCACGGCGCCACAGCCCTCCAAGTCTGACTCACACACCGTGCCGCTCGCTGGTAACTTATTCACTTTGCTAAAACCCAGGCAAACGGGCTGTATAAGAGCTTCATCATATCAGCCGATAGATCCACTGCTCGACAAAGGCTTCCCCTAAAGTTCTCCAATTTAAGCTGTATTATAGGCTTTATAAGTTCTTGTGCTGCCCTTGTGTTACTTGGGAAGTATGTTATTTTAACTGCGCGAACCAGGGTTTAAGTGGTCGTTTAGCCCCGATGGATGGCGGGGAGCTAGCTCCTAGTGGACGTTTATCTAGAGACTCTAGAGAGAGTGACAAGCCTATACTACGATTTCTAATTCAAGACCAAAAAAACTACCACAAGGTTGCCACTACAATAAAATATTTTTACAATAGTAAAATCCTTTTTCATTTTTAAACGCACTAAGGTAAATTATTTATTGGTAAGTTTATTTAACTAAATAATTAGATATATTTATTATAACATAAATACGAAAGGAGATAATAAAAACTAAACATCGGAAATTTTTGGTATAAAATCTGTTATTATACTTGTAAAACTTCAGGTATTCAAAACATTTGGTGCAATCATTTACAAGCTAAGAAAAAAAATCAGATGTCATTTAAATCTAAATATTCAACATGTAGCTAATCGACTAAATACGGAACTTCGTTCTAAAAATATATTTTTTTACAAAAATCTAATCTATCAATGATGTGGCCTATTTGTAATATTTTTCCTTATATTTATAGAGGCAACATATTATAAAAAGGTTGGCGAAACCTGAACAATTAATTTGACAGTGACATAAGTGACTTTGACAATTGTGACGGTGACATATCTGTCGTAGTTTTTTTGGTCTTGAATTAGAAATCCGAGTATAGGGCAGGGCAATTGCTAAGGTCAATTTAAAGTTTTTTTTTGTATTCCCACAGTCGAAGTGAAAAGCAGTGTTACACTCAGAATATATTTATCCTCGCTCGCTTCTCGCTCGTCCAAATAATCACGTCATGTCACAATGGCTTCTTTTAGCCCCTTGTCAAACAATATTTTGTCAAATTTAAGGATTTACAAGTTACACTCAGAATATATTTATCCTCGCTCGCTTCTCGCTCGTCCAAATAAGATGAATATATTTGTGTTCCAGGCTATGGGTACGGTCTCCCCATCTCGAGGCTGTACGCGCGATACTTCCACGGAGACCTGTTGCTGATGTCCTGTGAGGGCTATGGGACTGACGCCGTGATATATCTGAAGGTACAGTTATAACTGGAATTCTGGAACCTCCTTCCCCTCAAGATCAAGCAAAAAATGTTAGCGTGAACTCTGTGCTAGCAGAGTTACGAATTCTTAGTCTAAACTAAATCTAAATCTCAAGTTAGTTGCACCGCTCACAATTTATCTGCTTTGCCCGAAGACTGACTGGTAGAGAATGCCTCATGGCATTAAGTCCTCCTTTTATACGATAAGTTTTCTTGTGTGCAATAAAGATTAAATAAATATAATTGCTAATATGTCGAATGATTCTGAGAATTGGTTTTACGTCACCCTATGCTACGCGTGGAGAAAATCCTACTTCCTGGCCAAGGCAAAACGTATAACTTTAGACGCGTTAGAACTGCGGGCGGTAATTCGTAAAGCCCCAGATCGCCTATTTACACAAACGCCTGCGATCTGGGACGTTCCTAAATTTACCGTCCTTAGTATGTACTATTTCCCAATAATGGTTGAGATTTGGTGAATTTATTGACTCTATTGATAAAAAATCAGGTCGCGAAGTGCATAGTTTATGGTTAGGCAAAAATTAAGGCCTTGCCTTGGTTTGCTCGACAATAATGTTGTATGAAATTCCATTATTGGCACTACAAAAAATTTGTCACTCTTTTTATAAATTTGTAAAACTGTATCATAGCTACAGAAAATCTGTAACTTTTTCTGACAATAAGGGAAACATTCGAGATGTTTTAAATGTTCATCCATCCACCATTGAATGATCTTGTATGACAGCTTTATTTTATTCCAGGCACTCTCGAACGAAGCGAACGAGCTCCTACCGATCTTCAACAAGACGTCGTCGAAGTTCTACCGGCCGTCGTCGCAGCTCGCGGACTGGTCCGGCAGCCTCAACACCGCCGGCCCCGCGCGCGGCAGCAAGGAGAAGCTATCCCCGCTCTCGCACAGTCTATAGTACGGGGACTAAGGACCTTTCCCCCCTCGCACAGTCTATAGTAGGGGAAAAAGGGGTAAGGAATAGCTCCCACAGTCTATGGGGGGGAGCTCTCCCCCTCGCACAGTCTATAGTACGGGGACTAAGGACCTTCCCCCCTCGTACAGTCTATAAGTACGGGGACTAAGGACCTTCCCCCCTCGCACAGTCTATAGTACGGGGACTAAGGACCTTCCCCCCTCGTACATTATAGTAAAGGAAAAGGGGCTAAGGAATAGCTCCCCCCCTTCGTACAGTCTATCGTGGGGGGGGGGCTCTCCCCCTCGCACAGTTTATAGTTGCTCTCCCCCCTTCCACAGTCTATAGTCGGGGAGATGGAGAAGCTCTCCCCTCTCGCACAGTCTATAGTACGGGGACTAAGGACCTTTCCCCCCTCGTACATTATAGTAAGGGAAAAGGGGCTATGGAATAGCTCCCCCCCTTCGTACAGTCTATCGTGGGGGGGGAAGCTCTCCCCCTCGCACAGTTTATAGTTGCTCTCCCCCCTTCCACAGTCTATAGTCGGGGAGATGGAGAAGCTCTCCCCTCTTGCACAGTCTATAGTACGGGGACTAAGGACCTTTCCCCCCTCGTACATTATAGTAAGGGAAAAGGGGCTATGGAATAGCTCCCCCCCTTCGTACAGTCTATCGTGGGGGGGGAAGCTCTCCCCCTCGCACAGTTTATAGTTGCTCTCCCCCTCCCACAGTCTATAGTTGCTCACCCCCCTCCCACAGTCTATAGTCGGGGGGATGGAGAAGCTCTCCCCCCTCGCACAGTCTATAGTACGGGGACTAAGGACCTTTCCCCCCTCGTACAGTCTATAGTACGGGGACTAAGGACCTTTCCCCCCTCGCACAGTCTATAGTACGGGGACTAAGGACCTTTCCCCCCTCGTACATTATAGTAAGGAAAAGGGGCTAAGGAATAGCTCCCCCCCTTCATACAGTCTATCGTTGGGGGGGGCTCTCCCCCTCGCACAGTCTATAGTACGGGGACTAAGGACCATTCCCCCCTCGTACATTATAGTAAGGGAAAAGGGGCTAAGGAATAGCTCCCCCCCTTCATACAGTCTATCGTTGGGGGGGGCTCTCCCCCTCGCACAGTCTATAGTACGGGGACTAAGGACCTTTCCCCCCTCGTACATTATAGTAAGGGAAAAGGGGCTAAGGAATAGCTCCCCCCCTTCATACAGTCTATCGTTGGGGGGGGCTCTCCCCCTCGCACAGTCTATAGTACGGGGACTAAGGACCATTCCCCCCTCGTACATTATAGTAAGGGAAAAGGGGCTAAGGAATAGCTCCCCCCCTTCATACAGTCTATCGTTGGGGGGGGCTCTCCCCCTCGCACAGTCTATAGTACGGGGACTAAGGACCATTCCCCCCTCGTACATTATAGTAAGGGAAAAGGGGCTAAGGAATAGCTCCCCCCCTTCATACAGTCTATCGTTGGGGGGGGCTCTCCCCCTCGCACAGTCTATAGTACGGGGACTAAGGACCTTTCCCCCCTCGTACATTATAGTAAGGAAAAGGGGCTAAGGAATAGCTCCCCCCCTTCATACAGTCTATCGTTGGGGGGGGCTCTCCCCCTCGCACAGTCTATAGTACGGGGACTAAGGACCATTCCCCCCTCGTACATTATAGTAAGGGAAAAGGGGCTAAGGAATAGCTCCCCCCCTTCATACAGTCTATCGTTGGGGGGGGCTCTCCCCCTCGCACAGTCTATAGTACGGGGACTAAGGACCATTCCCCCCTCGTACATTATAGTAAGGGAAAAGGGGCTAAGGAATAGCTCCCCCCCTTCATACAGTCTATCGTTGGGGGGGGCTCTCCCCCTCGCACAGTCTATAGTACGGGGACTAAGGACCATTCCCCCCTCGTACATTATAGTAAGGGAAAAGGGGCTAAGGAATAGCTCCCCCCCTTCGTACAGTCTATCGTGGGGGGCTCTCCCCCTCGCACAGTCTATAGTTGCTATCCCCCCTCGCAAAGTCTATAGTACGGGGACTAAGGACCTCTCCTCCTAGCACAGTCTATAAATAGTAGGGGGAAAGAAAAGCTCTCCCCCTCTCGCTGTTTGTAGTGGGGGGGGGGGGGGGGGGGGGGCTAAGGAATTCTCCCCCTTGCACAGTTTATTGTAGTGTGGGGGGACAGTCTATAGTACGGGGACTAAGGAACTCCCCCTCGCATAGTCTATATACCCGGGAGATAACATTAATAGTTGTTTTCATTTAGGCATTAAAGTGGGATTCCAAAATTACTGCTATGATAATTTTGCGTGAGTACTTCGGTTTACGACAGGGGACTGACGGGACAAGAGCTGAGCTCTTGAACGTGCCGTATGCTGCGGTTACTTTAAGAAAAACGCTACTTTGATACACTTGAGTTGGTTATTAAAGTGCAATTGTTCATATAGTTGTAATTTTTTGAGACGTCCGAATGGTCATACAGAGATTATCTTGTAAACATGACCCCAGAAAGGTATTGTCTTATAAATGTAGAGAAGCTCAACTTAGCACAACTGGAAGCAAGTAATAAAAAAACGCAAACTATTTATATCATCTCTTGGAAAGCGGAACTCAGGCAAATTTTCGACCCTTTTGGCTTTGTCAAAGTATCTTATTCCAATGAGTTAGAATATTGAAATTTCAACCTTGTGACTTAGAAAAGATATTTTTTTGTGTTTTTTGTAACCTGCTTCTACAAGATATGGTCTCAAGTGGAATTCGGACTGATAAAAAAAAAACAATTATAGTTAGCTTCAGCAATTGAAGTAACAAAGTAATTCATAGAAGGTATGTATCTTTCAAAATAGCGCCCACATCTTAAAGTAACTTTACGCTGTATACACATATATATGAATGCGTTACTATTAAATTAGTCTCAATTAGGATACATTCCTAAAAATGGTTCTTAAACAAAATTATTGGTATTTTTGTATTGTTCCTTCCCGGTAGCCGATAATTCTTCTATCTCAATTTGTGGGGGAAATAATTAAATTTAATTATATTTTCCTTTATCTACTTTATGAATGTTTATACTGGGCCCAATACAGTACATAAATTACATAATTTATTGAGGGTGGGGACCGTTCCTGACAATTTTAAGTGAGTTTAAACCGTTAATAATAATAATTAAGAGGCCTTATTCCTTTTAAAAAAATTTTTTTTCATATTATGACAAATATATTGGTAATTTCAACCAACTTTTTAAAGTGAATAATACTTTTCCCAGAGTTCTAGGTAGTAACATAGCTATTCCATGCTCTCATAGCGTTCAGTCGAAAATAATTTGAAAAAAAAAAACTTATTTTCCGCGTGAATTTTGTCAATTTCGAGTAGTTTTTGAAACAAAAATTAGCAATGAAAAATTCAAACTGTAGGTTTCAAATATATACCATGTAATCCCAATAGCCCTGTTCTAGGTAGTAACATCAATAATATGTTAAGAAACATGTTTAATCATAGCGTAAAATTTCTAAAACAATCAGAATTTTAAAAGGAATAAGGCCTCTTAAAGATGTCTCATAGTCTCGACAGTTTTAATAAGATATACATATATATTTATCCGTTATTTTTATTTAAATTACACTGTGAACGTTTCACCCAAGGAATTTGAGGGTATACAGAAATTATATAGCAATTAAATAAAAAGATAATTCTATGTAAATTGCCATAGTTCAGATCCATTAATGTACCTAGATGCAATTTAATAAATACTTAATTGACATTATTTAGATTTCTAGAGGCAGTGCATCATTTGGACGGATATAAATATTCTTGCTCCCTCTAACGATTGTGTTAGAAAGAGACACTAATTAGCATACAACTATGTGTCTATGTCTAGTATTACTTTGCTAATAACAAAATTGTTAAGGTCGTTCTTCTTTTTTAGCTACAATAGTCTATCCTTCGTCTTATGATGGCATCTCATTAGAGTATTGATATTTCCGGTTTTATAATGTTCCAATAATTGTTCATATTTTTCTATCTATTAATGGGCGAATATACAAAAGTTGGGTAACTTTACGGGATATTTTGTTTATGATAGTTTTTTAATCAAAATGCTACAAATTCGGGTATATAAGATAGGTAATGTAATGAATATATTGCTCGAGATTGGGCCAGTCACTTTTTTAAGTAGAACCGGAGAAATTTCGGTTTTTCTGAATTTGACTGCCAGGGGACTGACGAGGCTGACAAAGTACTGACAAAATACACAACTTCATAACATATGCTTGATATTTATTAAAATTTAGAAATAAATCTCTTAGGAACTAATCTATCTATTAGCCACAGACGTCCACTGCTGAACATAGGCCTCCCTCATGACTCGACACAAAGTGCGATCCCGTGCAGACCGCATCCATTGATTCCCCGCTACCCTCAGGAGGTCATCCGTCCATCTAGTTGGAGGCCTTCCCACGCTGCGCTTTCCTATACGTGGTCGCCACTCTACGACTTTGCTGCTCCAACTGCCGTTCATTTACCGGGCTACATGGCCTGCGCATTGCCATTTCAACCGTGCAATCCTGTAAGCTGTGTCGGTTACCCTGGTTCTACTGCGGATATCCTCATTTCTGATTCTTTCGCGCACAGAAACTTCGATCATAGCCTTTATTGAAGAACTACAGGACCATCTCACTGCTGAGCCATGTTCATCAGCTGTTCTTCAGAGTCATTACCAATCGTCTCACGCACAGTCGATTTCCAACCTCCCGAACAATCCGGATTCCGAAAAGCTTTAGCACCATAGACCAAATTCATACACTGCGGCAGGTTGTACAGAAGAGAAAGGAGTATAACCGACCACTATGTTTGTGAACTATGAAAAAGCCTTTGATTCGATCGAGACATGGGCTGTGCTTCAATCTCTCCAGCGGTGCCGTATCGACTATCGATACATCAAAGTGCTGAAGTGTTTGTACTATAACACCATCACCACCATGTCAGTCCGAATCCAAGACCAGAGTCTATCCAACTGCAGCGAGGAGTAAGACAGGGAGACGTAATTTCTCCAAAACTGTTTACTGCTACACTGGAAGATGCTTTCAAGCTACTGGAATGGAACAGACTTGGCATCAACATTAACGGCGAGTACCTCACTTACTTCGATTTGCAGACGGTAGAAACTATTTTTAGTCTTATTCTTATGTTTTTAGTCTTATTCTTAGTCTTCATTCACTGAAGTAATAATTGAAAAAAACTGTTTAACGTGTAATACTGTGAGAAAGATCTATCTCCACTATTCAAACAGCTTTTTAATTGGCTTTACTACTTTGAGGTAGTTTAACAGTATACATTTTCTAAGTAGGCATCCCTGTTTTTTTATAAGTCACTGCTATTTTTGGTATTCTCTATAATTTTGTATTTGTTGTAGCTTATTCGAACTTTTTTTATCTCTTTATGTAGTTTCTTTTAATTTAATTATATAACACTTCCGAAAAGGCCCTTCTTCACTGTTTCCTTCTTTTCCTTTTAGTAATATCTTCACTCATTACTCCAATTCTGGTTTATGGAGTTTCTTCCACAGATTTTACAACTTACTTAGACTGCTTTTTGACTCCCCTATATTTTGGTCGATGATTTTTCAGTCTAGTTCTCAGTTTTGAAACCATTGCTTGGTTCAATATTTTTTAATTGCCTATTACTGGACTTTTTCTGTCTTTCGCTTCATTTGCTCTTTGGTCGTCGTTTATAATAGGTCATTTGTTCACCATCTATTGATTATGCTTCGTGGTCAGTAGTTCTGGCGAACAAAGATATAAGTAGTATCATTCAGAAGTTGATTCTTTTTTGCGTGTACTCAGATGATTTTTTTCTTTTTTTTGTGGCTAATCGTTGCTCCCAAGGTGTTATTTCCTTAACAAATGTCTTTACCCCTGTTCCTTCTTTTTTTAACAGGCGGCACGATGGTTTAAACTGAAATAAGTAAAAATATACAGCTTCAACACGCTACAAATGTCAGTACCCTGGAAAGCCGTCAGTCCTTTGGCGCAATGTAACACAAAGGACTGACGCCAACGGACTGATGAAAAAGACATGAATTTGGGGTTAACTTTAGAATCAACATTTAATTTGATATTTTCGAACATCAACTAGCTACATTTTAACAAAACAAAGTTGACTGTGTATAAATTCAAGTATAACACAGATTTACAAGGAAATAACGACTTACCATAGGACTGACTTTTTGACTGGATTGGCACGTGTTCACATGACAACCACAACTCTGGTACAAACTCAGTAATAGTGGCCATAAAATGGCTCGACCTGCAGCTAACTTTACTATCAACCTTGAAATTTAACGCGGATTTGAATTTGAGTCGCCGATATTTAGCGCGAAATTCCAATTCGAACAACAGACAGCGGACTGACGAATAAAACTGAACACAAAGTTTCTTATATTTTTTACAACAACAGTGAGAATATTATATTATGAAAGTAGTGTTATACATTATTAAATACATCATAGATTGTATTGAAACAGTAAGTTTTCTTACATTAGAGGTAATATTTAATATACAGCCATTTGATTGCCCACTTTTGAGGTTGTGACATGCCAAAGTACTGACGTTTTAAGGATAAATTGTGGAGTTTCACAAATTTGTATTTAAAATGAATAGCTGAAATTGGGTGACCAAATAAAAGGCTTTTAGTAGTATTCAAATAAAATTAAAAATATAAACAAAATATAACAAAACAATATTTTATTGCCCTGTGACATCGAGTTACCCATTTTTTGTAGAATCACCCTAATATTATTTCACTAACCAGCAATTTTTTTTTCAAACATGTATTTTTCGTAGAATGCCGTGACAGAGTAGTAAGCCAAAATGTGGTCTCCGATAAAAAGGACTACTCTATCACGCTATTAAACGAAAGATAATTTAAAAAAAAAAAAAAAACATTATTGGCCGTAAAGGAAACTAATTAGTCCTAATAAAAAAAACAAATGCTTTATTTTTATTTGTTCACTTGAACCACAATTATCGATAATTCAAACATCCAAAAAACGGAAAACTTCGTTTTATTGTAGGTAAAAAAGAACGACCCGTTACTCGAATTAGCGCTCAATAGTAATAAATTATTGAAAAACACGACAATACTCACGAATCCGACATATTTTTTTCTATTAAATACTCCTTAAAAGGGCCCAAGGGTGTCGTTTGTTATTTTAAATGTGATATTCGGTTAAGGACGCGTTTTTATTTATATTCTAGGAGAACGGCCAAAAATGGACTGAGCTTGTACGGTTTGAAGTGTTTCATAGTGTTGGCATTTAAAAAATGTGACGAAAAACCGGTTTTGATTATATAAATCTGCTTTTAAACCGGTAATTTTCTTAATGCAAATGCATCCGGTTTTCACTTCCTAGTGTTGAGATTTTCTTTAAATGACTGAAAACCGGTTTTGTATCTAAAACCGGTTTTTTTGCCGGATAGAAAAAAGATTGTCACTCCCTAGTTTGTATCTAAACATGAATTGACAAGAAGAATCTTAAATTGCGTTTTTTTATTCTATGCGAAAGTTCTTTATTTTTCCAGAAGTTTCCAAAGAATTTGAAGAAGATTCTTAACTACTTATGACTGTATTGCGACTTAGCTAAACATTAATTACTATTGATATTTGGATCATATGTCATATCTTATTTATGACATTATAAGTACCTTGCTTCAACAAAATTAATGTATTTAAATGTAATAAAATTTTTTTTCGTACTAATTCAATACTATGAAACAATTCAATAGGTAGGAATCAAATGTATAAAAATTTACTCTATTACATAATTATTTGTAAGTAAAATATATCAATCAATTGGTAGCATAGATTTAAACTTGCAGTGAAACTGTCAAAAGTTACGAAGCATTTTGTACTTTATTTAGTGCATGGCAAAGCATTTTATATTTATTTTCCGTATAAATTCTTCGTTATAAAGTGATTTTAAACAAAGTCTTTGTACAATGGTGGACAATGTCTTTGTATACACACAGAGACTTTGATAGTGACGAAGAAAGGCTTTGTTACATGAAGTGTAAATATTCAGTTTATTAGAAAGAATTGTACCAGTTAAAAAAAAGTAAGCCTTTGCCTTTTAGTCTCAATCTGTTGTAATAATTTTTGACTTTAGCGTAATTCTGTAGTTACTTTAATTCTCTATAGTTAATTCATTTTAGCTTATCTAGTAAACAACTTTCCAGCTTAAATACATTTTTTTTCCGATAACGGTGAATCAAAAAAGAGGGTTATTGTTTAAAATTATGTTCCATAACAAGTAAAACGTTATGGTAATCTATTTGTATATGTTAGTTTATTGATTTCTTAAATAAGCTGCTATAGGCTGACTTAGGTTAGGAACGTAGAAGTTGTTTATTAAATAAGTCAAAGATGGAGCCTCAATGTGGCCATGTCTGGTCTACCATAACCGGTAAAAACCGGTCCACTATTCACTTATCTGAGCCGTAAGTTGAACTGCCGAACTTTAACCTTTTGAGCGCCAACGGCAGTTCACGTCGACGAAAAATTTTGCTCCAGACACCACGACGTCATTTGCCGCTATACAATAAATAAATATCGGACAACCTCACACAAATCGATCTAGTCCCAAATTAAGCTCAAGAAGGCTTGTGTTATGGGTACTACACGACGATATACGTACATATATAGATAAAATATATTTAAATACATAGAACAACCATGACCCAAGCACAATCGAGTTTATCACACAAATATTTTCCCCGGCCGGGATTCGAACCCCGGACCGCCGGCTCAGTAGGCAGGTGTCTACATACCGAGCCAAACGCGTCGGCAATGTCATACTATCTTTCAGTTTGGCGTGTGGGACAGATTTCCGTCGAGGAGGCGGACAAAAGGTTAGGATATATTATTAAGAGGTTATATTATTATGACAAAGGAAACAGACATATTGATCGCACTTTCACTTTCAATAAATCTTTTTTATATAAGCTCTAGATATACTCTAGTACAATTGAAAGAATAATAATTAATGCTTCTCTTCAAAACCTCGTATCTAGATCTAGATCGACACTGAGATACGAGCTTTGTTTTATGTATTAGTTAATTACTGAGTTTTGGTTGTCAACAGTCGATATTATCAATATCATATTATTCGGCAGAAAAGTCATACCTAACTACTTACTTTTCTGTTAGTTTCTGGCTCAGATAAGGAAAGCTATTTGACCGTAGTTTTGCAGAAAGAGACTAGTTTTTTTTAGGAATGCAAAAAGCGACCAAACTTATTCATTGACAAGCTTGTGCCCGCGGCTTCGCTCGCGTTTAAACACATATTCATCATTGATTAAGACTTAAGTCACTTAGTGAAAAATATGCGCTTGGCGCTTTCTGCATAACTATGGTAAAAATTCCTAGCTATGTTTAGCCTGAAAAGGACTTGACGCGACACACGATTAGGCTAAATTAAATTATTTATAATAAATTATAATATATATAAAGACTCGATGGCTACGTTTATCGTGTTGAGTTCTTAGGTTTGAAATCGGGATTTGTTGTATGAGGGACGAGAATTTTCTAAGGAAATAAATGTGACACTTTTCTAAATTTGCTTGTTTTATTTTAATACATTTGATCGAATTATCCCAATTCAACAACAGAAAGATTATTGTTGTAACAATAATACGAAAGCGAAAATGAGTGTATAATGTAGGTTTCAGTTATACATATTCTCATCTATGGAATGCATAGATATATGTAGTATAAGTAGTTATAGTTAACAAACACTGAACACCCCGCCATTTTTTAGACTACACGAAAACACTACAAATCGATTAATTTGTTAATTATGTGGTTTTACTTATTACTTAATCCTCCAAACCATTTATTTGTTTGGCACTCTTCAAAACACCACTTGTTACTCACTGAAAGTGTGCCTCGGTCGGTGATATGATAGGGACAAAACATTACACTATTTCCTCTTATAGGAATCTCAATAAGGCTATCTTTTTCTATAAAAGCGTGTCAGGCCCTTGATGGAATGAGTATATTGATGACAGCTTATTGAATGTAAAACCCGCTCCAGACCTTTCGATCCGATCCGATTTATCGGAAGCAATCGGATAATGTAGGTATAGTGCAATTGTCCGATTTATCGGGCGAAATCGGATAATGTGTAGTGCAATTGTTAGGACATTTCTTCCGATAAATCGGATCAGAAGGTCTGGAGCGGGCTTAAGAGTGAATACCTATGTATTGAACGAATTAATGTAGGACCGGGGATGAAATCATGAAACAATGACAGATTGAAGATTATTAGAGATTATTTTTCGTGATCTCGGTCACTAGATTCTAATTAATTTCTTATTTCTGTTAAATAATCTTGATTGGTGGATAAATAAAGTGCTAATTATTGGGACTCAGCGGTTTTGTTGAAGAAAACATCTACATCTACATATACATATTTTCGTGAAACGTGTCTACTAATATTGTAAACGGCGGATTAACCTTTTGGCCGCCACACTCGTCGCATCACTACATCGGAAAATTGCGCCACTGAAGCCAAGCTCGCTTACCCGAGTAGCACTATATAACCAATTATACAGCCCTTATAAATCAAAATGAAAACGTTTATTCTGTAAGTAGCCACAAGGGCACTTTCACATGTCTCAATCTGAATCTACCGGCATTTCACAAGAGGAGACCGCTGTTGAGAAGAAAGCCGAAAGAAACTCAACAGTAAGTAATTTTTTTCGTAAATTATACTTAAAAGTATTACAATTACATTATAACTAGGTAATTGATACATGTGAAGGAGATGAACAACTTAAATTTTCTGCAGAAGCGCTAAATACAGGCTCAACTGGTTACTTTACTTGGGTAACGCAGTCCAAAATTCAATGATCAAAAAGTTCATGATACAAATGTTTTTCAAGGTATCCTATGACAACTCCGAAGCATCGTTCCCATCTGTACCGTTTCGCCAAATTTTCTTTTGTTCGAATGCATTTTTTTCCGGATTTTTCGGATTTTCAGGATTTCATAAACATCGTTTTAAGAACCCATTAGGTAAGGTTACGTATATGAACAGTTTTCGAAAAAAATGGCTTTCGGTCAAACGAAAATTTGGCGAAACGTTATGTAAAGTTTTGCCTAATTTTCATTTCTCCAAAAAGTATTTTTCACCTCACTCGCTCGGAAAACCTCCGTTTAAAGGGCGAAATCTGCGTGCAAAAGTCTATTTTATCCGCTAGCGTGCAAAAGTCATTTGAATTTCGAACACGACGATTTTGATTCTCTGTGGTGCATGTTGTCGCGACGAACGCGAAAATCTGACACTCAAATATCTTTTCCCTACAGCGCCGAAACTTGTGTTTAGTGTCCTATGGAAAGATAAGAGAGTAGCACAGCTCTTTAGTAGTCATACTTTTGTCCTCTGTGGGGAGTGTCGCGACGGACGCGAAAACCTGACACTCAAATATCCTTTCCCTACAGCAACACTGAACAGCGCCACCTGGAGGGGGCCGTAGGGAGTAAATCAAATCAGTTTCCGTTAAGTAGACTAGTCAGTTCCAATGTGGCGCGAAAGCGTGCGAGTTCTTAAAGTAGTGATAGTGTGATTGAAGGTGAAGAGTCTGAAGCTATCCGGAGTTATCTAAAGCTAAGTGATTTTAATTCTCTTGGTGAAAGCTCACAGTGGTTTATGGATTTCTCTGTACAGTTGACTTTGTATTGATTTTAGCTTGCCATGGCGGGTGCGCTATGGAGGCCATTAAAGTTGTTATAGTAAGAAACCATCTCGTAATCATAAGGGCGGAAAGGTACTCCATACGAGATGCGTTATCCCCGTATAGCGCAATCTCGCAGAGGCACACAGATCTGTGTTGAGATGTGGTGGCCGCCCACGTCAGGTACCGCCAGACCTCCGGCCGCATTCTCATTAGCGCACAGAATAACTGTGTCGAGATGTGGTAGCCACCGGGTCCGGTACCTCGACCTGATCCGCATTCTCAAAGAAGGTAGGGGAAGCCACCCATGTCAGGTACCGCCAGACCTCCGGCCGCATTCTCATTAGCGCACAGAATAACTGTGTCGAGATGTGGTAGCCACCGGGTCCGGTACCTCGACATTGGCACGCATTCTCATAGAGGGTACTCCTGTTTTCGGACGGCGAATATCTCTAATTACATAAGTTTGAGCTGGACTCCTCCTCCGACCCTGCGAGATGTGTCACCCCAAGTAAACGAGTACAGTAATTATATCAAGTTGAGTGTGAGGGGTTGATTGTGTAGAGAAGCCATGTTCATAGAGCTAATTTTCCCACAGATCCTTACATGCCGGTTACAGCCGCCAAACTAACGCCCGCGAAGCAGAGTGACGGTTCCTCTGACCCGTAGGAAAAGAATAGGCAGAACACAGAGAACCTCTAACTGGATATGAAAGGTATGCGATGCATTCTGAATATACATATATACGTATGTCACCGTTTCCCCCCTTTATCGGTCTTGTGTATGTACCGAAGGCGGCGAGGGGAGAGGCGGCGACAATGGTGGTTAATGTGCTGGGATAAATGATCTTAGGCCCACATTGAGTATAATTCAGCAATGCAGTGCATACATTTCCTTATTTAACGTGTTATTAGGATCACTAATCGAGCTAGCCTAGTGTAATGGAGTTATGACACCAAAAATAATATAATTTTTTGGCCCATAAAATGTCGGTACTTATTAAAACTCAACGCTTAAAATACAAATGCGGAAAACGTAACCTACCCTTCAAATAAACAGTAGCAAACAGCGAATTGAGAAACTTGGTCGTGCCTTTGTCCCACGATGAAACCAGTCCTATAGGAACTTCTAGATAAGATTAAGCTACGGTGTAGTCGCGAGTCGCGAAACCTCAGAATGCGTGTATTCTTAATTGGATGTTTTCTTACAACATTTAACACAGTATGATTCTTGGCTCGTTTAAATTGGGTTGTGATGGTGAAAAGTGATTATGTATAAAGGAATGCCTTAGAGTAAACAAGTAACAACGAGTCTCCCACGCGCCCACATGAAGAATCGTGTTATCGTGTATCATAGCGGCTAGCTCCAGTTCACACTTTCGACACCAACAACCCGGTAGCCGGGCGCTCTGCTCGTAGCAAGTTTTCGCTACATACGGTGTGATACGGTTTTTCCCATGTTATCGGCTACGAGCGTAGCCCGTAGCGCTACGCGGTAGCGAATGTGATTACGTTTTCATAAATTCACAATAGACTAATTTTATTTCTTATTTAGATCAATGACTTAATTTCAATTAAAGGACAATATATGAATATTATAAATACTAAGGAGTATTTATCAAATTTAAACATTACGTTCCGTTATTCCGTCATTAGGTTCAATTGACCATAGCATAGCGGTGTGTTATACCGTATATGCACTTACATAGAAAGGGATGGTAAACAACGAGTACCTAATGCACAGACTAGAATGTAACTAAGAAACCCCGTAAAACAAATGAAATATGTAACGGTAATCGGAATTTTCAAAATCATTTAAAGATTCAAATTATAAATTTCCTAGATGGAAGATAGATTTGAAAATGTCCTTTTCCTGTCCATGTAACAACAACTTTCATATGACTCCTATGAGACGGTTTAATAGCTACGAGATATACTATAGTTAAAGACTTTTACTTTTCTCAAAGGAAAGTATGCATATAGTTAATTTAATGACAATTTATTGTCTAAAATACTTTATTACATCAGTGAACACCGTGCGATACAAAGTTATGGTAGGTAGGTCATCCAGTAATTATTTAATATACCATCAATATCAACACTTTGGTACCACAACATTATCGAAAAATGTGACATAACAATAAGTAAGCAAAGTAAATTCTGGGTAAGCAGAGATTTATGTGTATGGTGAAAACCTAAATTACCTCATTTACATTTACAAGTCTTCGTGTACCTACTTAAAAGACATTATGTCCTTTGTCTACAATACCGAATTCCTAGTGCCGAGTAAACGTTACTAATATATTACATAGTGTCTTAGTTTTCATACATTAAAGATTTTACATTCTAAGATTTGCTACGGTAATCGGCGGGAGAATAGAATAAAGTGCTCCTTTGAAGTCCTGTGTTTCTGGTCAAATCTTGTACGCTGCTGGTTGAAGGGACAGATTGTTAGCGTTACGTAATGAGTGTATTCCCATTTCGCTTTGGTTTTAAACTGTATCTGGGTAATATGGTTTATAGTTTATTTTGAGCAATTTGTACATTTCTGAGCGTTGCTTTATTAGCACTACCTCTGCCCCATATGTATATAGACTTCCTCGCCGTGTCCGGCGACAGCGACTCCGTCAATTATTCTTGTCCGAATTGTGAAAGGCTCTGCAAGGCGGTTAAGATGAGACTTTACAAGACTGTTATGAATGTATATCTCATTTGGCGAACAAACATTGCGCAGTGTTATACAGACATCCACGTGACGATGATAGTTTAGATATACTTAGTCTCCATTCTAATTCACTATCCAGCAACATTCCTAAATAAGTACTTCTTCTCGGGTGATTCTTTATTCGCATTTTATTAAATAAGAATAGCTTTCCGGTATTTATTTCCTTACCTTTGAGTGAATTAGAGTTTGAATATTGATAGCTTGTCTGGAACTCTTGAGCACGTTTATAGAGGCTAGGTTATTTATTAACCCAGCCGTGTAGTACATTGAGATCATTTCGTGCTTTCAGTGTCGTTTTCAGTTCATTTATAGTATCCGGAGTAGAATATACAAGTGTCATCTGCATATATACTCAATTCTCCTCGCAAAAGGAGGTTCTTGCGATATTCATCGATATATTGAAAATAAAAGCGGCCCGAGAATAGAATCTGGTAAAAGATATTGTTGAGAATCGATAGGTTTTTACCCACTGGCCACACAATCAGTTAGTTCATTTTTCTTTCACGTCACGGCGCTGCGAGCGCGCGCGCTGTCGCGAGCGGACGCGAGCCGGCGCCATTGGTAATATTGGTACTATCGTAACGGCTCTTGAACATTATAACCTCCGTGGTTTGGGAGATATTTTGGAAGTTTTACGCTTTAACGGAAAGTGTTGAGATACGGCACAATTCCTTGTACGGTGGGCTGCTTCGGGCGCCCCAAGGATTGTTATTTAGAGTGATATAAGGACTACTACAGTGTAACTGTGTTTGGCGTGTTTGCTGACGAGATCGGGGCGGCGGCGGCGCAGACCGGGACGTCGTTTATTGGTGCAAGTAACACATACATACACTTTACACAAAACAGAAACACAACCTTGCAGCCGGGAAGATATTCGGCTGAACTCCAGGTTAGCAACATAGATTAAGTTAGGTTTAAGTACATAGGACGCGTATCGCGTTCCATTGTTTCGCGCTAGGCAAGATTGCTTTGGTAATTTGTTCTTACATGGGCCCGGGATAAATTCAATTTGTGTCTGGCGCAAACAAATTTTGGTAGCAAAAGCGTGGTTCATATCCACAGAAAAGATATTTGTTTCATTTACGTTCGGATAAGTAATTTAGTTAGCATCAAAGTCATAATTGAAATTTGAGGGTGGATTGCGCTTGGTTCGCATTCCAATCTTTTACGTTAAGTTGCATTTGCGTAATTAAGACTAACTAAATTATAAGAATATTAGTTATTACTTTCAATTGAAATGTTAGTTGAGTGAATAAAGTAAATATAGTTGCGTTTCGATACGGAGAAACGTATTAATAAGTAATTAATAATTGGGGTTCCGCTGAACTATTATTCACTCAAAATACATTTAATTTAAAATAAATTTAGTGTTGTTTGCCGTTGCGTAATATATTGGTGTTGGGTGAATAACTTTGAAGTTGTCGCGTTTGGTACGAAAAATAAAAACGGATTGTTATTGTCTAAAATCGGGGTTCCACGGACAAAATTATTCACCCAAATTTATTAATTTATTTTTAAAAAAAATTATTTTATTGATCCGCGTTATCGAGGTTGGTACCATGGCTCCCTCAGTAGTTAAAACGGTCGCGTCAAGGGTCGAATCGGAATTAAGATGGTTTTCATTAGTCGTTACGTTAATTGGTCGTACGGATCGCGAGGACGCATTATTGTCACGCGCGCGACAGGTAGATGAAAGATATGACGCGGTATTGAAATTGCATGCCGAATATTTGGCCCGTATTGACGAAGAGGAGACCGGGGAAAGTCGGACCCAAGCTGTTGAAGTGGTGCAACGCAATGTAGACCAGTGCGGTGATATGGTGATGAGTATCATCCAAGCGGCAGCGGATATCGAGCGCGCCCGAAAAGGGGATGTTGGGGTAAGGCGTGCACCCAGTGGTGTGGCACTAATGGCGCCGTTGCCACCAGTGAATGTCCCGGAATTTGGTGGTGAATATGCCGACTGGCCGAGGTTTCGCGACATTTTTAACAGCGTGGTGCACTCGCGCACGGATTTGACCCCCGCGTATAAAATGGCGCAGTTGATGGGGAGATTACGCGGTGAGCCTCACGATATTTTGACTCATTTGGAGATTACGGATTCCAGTTACGAGACGGCATGGGGCCTATTAATTGACCGATATGATAATCGGCGATTAATTATTGATGGGCTCATCGAAAAAATATTTAGTATATCGAAGGTCACTAATGTACACGAAATAAGGTCGAAAATCCTTAATCCCGTCATGGTGGCGGTGAATACGCTGGAGCGACTCAAGTTGTCACTAGGGGACAACAAGTACATTGTTGTGAACCGGGTTTTGCGCAAGTTACCTAGCGAGGTGGTGGCGCGGTTTGAGCAGTCACATGGGGGCGATTCATCGAGTCACCTCCCAACATTTGACGAATTGAGGGCGTTCCTGGAGGGTGAGTGCAGGCGGGCGGATTGCCAAGGGGCAACCACGCCGCAACCCCCCACGTCACCCCGGCGTACGGTTGGGCCCAAACCGGTGGAGCCCCGTCGGGGAGGACAGCGGTACAACGCCCTCCAATCGGAAGTGTGCCCCTTCTGCCGGAAGGGGGGACACGCGATCATCGCGTGCGCGGATTTTGGAGCACAGCGGGTGCAGAGGCGCAGGGGGGTGGTCAAGCAGCGAAACTTGTGCTTCCGCTGCCTAGGCGCACACTATGTGCGTGAATGCAGTAAGACCACCAACTGCCGAGTATGTGGAGGAGCCCATCATGAACTTCTCTGCCTGGCTGAGAGTGGGGAGCGGTACGGGGCCTCATCGGGAGGCCATCCTCCCTCTCCTACGCCAGCCTTGGGTGGACGGTCGCCCCCCCACCGGGGAGGGGGGTCACCCAGAGACCAGCGGTCGCCCCCTCCTCGGGGAGGGGGGTCATCGAGGACTCCGGAGTACCGCCGGATGCCGCAGTCTCCTCCGCGGGGGGGGGATCGGCGCCGAGATTCGGGCGGGTGCCCGGAGATGACCCATGGGGAGTCGGGTTACGCGACTTACTCGGCCGCGCTGGGGGGCAGGTTGCCGCCCCCGAGTAGTCGCTTCTCCCCACCCCTCGCAGAGCGCCCACGCTTGATGGCGCGTCCGCCGCAGATGGGACGGATGCCGATGGGCTATTACCAGCCGGCGCGCATGGCACCGATGGGTCGAGGGGTGTACTACCCGGGGTGGGACCCATACCTGGGCCAGGGGCCCTCTCCCCCTCCAGCAGAAGGGGAGGGAGGTGCCCCCTGCTAGCAATTAGCAGTCTGTTCATCCGTCGTGCCCACCCCACCAGTGACGGTATTATTACCGACGGCTAAGATTACCGTCAGGGATACGGATGGACGGCCAGTGCCAGTGAGGTCACTCCTGGATTCGGGGGCACAAGGTTGTATCGTGTCCAGCCGCCTAGTGGCCAGGCTGGGCCTCAGGTTGGAGCCATCACGGGATGGCGCAATAGGTATAGGTGGCAATCCGGTGCCTCAAATCAGGGGTCAGACGGACCTCCTGTTTGAGATGGGTGACTCGGCATCGATCACGCGGGTGAAGGCCACGGCTATTGTTTTAGATGAAGTGGTCGGGGTTCTTCCTTCGGTACGGTTACCGCCGGCGGTAACGAAGCTGACCAAGGGATTGGAGTTGGCCGACCCTCACTTCGCAATTCCCGGACGGGTGGACGTCTTACTTGGAACTGACGTCCTCGGGAAGCTGCTGCGGAGCGGTAAGCGGGAGCTGCAACCAAACGGGTTGGTGGCCGTGAGTACCGCAGGTGGGTACGCATTATTGGGCCCAGTACGGGGACCACAGGACGCAACGGATTATAGCAACATATACTACGGCAGCGTGTTATCGGAGGTCCTGCAAAGGTTCTGGGCAACAGAAGAGCCACCCACAGCTCCCAGGACAAGCCCACTGGACGAGGAGTGCGAGACATTTTATCAGTGCAACACGGTGCGCCTCCCTTCGGGCAGATTTATGACACGGCTGCCGTTTCTATCGACGCGACCTCCGCTGGGGAGCTCCAGGGGCCTGGCTGAGAAACGGATGATGGCCATGGAAAGGCGCATGAAACGGGACTCCAACTTTCGGCGAAAGTATGTTGAGTTCATGCGTGAATATTTGGCTTTGGGTCACATGTCGGTATCCAGGGTAGACTGGCGTCGTGAGGAGCACTACGTATTGCCTCATCATGCAGTCCTGAAGACACCTGACTCCAAGATCAGGGTCGTGTTCGACGGGAGCGCGGCGACATCTAACGGGGTGTCCCTGAATCAATGCCTGCACGCTGGTCCTAAGTTGACCAGAGACATTGCAGACATTCTAACGGACTTCAGGAGACACCAAGTTGTCTTCGTTACGGATGTGAGGATGATGTTTCGCCAAACGGAGATCCATGCGGATGACCGTCGGTTCCAGCTGATATTGTGGCGAGAGAGCCCAGAAGAACCGATGATCACGTATGAGCTGAACACGAACACGTACGGATTAAAGCCCAGCCCGTATGTAGCGATGCGGACGCTACGAGAGCTGGCTGACCAGGAACGGCTGCGCTTCCCTCGCGCAGCTGCAGTCATCGACCGGGATGTCTACGTGGATGACATTTGTACGGGCACGGACAGCATTGAGCAAGCGCTCATCCTAAGGGATGAATTGGTGGCGCTCATGGCCTCCGGTGGCTATGAACTCAGGAAGTGGCTGTCAAACTGCCCAGAGGTGCTGGCAGGACTACCAGCTGAGCACCAACAAGACCCGCATTTGTTTGAGGACTCGGATAATCCTCATGCGTTGGCAATTTTGGGGGTCCAGTACCGACCGACTCAGGATGTCTTCACATACAATTGTGAGGCCGAATTGCTGTCGAAGACCTGGACCAAGCGATCAGTCCTTTCGACTATCGCACGAACGTTCGACCCAAATGGTTGGATCTCTCCGGTCACGTTCATGGCAAAGTTCTTCATGCAGAAGCTTTGGTTGGCCCAACTAGGCTGGGATGAGCAGCTCACGGACGAGCTGCTGCACGAGTGGACGGCATTCGTGACCACATTGCCGCATATTAAAGAAATTGAGATCCCGCGCAAACTGCTCCCTCAGGCGGGAGCCAGGGTGACCCTGCATGGGTTTTGCGATGCTTCTGAGAAAGGGTACGCGGCCGCGGTCTACCTGAGAACAGGTGAGACTGCTGGCGAGGGCGTTGTACGCTTGGTCATGGCCAAGAGCAAGGTTGCGCCTGTTCGGACCCGGTGGACGATTCCGAAGATGGAATTGGCGGGTGCCGCGCTCCTGACCCGCCTCCTAAACCATGTGGCGCAGAACCTGCGTGGCACGGTGGATCTGAATGACACGGTTTACGCATGGACGGACAGCCAGATCGTGTTGTGCTGGCTGCAGACTTCGGTCCATACGCTTGAGGTATTTGTGGCCAACCGAGTGTCACAGATAAATAACTCGGAGACTCCTCTGGTCTGGAGACATGTTCCAGGTGAAGTTAACCCGGCAGACTGCTCGAGTCGCGGCTGCCCGGCGCCTGCTCTGGTTGAGCATTCTCTCTGGTGGGGGCCTCAATGGCTGGAGCGGCCACATACGGAGTGGCCTTTCAATGACTGCGGACGCCAGCCACTACCCCCTGACCAGGGTCTGAGAGTCAATGTGACTACAGTGGAGTCTGTGGCAGTGGACCACACTCTTTTGGAACGGTATAGCTCACTAGGGAAGCTACTTCGAGTCACGGGATGGATAATGCGGTTTTTCCATAATTGTCGAAGCCCTGCGGCACAGCGCAACCTGTCACCTGTAATGGGACCTGAGGAGCAGCAAAGGGCTCTCTCACGTTGGGTGGGGGTCATTCAGGGGAATGAGTTCCAGGATGAACTTAGGATCTTGCGGACTGGCGTGGGCAGAATGAAGAAGAGCCTTGTCCGCCTCAACCCGTTTATTGATGAGCACGGAATGCTCCGGGTGGGAGGCCGACTACGGAATGCCGAATTGCCGTATTCAGCGCGGCATCCTTTAATTCTTCCCAAGAAGGGAGCTCTGGTGGAGCTGTTGGTTTGGGACCGTCACATCAGGAATTCACATGCAGGCTGCAACACACTGCTGGGCATTTTGCAGCGGGAGTTCTGGATTTTGTCGGCACGGAGAGTGATACGGAGCGTTGTGTTTCGTTGCTTGCCTTGTTATCGGCTCAAGGCAGCCACAATGCAGCCACAAATGGGAGATCTCCCGCCCGACCGAGTTACGGAAGCTCGGCCGTTTGCTGGTGTGGGGACAGACTTCGCGGGGCCTTTCATGGTCAAGACATCACGCCTTCGCAACGCGAAGTCGGTTAAGGCATATTTGTGCGTCTTCGTGTGTCTGGCGACCAAGGCCGTTCATTTGGAAATGGTAGCTGATCTCTCTACGGAGGCCTTTTTGGCAGCGCTGGACCGATTCGTTTCTCGACGAGGGATACCGGCCTTGATCCGGTCGGATTGTGGTACCAACTTCAAGGGCGCCGATCGTTGTCTAAAGGAAATTGTATTATTTTTAAGTCAAAATGAGCGAGATATCGGCACGGCCATCGCCAGTCGGGGCATTTCGTGGTATTTCAGTCCACCTGGATGCCCCCACTGGGGTGGAATATTTGAGGCAGTGGTTAAGTCTGCCAAGACTCATTTGTATCGGGTCATCGGCTCAACGATCCTCTCCTTTGAGGAATTGTCAACGGTGTTCTGCAAAATTGAGGCAGTTTTAAATTCGCGCCCCTTGTGTCCGTTGAGCGCTGACCCGAATGACCTGGAGGCCATTACCCCAGGTCATTTTTTGATTGGCCAACCACTTAACGCCTTGCCGGAGTATCCGTATACGGATGTTAAGTTGTATAGGTTGTCACGGTATCAGATGTTGCAGCAAATGACTCAAAATTTTTGGAAGCGATGGTCGCTTGAGTATTTGCACATTCTTCAGCAACGCGTTAAGTGGACGGACAGGACGACCCCACCGTGCGTTGGAGACCTCGTACTGGTTAAGGATGCTAACCTATCACCGTTGTGTTGGCGACGGGGGCGCATCGTTAACTTGATAGCGGGTAAGGATGGGTCTCCACGGATCGCAGATGTACAAGTGAGGGACTCGATCCTTAGACGGGCGGTTTCAACGCTATCCCGGCTACCGGGAGTTTGAGCGGACCGACGACGGGTCGGTCCGGGGCGGGTGATTGTTGAGAATCGATAGGTTTTTACCCACTGGCCACACAATCAGTTAGTTCATTTTTCTTTCACGTCACGGCGCTGCGAGCGCGCGCGCTGTCGCGAGCGGACGCGAGCCGGCGCCATTGGTAATATTGGTACTATCGTAACGGCTCTTGAACATTATAACCTCCGTGGTTTGGGAGATATTTTGGAAGTTTTACGCTTTAACGGAAAGTGTTGAGATACGGCACAATTCCTTGTACGGTGGGCTGCTTCGGGCGCCCCAAGGATTGTTATTTAGAGTGATATAAGGACTACTACAGTGTAACTGTGTTTGGCGTGTTTGCTGACGAGATCGGGGCGGCGGCGGCGCAGACCGGGACGTCGTTTATTGGTGCAAGTAACACATACATACACTTTACACAAAACAGAAACACAACCTTGCAGCCGGGAAGATATTCGGCTGAACTCCAGGTTAGCAACATAGATTAAGTTAGGTTTAAGTACATAGGACGCGTATCGCGTTCCATTGTTTCGCGCTAGGCAAGATTGCTTTGGTAATTTGTTCTTACATGGGCCCGGGATAAATTCAATTTGTGTCTGGCGCAAACAGATATAGTGAATTGTAATTGAATATAAGTAGGTATGACCTCTTATTTTTCGTAGTTGCTCGATGCGTTGAGGAAACCTAATATCGATGCCTCGGTGAGATTTCCATCCCATAGAAAAGTTGATACGATTGTGCTTAATAAGATATCGGTATGAATGTTGTGGCAAAACGCCTGGTTCACTCGGCTCAGCTGGTTCAGTTAATAATTTTCTAACGAGATACACGGACCAAAGCGGGGAATTCAAAGGTAGCGATGACCGACCCCTTAGTCGCGATCATCGACTCTATCATCAGTTTCAACTAACGAATCTTAATGTTACTTAATCTACCTTACTTTTATTGTCCTCACTATTAAATTTGTTTCGTGTCTCGAATTTCGAGTATCTAATTTCGAGTTTTATGTTTATACTCCGAATGTCAAGGTCGGAGTTAGTTTCGTGAATTAATTTAGCTTCGAATTTCAAGTATATGGTACCGAATTTGGAGTTTCATATTTTGAGTTTCGAGTTTCGGGTTATGAATCGGAGTTTCGAGTTTCGACTCCGAATTCGGGTTTTGGATTAAGAACTCGAGCTATTACCTCCGTTCTTAATGTATAGCTGTCCTTACAGCAGAGTGGTATTTGTACATTGATGGTTGACGTTATTATTATAGTACTTTATTGTTGTACACAAACCAATAACACAGATACAGACACGAACTATCCTTATAAGAGTCACCTTTCAGTTACCATTTGAGAAATTGTGGAAATACGAGAAGACGTTAGAACTATTATCTTTTAAAGAAGTTCTCCTAAATAGTACTTAATATTGCATTAAATTCAGATTTTACCGCAGTTTCTATTGGGAAGTTTTAACTTTCCAAAGGCTGATGAAGACATGGAAAAGACTAAATTAAAACCTACATTTGTTGCGCCATGGGTATTAGAATAATAATGTTATAAGACTTCAAAGAAATTGAAGTTTGTCATAGCCACATGGGGTGGCCGCGGAGTCGTTCATTCTCTGTCAAACATTCTAAGACTTGTTCCCAACATAATTTTGATTATCTGATGAAAACGAGGATTAAAGAATTAGTTATGTTACGCCTTTTCTAATTAAACTGAACGTTGAGTACCTATCATGAAGGAAACACCTAGAGCAAAGTAATACTTGATATTGGATAAGAAATTAATTATTAGTGATATAGAATATTACCTGACGGTGGCACACAGGCACACACACATTAATTTATTCATAATGATGTGGTAGTAACGAGTAAGTAAGTAGTATTTGACCTATTTATGTTCCTTTATGTAATTTGCCTTTTACATGTCCCTGTTTGAAGTATTCCTAGTTTACTCCTACCTTTGAGACTTGTTAGTCATGTCTCATGTGATAATTTTGCCTCAAGAGGTGCGGGTCTTATGACGATATACCTTATACATACTCGTATATCGAGTACACATGCAATGTGTGTAAATTACTTTTCGCATCAAGTCGGTGTCTTCCCTTTAAGAAATATTGGTCCTTATCTACGCCTTGGGAGGAAAGAAGTATTAGCCAAATGACTGGAATGAAATGTCATAATTACAGTACATAGTTACAAATATTTATTTGTCAAACATAGGTGCAAAGGTACAGATAATTTATTACTACTAAATAGATAGCTACATAGTTGTGTTAAAATATAGTTCGTCGTTACGGCACAGTGGGCGACACGTGGCTGACGTCATCACTGCTATGGTTGGTTGGTTTGGTTCCGACGAACCGTTTGTTCCCAGTGGCATATCATGATCAATTGATCATGAAACTCCGATTCCCTTGTTACTCTATTGACGATAATGAAGTCGCAAGTGTTTAAAGCATTTATTATGACAAAGTAAGATTCAGTGCGAGAAAGTGGCGGGTGTAAATATAATTTTTGCGCGAGTGATGAAAGGGAAATTGTATCTTATCACTTAATTTATTACTAGGGGACGGCAAATGCTCGGTGACGCGGGCCAGTGCCAGTGTCCTAAGTGACGAACTTCGTGTTATAGATCAGGATGAAGGTGTACAAACATCAGCTCATCTTCACATTGACCATACTTTTATCAGTTTAACGTGTAAACGATACGGATATTATAAAACGAGTTTTGATAGATTTATATTTATAAATTGGTTTGCCATTTGCAATTTGTCACTTTTCATTTGCGATTATTAACTTGTCGAGTCTGGTGAACCAATTCGGTCGTAGATGTTGTTCTTATTTCCTCTCGCGACCCGTTAAATGAAAATACGGTTCGTAATTAAATCATCAACATCATCTTGCTTCTTTATGTTAATGTGTGGGAAATTAAGAGACATACTGCCGGCCCGTAACACTTAAATAGATTCAGTATTTTTACAAGCTTTTAATAACTTGCATTGTATGTTTAATGTAGGTATGTTTGTTCTCTTCATTGAAATCTTGCAACTCAAATTTGAAGCACATATCGTCAACCGATTGAGCTGAAGTTTTGCATACTTACTTAACTTTGATGACAATTACAATGATATGGTACCATGGGGCTGATCTGATGATGGAGCCGGAAGGTGGCCATAGGAACTCTATAATACAAAAAGCCATCCTACCCAGTCTGGGCTCTTTAGAATCGTCTCAGTGAGCATTTGATGGATATCCAAAGAAAAGTAGAGTCAGCTATAAAAGCTTGCCATTAAAGTGTCATTTTTGACAGAAATTTATTTGTCTGACAACTAAGCACAAATTTAGGAGAACAGAAGCAATTAAAAGCCAAATTGAATCAGTCCCATTTCAGTCTTCTTAGTCGACATCATCATTGCTGAAGGTCATGTATAACTTAAAATATTAATGTTCGCCACTTGATATACCATTCGTTCCCACTCGTTGCTGTTCTCGGCGGTCTTGATAGCTTTAAGTATAGGCAGGCCAGTGGTTGTCCTTATGAGATCGGACAAGCGAGTAGGCGATCACACGCACGGTCCTTTTCCGTCTACCTAGCCAACTACCATCAGCTTAACCATACTTTCCGGGCTCCTGTGAGCAACGCGTGCGAAGTAGTTAAATACCTGCTGGAAGCAGATGGTGGACAGCCTTTGGGTTGTTCCGAGCTCCTTGGGATTGGACACGTTGGTTCGCGTGCATCCGCAACATCTTGGAGAAAACAGAGAAAATCAACGCTCACCCTAGTCTCACTGTAGTTTTGCGGGATATATTCTGATCTTTCCATAAGCGAACCTCTTAGGAAGCAAATTCCCATGCCTACTCCCAATACTACTTCAGATGCCAGTATTCATTAAAATGTGCGGTCTGGGTGGGAGTTTAGGACTCCCTCAATGATCACATCGATTCTGCGAACCTACCCGAAGTAGACAAGATCTCGCGCTTCGGTTTCGGTTACTCGACGATGAAAAAATGATATCTAGGAAGGATCACTCCCATGAAACAAAGTAGTTAGTATTATAGCGTCGCTTCAGTGTCAAAATCCGTATGTTGTAGGTGTCGTTACCTGACTTACCTGCAGGTCTCTGTTGGCAATAGGGGCCATATTTGTTTGGTTATTACCATCTTTACCGCATTGGTAAGATCCTTAAATTCCTTAACCTCAACTGACGTTGAGGTTAAAAGTGCCCTGTTGTTTACCTCTAATGAAGTTAACGTGTAATCTGAGTTAGTGTGTACTAATAATTTCTCGTCGAGGTGTCCAATGAAGAATATTCTATTCTATTACCTTGTGGAACCACTTTCGATGATATAGCTTACTGAATCAAAGATAAGAATGACGTAATTTCCTTTCTTTGGAGATGTATACATTTTTCCATCTTTATGTCTGATAATGGATTATATTGAAAGAAATAATCTAGCATGGGTTTCTTTCAGCGTGAACATTTGAACTCAGAGTTTAGTAATAATCTTTAAATGCAGATCGTTGAGATGCATAAGTTGCGACTATCTCCTCAGCATGTCCTATGTGATATGAACGCGTGCTGTTAGACCCATTACACTAGGCTTCGGATCAATTAATTCATCCAAAAATTCTGACAGGTCTTCAAAGTCTTACTTTGGTCGGATCCCCCAGAGAGCACAGGTCGTAAGCTAATGTACTTATAAAAGAATACAAGACATCTGGAGCTTCATTCGGGACTAGGTTGATATATATGTGAGGTCGTCCCATATTCATTTATTTATTGCCAAGCATGAAGTAAACTGAGAGTGATAGGGTCAAATTCGAATCTCTGATACTATAGTTACGTTGCACGATCGACACATTGAGGACTTGATTCACGCTGAAGCGTTAGGCGTTGGGTCGACAGAAGAGTGTGTGCATTTGACAGAAATAAATATTTTGATCGTAAACTTCTGGAAATTTGTCAACTTCACACCCATAGTTACTTTCGGTTTCCAGAACCAAAGGAATATATAACGGAATATACATAACCAAACAAAGGAAAACGTGAACGTCGTATTGTACCAGGCAGTCAAGGAGAGAGCTCAAGATAGAGAAAATTGGAAATTGCTCCACCGGCAAGAGCCTAGCTCTAAGTTTATGATGATGAAGTTAATGTAACCTAGTCAAAGATGTGACACCTTTAATCGGACTTAAATCCAGCAGAATTGGGGACAAAACCTACCTTTTAACGAGGGTAGGAAGAAATTACCAAATGATCCACGGTTCATAATTGAATACGGAGAAGACCCACTGACGTAGCTGGCTACATCCAGTGATGGGCTAACCAGCTTTTTCTCGACTGGGGAGGGTCTTGACATATGCAAGAAAACGAAGAAGATCAAAAGAGTTTGAGTTTAGGTTTCATTTTCCTATCACCCAATTTGGGTATTTGTTGACTAATTAACAATGTGCCTCGAATAGTGAACAGCACATTAGAATATACTTGACCTCTTACATATACAATCGATCTGGTTGTTTCCTTTCAACTCGTAGATAAGATACACAGCACGCACGTGTAGATACACTGAGCCCAACAAACTTTGTTAATTTGGTTTCAGTTAAATTGCGGCCTTTAAATATAGTTTATCTATAGCTTATAATAATAAGCTATAGATTAATTAATAGTATTGTCCGAGACTTTGTCCAAAGGTCATAATATTAAAGTCGGTATATGCAATTTTAAGTTGCTATTCGTTGTCCATTATTTAATCGATTTAAATGCTTTGATAATATCAGATTCATATATTTGCACATCCCGTCCAGTAAATAGGACTCCGTCATCAGCAAAGAGGAACATTGAGTTTCCTATCCTTAGGAATATCATGAATGTAGATCAGAAAGAGTAATGGACCCAAGACACCTCTTGACGGAAATGACGAATAAATTTCTTCAGTTTGTATACTAACCGAAAGCTTTATTGTGAATTATTTGTTTTCAATTAGTTATGTAGGATTCCATCAAATAAAGAACGTTGCCAAATATCTTACGGAAAATAACTTGCTAACCGATAGAGAACAAGTCCTATCTAACGCCTCACAATCTTAGGAGACGCGTTCCCCTGCAAGTAGTTGATCCTATGTCTAGTAATTTGAGCGAGCCTGGTTTTATGCTAGAGACAGCTAGAACATTTCACGCGGCCTCGAGCCTAACAAGTAGAATACCTTGATATAAGCTCACACGTCCTAGAGAAGTTTGCGTCCTTAAATGACAAACCCCCGAACAGGAGTGTAGGCATGCTGGAAACACTAGCAGGTGCACCATCGTTTGTGATGCTGAGTTAGTGCCGACGTATTGAGTTGAGTGATCCCGAAACAGACCCCATCGAGCCATGCTTTCCCTACTCCTCCAGATTGGCCATGGGAAGATGGAAGAGTGGCGCAGCTTTCTGGTAGTCATGCTTTGCCCTTGTGGGGAGTGTCGCGACGAACGCGAAAATCTGACACTCAAATATCTTTTCCCTACAGCGCCGAAACTTGTGTTTAGTGTCCTATGGAAAGATAAGAGAGTAGCACAGCTCTTTAGTAGTCATACTTTTGTCCTCTGTGGGGAGTGTCGCGACGGACGCGAAAACCTGACACTCAAATATCCTTTCCCTACAGCAACACTGAACAGCGCCACCTGGAGGGGGCCGTAGGGAGTAAATCAAATCAGTTTCCGTTAAGTAGACTAGTCAGTTCCAATGTGGCGCGAAAGCGTGCGAGTTCTTAAAGTAGTGATAGTGTGATTGAAGGTGAAGAGTCTGAAGCTATCCGGAGTTATCTAAAGCTAAGTGATTTTAATTCTCTTGGTGAAAGCTCACAGTGGTTTATGGATTTCTCTGTACAGTTGACTTTGTATTGATTTTAGCTTGCCATGGCGGGTGCGCTATGGAGGCCATTAAAGTTGTTATAGTAAGAAACCATCTCGTAATCATAAGGGCGGAAAGGTACTCCATACGAGATGCGTTATCCCCGTATAGCGCAATCTCGCAGAGGCACACAGATCTGTGTTGAGATGTGGTGGCCGCCCACGTCAGGTACCGCCAGACCTCCGGCCGCATTCTCATTAGCGCACAGAATAACTGTGTCGAGATGTGGTAGCCACCGGGTCCGGTACCTCGACCTGATCCGCATTCTCAAAGAAGGTAGGGGAAGCCACCCATGTCAGGTACCGCCAGACCTCCGGCCGCATTCTCATTAGCGCACAGAATAACTGTGTCGAGATGTGGTAGCCACCGGGTCCGGTACCTCGACATTGGCACGCATTCTCATAGAGGGTACTCCTGTTTTCGGACGGCGAATATCTCTAATTACATAAGTTTGAGCTGGACTCCTCCTCCGACCCTGCGAGATGTGTCACCCCAAGTAAACGAGTACAGTAATTATATCAAGTTGAGTGTGAGGGGTTGATTGTGTAGAGAAGCCATGTTCATAGAGCTAATTTTCCCACAGATCCTTACATGCCGGTTACAGCCGCCAAACTAACGCCCGCGAAGCAGAGTGACGGTTCCTCTGACCCGTAGGAAAAGAATAGGCAGAACACAGAGAACCTCTAACTGGATATGAAAGGTATGCGATGCATTCTGAATATACATATATACGTATGTCACCGTTTCCCCCCTTTATCGGTCTTGTGTATGTACCGAAGGCGGCGAGGGGAGAGGCGGCGACACATGTAACTTTTTTATATTTAAGACTCCTGCAACGCGTGACTGATTTCATCAATCGATAAATCTTCGGAATAACTAATCAACGCACGCTAATAAAGGGCGATCTGGTCAGGCCGGCTAAAATCATATGTACGTTTGAATACTTCTTTAAAAAAAATACACCTACAATATCACGTCCAGAGACCTGGTTTGTGGTTACAGATTTTTAAGTTTTTGTTTTTCTACACTTTATTTTATGCTGAATATGTTTATACATATATATATATTAATAGTAAGTATTCCAGTTTCATTTACATATTTTGACTAGTAGGTAAATATATTAACTACAACACAATTTTTAATATTTATTTGTTTTAAAAGTTGGAACATAAGTGTAATTTCTGAACGCACCCGAGAAAAAAAAAATATAATTAAAAAGTTGGAAGTTTTTACAATTCACGTAAACAACGTAAATTTGTTCTATGGAGAATACCTACATATTGTTGTCTTACTTTATAGAAATATCGAAAACAAGAAAGTTAAGCCCAATTTGGAGTATTTATTCATTGCCTGCATTAAAACGAAAAAGGATTTGTTATATGTTTACGCCAGACACAAATTGAATTTATCCCGGGCCCATGTAAGAACAAATTATCAAAGCAATCTTGCCTAGCGCGAAACAATGGAACGCGATACGCGTCCTATGTACTTAAACCTAACTTAAGCTATGCTGCTAACCTGGAGTTCAGCCGAATATCTTCCTGGCTGCAAGGTTGTGTTTCTGTTTTGTGTAAAGTGTATGTATGTTTACTTGCACCAATAAACGACGCCCCGGTCTGCGCCGCCGCCGCCCCGATCTCGTCAGCAAACACACCAAACACAATTCACACTGTAGTAGTCCTTATCTCACTCTAAATAACAATCCTTGGGGCGCCCGAAGCAGCCCACCGTACAAGGAATTGTGCCGTATTTCAACACTTTCCGTTAAAGCGTAAAACTTCCAAAATATCTCCCAAACCACGGAGGTTATAATGTTCAAGAGCCGTTACGATAGTACCCATATTACCAATAGCGTCCGCTGGCGACAGCGCGCGCGTTCGCAGCGCCGTGAAAGAAAAATGAACTAACTGATTGTGTGGCCAGTGGGTAAAAACCTATCGATTCTCAACAATCACCCGCCCCGGACCGACCCGTCGTCGGTCCGCTCAAACTCCCGGTAGTCGGGATAGCGTTGAAACCGCCCGTCTAAGGATCGAGTCCCTCACTTGTACATCTGCGATCCGTGGAGACCCATCCTTGCCCGCTATCAAGTTAACGATGCGCCCCCGTCGCCAACACAACGGTGATAGGTTAGCATCCTTAACCAGTACGAGGTCTCCAACGCACGGTGGGGTCGTCCTGTCCGTCCACTTAACGCGTTGCTGAAGAATGTGCAAATACTCAAGCGACCATCGCTTCCAAAAATTTTGAGTCATTTGCTGCAGCATCTGATACCGTGACAACCTATACAACTTAACATCCGTATACGGATACTCCGGCAAGGCGTTAAGTGGTTGGCCAATCAAAAAATGACCTGGGGTAATGGCCTCCAGGTCATTCGGGTCAGCGCTCAACGGACACAAGGGGCGCGAATTTAAAACTGCCTCAAAGGAGAGGATCGTTGAGCCGATGACCCGATACAAATGAGTCTTGGCAGACTTAACCACTGCCTCAAATATTCCACCCCAGTGGGGGCATCCAGGTGGACTGAAATACCACGAAATGCCCCGACTGGCGATGGCCGTGCCGATCTCTCGCTCATTTTGACTTAAAAATAATACAATTTCCTTTAGACAACGATCGGCGCCCTTGAAGTTGGTACCACAATCCGACCGGATCAAGGCCGGTATCCCTCGTCGAGAAACGAATCGGTCCAGCGCTGCCAAAAAGGCCTCCGTAGAGAGATCAGCTACCATTTCCAAATGAACGGCCTTGGTCGCCAGACACACGAAGACGCACAAATATGCCTTAACCGACTTCGCGTTGCGAAGGCGTGATGTCTTGACCATGAAAGGCCCCGCGAAGTCTGTCCCCACACCAGCAAACGGCCGAGCTTCCGTAACTCGGTCGGGCGGGAGATCTCCCATTTGTGGCTGCATTGTGGCTGCCTTGAGCCGGTAACAAGGCAAGCAACGAAACACAACGCTCCGTATCACTCTCCGTGCCGACAAAATCCAGAACTCCCGCTGCAAAATGCCCAGCAGTGTGTTGCAGCCTGCATGTGAATTCCTGATGTGACGGTCCCAAACCAACAGCTCCACCAGAGCTCCCTTCTTGGGAAGAATTAAAGGATGCCGCGCTGAATACGGCAATTCGGCATTCCGTAGTCGGCCTCCCACCCGGAGCATTCCGTGCTCATCAATAAACGGGTTGAGGCGGACAAGGCTCTTCTTCATTCTGCCCACGCCAGTCCGCAAGATCCTAAGTTCATCCTGGAACTCATTCCCCTGAATGACCCCCACCCAACGTGAGAGAGCCCTTTGCTGCTCCTCAGGTCCCATTACAGGTGACAGGTTGCGCTGTGCCGCAGGGCTTCGACAATTATGGAAAAACCGCATTATCCATCCCGTGACTCGAAGTAGCTTCCCTAGTGAGCTATACCGTTCCAAAAGAGTGTGGTCCACTGCCACAGACTCCACTGTAGTCACATTGACTCTCAGACCCTGGTCAGGGGGTAGTGGCTGGCGTCCGCAGTCATTGAAAGGCCACTCCGTATGTGGCCGCTCCAGCCATTGAGGCCCCCACCAGAGAGAATGCTCAACCAGAGCAGGCGCCGGGCAGCCGCGACTCGAGCAGTCTGCCGGGTTAACTTCACCTGGAACATGTCTCCAGACCAGAGGAGTCTCCGAGTTATTTATCTGTGACACTCGGTTGGCCACAAATACCTCAAGCGTATGGACCGAAGTCTGCAGCCAGCACAACACGATCTGGCTGTCCGTCCATGCGTAAACCGTGTCATTCAGATCCACCGTGCCACGCAGGTTCTGCGCCACATGGTTTAGGAGGCGGGTCAGGAGCGCGGCACCCGCCAATTCCATCTTCGGAATCGTCCACCGGGTCCGAACAGGCGCAACCTTGCTCTTGGCCATGACCAAGCGTACAACGCCCTCGCCAGCAGTCTCACCTGTTCTCAGGTAGACCGCGGCCGCGTACCCTTTCTCAGAAGCATCGCAGAACCCATGCAGGGTCACCCTGGCTCCCGCCTGAGGGAGCAGTTTGCGCGGGGTACCCCTTATCTTGCACAATCTCTATTGTCCGAAATACACTTCGCATAATCGTTTTCGCACAATCATTTTTAGCCGAATGATACTATCGCATAATTATATACTTACCACAATTGTTATGTCGCATAATATTCATTTGGCACAAATTTGAATAGCAGAATACTAATATCGCCAACTTTTATTTCGCAGAATTTTATGTAGCACAATATAAGTTCCGCCGAATTTATTGCAGCATAATTGTACCATAGCATACCCACAGAACCGAATCGCTGCCAGAAAACTAGGTTAGGTTAGGTTGAAACTGCGTCCCTCACAGAAACGAAGGCAAGGCAGGTAAGTAAGGCAGGTCCGACTTGGCTTAGGTTAGGTACGACGACGAGCGAAGCGAGGAGGAGTGTTAGGTTGAACTGCGACCGTAACGAGCGAGCGAAGCGAGCGAGCCGCGCAGGTCCGACTTGGCTAACGATTCCTAACATTACCAATTTCACCTTAAGGCAGATCCGACTTGGCTTAGGTTAGGTACGACGACGAGCGAAGCGAGGAGGAGTGTTAGGTTGAACTGCGACCCTAACGAGCGAGCGAAGCGAGCGAGCCGCGCAGGTCCGACTTGGCTTAAGATTCCTAACATTACCTATTTCACCTTAAGGCAGATCCAACTTGGCTTAGGTTAGGTACGACGACGAGCGAAGCGAGGAGGAGTGTTAGGTTGAACTATGACCCTAACGAGCGAGCCGCACAGCAGGTCCGACTTGGCTTACGATCCTAACATTTCCTATTTCACCTTAAGGCAGGTCCGACTTGGCTTAAGTTAGGTACGACGACGAGCGAAGCGAGGAGGAGTGTTAGGTTAAACTACGACCCTAACGAGCGAGCAAAGCGAGCGAGCCGCGCAGGTCCAACTTTGCTTAGATTAGGTAGGTATTTTGATGTTTCGTATTTAACATTGAGCCGGACTTTTCATTTTTCGGTGTATTAAAATAATCATGCAAACGGAATATTATGCCATATAAATTTCGGCGACACAATTATTCGACCATAGGCGTATTGTTCTAATCAACATTATGCCAATTTACTATTCTGCCAAAGAAACGGGTGTGAAATGATAGTATGCCAAGAAATTTAGGCAAAAAGGAATTGTGCGAAATGATGATTGTGCCAATGGTTGCTATGCGAAACGAAAATATGCCAATCAATTTTGTGCAACACATTAGTAACCCGTTTGCGCGGGATCTCAATTTCTTTAATATGCGGCAATGTGGTCACGAATGCCGTCCACTCGTGCAGCAGCTCGTCCGTGAGCTGCTCATCCCAGCCTAGTTGGGCCAACCAAAGCTTCTGCATGAAGAACTTTGCCATGAACGTGACCGGAGAGATCCAACCATTTGGGTCGAACGTTCGTGCGATAGTCGAAAGGACTGATCGCTTGGTCCAGGTCTTCGACAGCAATTCGGCCTCACAATTGTATGTGAAGACATCCTGAGTCGGTCGGTACTGGACCCCCAAAATTGCCAACGCATGAGGATTATCCGAGTCCTCAAACAAATGCGGGTCTTGTTGGTGCTCAGCTGGTAGTCCTGCCAGCACCTCTGGGCAGTTTGACAGCCACTTCCTGAGTTCATAGCCACCGGAGGCCATGAGCGCCACCAATTCATCCCTTAGGATGAGCGCTTGCTCAATGCTGTCCGTGCCCGTACAAATGTCATCCACGTAGACATCCCGATCGATGACTGCAGCTGCGCGAGGGAAGCGCAGCCGTTCCTGGTCAGCCAGCTCTCGTAGCGTCCGCATCGCTACATACGGGCTCGGCTTTAATCCGTACGTGTTCGTGTTCAGCTCATACGTGATCATCGGTTCTTCTGGGCTCTCTCGCCACAATATCAGCTGGAACCGACGGTCATCCGCATGGATCTCCGTTTGGCGAAACATCATCCTCACATCCGTAACGAAGACAACTTGGTGTCTCCTGAAGTCCGTTAGAATGTCTGCAATGTCTCTGGTCAACTTAGGACCAGCGTGCAGGCATTGATTCAGAGACACCCCGTTAGATGTCGCCGCGCTCCCGTCGAACACGACCCTGATCTTGGAGTCAGGTGTCTTCAGGACTGCATGATGAGGCAATACGTAGTGCTCCTCACGACGCCAGTCTACCCTGGATACCGACATGTGACCCAAAGCCAAATATTCACGCATGAACTCAACATACTTTCGCCGAAAGTTGGAGTCCCGTTTCATGCGCCTTTCCATGGCCATCATCCGTTTCTCAGCCAGGCCCCTGGAGCTCCCCAGCGGAGGTCGCGTCGATAGAAACGGCAGCCGTGTCATAAATCTGCCCGAAGGGAGGCGCACCGTGTTGCACTGATAAAATGTCTCGCACTCCTCGTCCAGTGGGCTTGTCCTGGGAGCTGTGGGTGGCTCTTCTGTTGCCCAGAACCTTTGCAGGACCTCCGATAACACGCTGCCGTAGTATATGTTGCTATAATCCGTTGCGTCCTGTGGTCCCCGTACTGGGCCCAATAATGCGTACCCACCTGCGGTACTCACGGCCACCAACCCGTTTGGTTGCAGCTCCCGCTTACCGCTCCGCAGCAGCTTCCCGAGGACGTCAGTTCCAAGTAAGACGTCCACCCGTCCGGGAATTGCGAAGTGAGGGTCGGCCAACTCCAATCCCTTGGTCAGCTTCGTTACCGCCGGCGGTAACCGTACCGAAGGAAGAACCCCGACCACTTCATCTAAAACAATAGCCGTGGCCTTCACCCGCGTGATCGATGCCGAGTCACCCATCTCAAACAGGAGGTCCGTCTGACCCCTGATTTGAGGCACCGGATTGCCACCTATACCTATTGCGCCATCCCGTGATGGCTCCAACCTGAGGCCCAGCCTGGCCACTAGGCGGCTGGACACGATACAACCTTGTGCCCCCGAATCCAGGAGTGACCTCACTGGCACTGGCCGTCCATCCGTATCCCTGACGGTAATCTTAGCCGTCGGTAATAATACCGTCACTGGTGGGGTGGGCACGACGGATGAACAGACTGCTAATTGCTAGCAGGGGGCACCTCCCTCCCCTTCTGCTGGAGGGGGAGAGGGCCCCTGGCCCAGGTATGGGTCCCACCCCGGGTAGTACACCCCTCGACCCATCGGTGCCATGCGCGCCGGCTGGTAATAGCCCATCGGCATCCGTCCCATCTGCGGCGGACGCGCCATCAAGCGTGGGCGCTCTGCGAGGGGTGGGGAGAAGCGACTACTCGGGGGCGGCAACCTGCCCCCCAGCGCGGCCGAGTAAGTCGCGTAACCCGACTCCCCATGGGTCATCTCCGGGCACCCGCCCGAATCTCGGCGCCGATCCCCCCCCCGCGGAGGAGACTGCGGCATCCGGCGGTACTCCGGAGTCCTCGATGACCCCCCTCCCCGAGGAGGGGGCGACCGCTGGTCTCTGGGTGACCCCCCTCCCCGGTGGGGGGGCGACCGTCCACCCAAGGCTGGCGTAGGAGAGGGAGGATGGCCTCCCGATGAGGCCCCGTACCGCTCCCCACTCTCAGCCAGGCAGAGAAGTTCATGATGGGCTCCTCCACATACTCGGCAGTTGGTGGTCTTACTGCATTCACGCACATAGTGTGCGCCTAGGCAGCGGAAGCACAAGTTTCGCTGCTTGACCACCCCCCTGCGCCTCTGCACCCGCTGTGCTCCAAAATCCGCGCACGCGATGATCGCGTGTCCCCCCTTCCGGCAGAAGGGGCACACTTCCGATTGGAGGGCGTTGTACCGCTGTCCTCCCCGACGGGGCTCCACCGGTTTGGGCCCAACCGTACGCCGGGGTGACGTGGGGGGTTGCGGCGTGGTTGCCCCTTGGCAATCCGCCCGCCTGCACTCACCCTCCAGGAACGCCCTCAATTCGTCAAATGTTGGGAGGTGACTCGATGAATCACCCCCATGTGACTGCTCAAACCGCGCCACCACCTCGCTAGGTAACTTGCGCAAAACCCGGTTCACAACAATGTACTTGTTGTCCCCTAGTGACAACTTGAGTCGCTCCAGCGTATTCACCGCCACCATGACGGGATTAAGGATTTTCGACCTTATTTCGTGTACATTAGTGACCTTCGATATACTAAATATTTTTTCGATGAGCCCATCAATAATTAATCGCCGATTATCATATCGGTCAATTAATAGGCCCCATGCCGTCTCGTAACTGGAATCCGTAATCTCCAAATGAGTCAAAATATCGTGAGGCTCACCGCGTAATCTCCCCATCAACTGCGCCATTTTATACGCGGGGGTCAAATCCGTGCGCGAGTGCACCACGCTGTTAAAAATGTCGCGAAACCTCGGCCAGTCGGCATATTCACCACCAAATTCCGGGACATTCACTGGTGGCAACGGCGCCATTAGTGCCACACCACTGGGTGCACGCCTTACCCCAACATCCCCTTTTCGGGCGCGCTCGATATCCGCTGCCGCTTGGATGATACTCATCACCATATCACCGCACTGGTCTACATTGCGTTGCACCACTTCAACAGCTTGGGTCCGACTTTCCCCGGTCTCCTCTTCGTCAATACGGGCCAAATATTCGGCATGCAATTTCAATACCGCGTCATATCTTTCATCTACCTGTCGCGCGCGTGACAATAATGCGTCCTCGCGATCCGTACGACCAATTAACGTAACGACTAATGAAAACCATCTTAATTCCGATTCGACCCTTGACGCGACCGTTTTAACTACTGAGGGAGCCATGGTACCAACCTCGATAACGCGGATCAATAAAATAAATTTTTAAAAATAAATTAATAAATTTGGGTGAATAATTTTGTCCGTGGAACCCCGATTTTAGACAATAACAATCCGTTTTTATTTTTCGTACCAAACGCGACAACTTCAAAGTTATTCACCCAACACCAATATATTACGCAACGGCAAACAACACTAAATTTATTTTAAATTAAATGTATTTTGAGTGAATAATAGTTCAGCGGAACCCCAATTATGAATTACTTATTAATACGTTTCGCCGTATCGAAACGAAACTATATTTACTTTATTCACTCAACTAACATTTCAATTGAAAGTTATAACTAATATTCTTATAATTTAGTTAGTCTTAATTACGCAAATGCAACTTAACGTTAATAGATTGGAATGCGAACCAAGCGCAATCCACCCTCAAATTTCAATTATGACTTTGATGCTAACTAAATTACTTATCCGAACGTAAATGAAACAAATATCTTTTCTGTGGATATGAACCACGCTTTTGCTACCAAAATTTGTTTACGCCAGACACAAATTGAATTTATCCCGGGCCCATGTAAGAACAAATTATCAAAGCAATCTTGCCTAGCGCGAAACAATGGAACGCGATACGCGTCCTATGTACTTAAACCTAACTTAAGCTATGCTGCTAACCTGGAGTTCAGCCGAATATCTTCCTGGCTGCAAGGTTGTGTTTCTGTTTTGTGTAAAGTGTATGTATGTTTACTTGCACCAATAAACGACGCCCCGGTCTGCGCCGCCGCCGCCCCGATCTCGTCAGCAAACACACCAAACACAATTCACACTGTAGTAGTCCTTATCTCACTCTAAATAACAATCCTTGGGGCGCCCGAAGCAGCCCACCGTACAAGGAATTGTGCCGTATTTCAACACTTTCCGTTAAAGCGTAAAACTTCCAAAATATCTCCCAAACCACGGAGGTTATAATGTTCAAGAGCCGTTACGATAGTACCCATATTACCAATAGCGTCCGCTGGCGACAGCGCGCGCGTTCGCAGCGCCGTGAAAGAAAAATGAACTAACTGATTGTGTGGCCAGTGGGTAAAAACCTATCGATTCTCAACATTATAAATATTTGGAGACGATAAGTAATTTACCGAAACTATTGGCGTTTTTAAAGAAGATAAAACCGAAATAATCTAGTTCGGATCCCATCGTCCATTCACTTCCAAAGCAAGTGTTGTCGAAAATACTTCCGAGTGGCCAACTAATCCTTCCCAGAATGCCATTCTCCTACATTCACAACGAATGTGTCAAGTAGTTTCAAATACAAATATATATAACAGTGCTTAAGAAAAACTCAACGATAAAATATACACGACGATAATACAAATTACGGCCATATTACTTTTAATTTTTAATATGTGTGCTTCTCTCGTATTTATTTTTTGGATTTGAGTGTGTTATGTTTTAAATTTGATGAGTTAAATAGAAGGCAAAATTAAATATGATTATTTTTATGTTTTAATAGTTTTTCTTGAATCTTGCATTTTCCTCGCTGTAGTGAGGTGAAAAATTGTGTGTTCCGCATGGCTGCAAAATTATTTAGCTTCTCGTGTCTTGAAAGCCTCGCTACGCTCAGCTTTCAATTTCAACACTCGCGCCAAATAACAACTTTGCAGCCTTGCATAACATATAACTATTGTCCTGAAACCTGATATTTATGAACAGTTTTCGAAAAAAAATGGCATTCGGTCAAACGAAAATTTGACTAAACGTTATGTAAAGTTTCGCCTAACTTTCATTTGTCAAAAAAGTATTTTGTCCTGAAACCTGATATTTTCAAGATACAAAAAATTCGGACACGGATAGGTGACCCATCTTTATTTTTTGCTGGCGTCAGTGGCACGATGGTTTACTTCGCCGCTTGGCGTTAAAAGGTTAAAAACACGGTTTCGAAATAATGGGCTCAGAATAGCCCTGTGATTGTAGCGATAGTATCACTTGTTGGTTTAGGGTCAAGTCTGCACTGTAATGCTCCGAACAAGCCATAATTTTTTTAATCACTCCATTTTTGACCACAATTTCGCCTGCCCCCGACGCCGGAGCACCAGCTAAGAGGCTTGATGAATGAAGAAGTCCCCTTTTATGCACATTTGACAGGAAAATTCTTCCATCATGCCCCATGGCGAAAATCGCTGCTATCCCAGAGTCACCTTCATCAGCCATGCTTGTATCAATCAAAGATCCTCTTGAATCAACCAACTTTCCGTTCTTGACACGCACTTCCATCGTAGCTCTTTGGTGATCATCATAATAAATAACAAATGGTGGGCAGTTGGCTTCGTTTTGCCATGTGCAAGAGTTCTGTTCATCCCTGTATTTATCTTCCATTGCCCGCGTACTGTATGTAAAAGTGAGGCTGCTAGCTCTATAGTTTAAATAATCCGAGCATTCCAATACGTTATCCCATTTACAATAACGTACAATCTCTTTCCCAATCATATACAGAAAACCATTGAAGGCGGACATGCTTCTTAAATACATTGGTAACGTTTTTTTCTCGCAGGATTGAGAAGTACATGTCAGTATATCACCATTCCATACAACCGCGAAAAGGTTATTTTTTACGACCGAAATATCTGTTATCGTATCGTTAGTAGTAGTCAACACAGTGCAATTGTTTTTCGTGATTACTGAACACCGCATCAGTTTTGTGCACAGTCCTACAAAAATGTAGTCATCATATTCGATTACGGATGTCACGGTCACGTAGTCACCGAACGTGAGGAGCACTGAGCAACTGTTAAATTGATATAAATCGCATTTCATGAGCTTCCCGCTGTGCAATCCTGCAAGTATATATCCTTTTCCTATATACAATGAGGACATATAGGCGCCCAAATTGTTGAAATCCTCACAAGAGTTCGACTTGCGTAAATCACAGCGCACCATCACACCCGATGACAAGGCCCCGTATAGGAAGTCCCCATGTACAGTGATGGAGGTGGCTCTAGCCCTGAGTTGGTAGAATAACTCACACTGCTCTGGATTGGTGTACAGACATCGTAGGATATCTCCATTCTCCATCCCGATGAATGCGAATGATGGAGTTGATAGGCTGCTGTTTCCACTGTACTGTATCGATTCCGTCTGGTCAGCTGATGCAGCTGAGAACCAAGCCATCAGACCAAGAAGCAATATTTGAAGATCCATGCTTCTTAGTGCGTCGCCGTTGAAACCTAGGCACAAACTAAAGATTTCTACCGATGAATGCTTTAAGTAGTATAGCTATTATCAAGTTTAGAGGTCACTGGTTGATAAAAATATGTTCCAAATCTGCAAATTAAGTAGTGGAATATACCTCTCGGGGTTGGGGATCCTTCGCAAGGAATAATAATAATTATGATATCTATCATAGATCTTTTTCGCTCAGCGAGCAATGTACGAACTATGAAGCACTGCATAATGCTCTAACGAAAAGATAAAAACTGCCCTGAGCTGAGCAATAAACTTCCCAAGTAACACAGTAGGCAATATAACTACTCACTCGTGGTCTTATATCCAGTTCTACGATGATATAAACTCTTACAATAGTTCATCCGTGAACTTACAGCTGCATAATAGCATATAGTGTCAATTAAACAGCGCAGGCTGAATAAGAGCTGTATTACGATACACAAAGGGCACACATTTTCATCCTTATTCAGCTGTAAGAATTTTCCAACACTACTAGCTGCTTAAGGGCAACTTAATAGTGAACTTTATGCTAAGTGCTGTATAAGATAACACATGTGCATATTTATTACGTTGCCTTTTTATGATACCACTTGTGCACTATTATAAAGTCAATGGAGGTATAGTGACCTACATGTGGACGTTACTATTGCTGAGGGCTTATTTTTTCTCTGCTAGTCAGCTTTTATTCAGCCTACTGATACAATCTGCATAGCAGCTGTTTAGAAGTACACCAGAACGCTTTTAGCTGTTTAGAAAAATATGAGTGAATCAAATTAGCGGCTACTGCTGAACAATGTTTCACATGCGAAGTATTAATCAGATTTTGGCTGACTGCATATACACACGTAAACCTTTGTGTAGCAAATAACGTCAAAAAGGTAGTGTATATTTGAATTTGTGTAAGTGTTTTACTGGCCGCATTAAGGGTTTTCGTGGAAAATTAGATCGCGAACTGGAGGAGTCAGGAGAAAACTTATGAGAGAATACCAGAAAATTACAGAAACTCAAAGAATAAAAACTACCACCAACCAACCACCAAGGACACAGAAAACAGCTTGCAGCTGTATTTGCGGTCACTATTTACACTTATTCCTGTTTAAGGCTGAATAACGGAACACAAGTGAATCGTTACGCAGCCTGTAGCTGAAATATAAAGTAAAAGTGCGTTCACACCGATGTAGAAAGATAGTCACCATTTTTTTGTATAACCTTGAAATTATTGTTCTTTATCTTAGCTTTTGACTATATTTCAACTACAAAGTACTTATAAATCTCAAATGTTTACTCTCTTTAGACCAGTAACAACAGTTCCTGGGATATTCTAACTGAAAAAAAAAGGAAAACGCCTTTGGTGTGTGAGAGGATACACCTGAAATACCCTGTATATTTTATTAACATTGTCCAAAAACATATTATTTTAGGAGCGCTTGAAAATTTTCTTAGATAATATGTATATATAATCACAGTAAAATCGAGACCGCAATAATTTTCCACTAACTAACCGAAAATTCAGGTACCTATACCAGTTAATATTTTGATTCCGCCATTCACCAATTCAATCAATATGACAGTCAAAAGTGATGGCTCTCAATAAAAAAACACAACACATATATTCGCTGAACATTAAACAATTTTGTAACGTCACGTTTTAAATATTTATAGTCATACATTTTTGCTTGTCCAGCTAAATGTGAACTTGTGGAGGTTTAAGACAGTAATAAGGGTTTACATGTAAACTTTAATCTGAATAAGCAGACCGTTAAGCTCTTTAAGCCAGCCGATATTCAGCCCTTGTAACTCTTGTGACCCTTAATACAACCGTTTTACAGCCGCTATTAAGCTATTAAACAGCTATGTGAACTTAAGGCTGATTAATTTGTGCCCAATTTAGATGAATAAAGGCTGAAAAAGCGCTTTTTCAGCTCTTATTCAGCTGAGTAATTCAGCTTTAGCCGTAAACATATTCTGATAAACAGCTCTTAAACAGGTTCTTGCGCTACTTGGGTTACCGTTGGAAAACTGTTTTATGTACTTTAAATAAAGGTATAGTTTTCAAAATATTTGCCATACTATAAGGATTTCAAATTAGTCAAAATCATATATGTAACCTTAGTAGTTTGAATATAAATGTATACGTTTGTTATATTATATTACTTATAGATTCAGTAGGTACGTAGTTGTGTGTGAGTGGAGGAATAATTTTAGCAAATAATACTTATTATAATTATTTACATCTCATTCAATATAGTCGTAGTAAAAAAATAAGTGGTTTAGAATTTTAGGTTTTTAATTATACTGTTTTTTACTCAGCGGAATTCTGGATAACAACGTCTATTATCGATATAGTTACTCAACCCAACTATTTATATTTAAATATATTTTTGATAGATATAAAATAACATGTATATAAATACTAACTCAAAAAACATTACATCAATGTTTTAAAAACTGATTGTATACTTGTCGTCAATTTTTAACGTATGGACCACTAAACCGTCAAAGTGGGACACTATAATACGGTGAATAGAGACTAAAGTACTAAGTGTGACCTTACAAACGGTCCGGTAGTTTTGAATTTTTGATATGTTGTCTAGGATGGTTAGTCAGTGCTTAAAATGCAAAATGCACAATTCCCCCCCCCCCCCCCCCCTCCGCGCCCGCCACCATATTGAAAAAACCGGCACTTTCTTCATATTTTTGCTCATATCTTCCTTTAGGAGCATTTTAGCTAGAAGAAAGCTCCGACAATGTTATAGAGAATTAAATTTACTACATTCTCCATTTTATATTTTGTTTCTAGGACAGATAGTTACGGAGATATCCACATTTAAAAAAATTGGGCAAGTGCGAGCCCGACTCGCGCATGAAGGGTTCCGTACCTATACATATATATAATCTATAACAAGTTTGTTGTATGGGAGCCCCCCTTAAATATTTATTTTATTTTATTTTTAGTATTTGTTGTTATAGCGGCAACAGAAATACATCATCTGTGAAAATTTCAACTGTCTAGCTATCACCGTTGTGGAGATACAGCCTGGTGACAGACGGACGGACGGACGGACGGACGGACGGACGGACGGACGGACGGACGGACGGACGGACGGACAGCGAAGTCTCAGTAATAGGGTCCCGTTTTTACCCTTTGGGTACGGAACCCTAAAAACGTAAAATATCGCAATTTCCTACTGAAAAACAAACTTCTGGATTATATCTTCGTTTAGGAGCATTTTAGCTACAACAAAGCTTGGGCAATGTTGTAGAGAATTAAATTTACTATAATTTACACTTCAAATTTTGTTTCAAGAACGGTTAGTTACGGAGATATGCACATTTAAAAAACAGGAAAATCCGAATTTTCCGAAAATTTCTCAAAATTCTTGGTTTAGAACGCTGTCATTCAGTTACGGACTAGTCTAGGACAAATTAAAACATGTAGGAAATATAATTGCTTATAAAACTCATGTCCATTTTGACATACATTTTCGGAAAATGGGACTTTATTTTTTACATATCTCCGTAATTATCTGTCCTAGAAACAAAATTTGAAATGTAAATTTTATAGTAAATTTAATTCTGTACAAAATTGCCCATGCACTGTTCTAGATAAAATGCTCCTAAACGAAGATATAATCCAGAAGTTTGTTTTTGAGTTGGAAATTGCAAATTCTTAAGTTTTTTTAAATGTGCAAATCTCCGTAACTATCTGTCCTAGAAACATAATATAAAATGGAGAATGTAGTAAATTTAACTCTCTATAACATTGTCCAAGCTTTCTTCTAGCTAAAATGCTCCTAAGGGAAGATATGAGCAAAAATATGAAGAGAGTGCCGGTTTTTTCAATATGGCGGCGGGCGCGGATGGGGGGGAATTGTGCATTTTGCATTTTAAACACTGACTAACCATCCTAGACAACATATCAAAAATTCAAAACTACCGGACCGTTTGTAAGGTCAAAATCCTTTATTCACTGAATTAACTAAGTTTGAGTCGGAAATAAATTCAGTTCAAATTCCGTAAAAAAAGATCAAACATAAGTATCAATGACTATTATATTAACAATAACAAACCTTTATCTCATACATAAAATGGGATAAATATACCAAACACATACATTTCACTGAACAAACACTAAAGTTTAGTAAATCGACAAAGTGGGACGCTCCCTATAGAAAATCACTAAACTTTATCTGCATAAAAAAGTACTTGATTATTTGATTTTTACATACTTTTTATACTTGATAAGTGTGTTTTAGGTAATCGTATGTTATATATGTATTAAAACACACAATGTCATTTGTATTTTTTATGCTATATTTTTCAATTTTTTATTAACTGTTTAACATAATGACTAACTAAAGGGATCCATAGAATTATTTCTGTCTTTTTTAGCATGAGAATACATTTATAAATACAACTTTAATGATAAATCTGCGTGTCGTGTTATAAATATAGAAAAAAACCCATATTCACTTTGAGATATTTTCGTTCAGTTTTTATGTTCAAGCCTCCGGAACATTCAAACTATTAAATAAGGTTACATATATGATTTTGACTAATTTGAAATTCGTAAAGTATGACAAATAATTTGATACCAACCACTCCATAACTTCAAAGTAAAAGTGTGTTTTTTGCCATCCCAAACTAACCAACGTTTTCTCAGTTGTCGCTTTTTCGCAATTTAAAAAAAAACCGGCCAAGTGCGAGTCGGACTCGCGCACCGAGGGTTCCGTACAAACACTTTCCATCCCTAAGTGGTTAAGTTAAGTTTGCACCTGGTATGTATAGCGCCCCATATAAATTAGGTGCAAAGTTAGGTATTAAAAAAAAAATTTATGGTTTTCGTAATTATTCCTTTATCTATGCTATAAGACGTTGCTTCGTACCAAATTTCAAGATTCTGAGTTCACGGGAAGCACCCTGTAGGTTTTGATTCCCTTGCAAGTGTCGAAAATTTGCAAATTAGGTGCAAAGTTAGGTATTAAAAAAAAAATTATGGTTTTCGTAATTATTCCTTTATCTATGCTATAAGACGTTGCTTCGTACCAAATTTCAAGATTCTGAGTTCACGGGAAGCACCCTGTAGGTTTTGATTCCCTTGCAAGTGTCGAAAATTTGCGGCATAAACGGCTGTATCTTTTGATTGCGTTGGCTTAGAAGTTTGATTTTTTCACAGCTTCAAGGGACAGTAGACCTGAGTAATTGATATAAATTTCAGCTTCATACGTCCACGCGTTCCTGAGAAAAAGGGTCTTGACAGACGGACAGACGGACAACAAAGTGATCCTATAAGGGTTCCGTTTTTTCCTTTTGAGGTACGGAACCCTAAAAATAACTATAGCACCTAGAGACACAATTCTTTCACCAAACGATAGCTTAATGTTCTTTGTATAAGGAACTACTTTAAACAGTCACATATTTTGATTGTCTTGGCTAACAACTTACCTAGCCATTTTGTCAATAATATAAGCATTAACTTTTTTCCAGAATGTTGCTTAAGGCTATTTAAATCAAAATATATCCTAATTTCAATCTAAGAGAAGACGGCTTTCGTCCTGTTGTACCTACACATAGTCAAGGATCAAGCTCGAGGAAAGACTGGAAACCCTGGAACTTAACCCTTAATTTGACAAAAAAAAACTAAGGTCGCTAGTTCAAGCCTCGTTAAGGTTGAATAGAACAAACAATTCTCGTTCGAAAAAAAATAGAAAAAGATGATCAAAGAGTGTGTTCATCCTGGCGAACATTGTCAAATTAAGGGACGGTGTAAAACCAAAACAGTGTTAAAAGTAGAAAATTCCGGGACGAAACTTCTGTTTGTTTAAAAAATATGAAATAAAATAAATAATTTAAAAAAGCCCCGGCATGACAACCTGTAAAAAGAAAGAAATAAAATTTACGAAATGTGCCTTTACAATGAACAGTAGAAAAATAATCCAAGCTTCGTTGCGTCGGGGGACCGCTAAGTAAATGAAATGCAATGTATTGAAAATCGTAAAGTGGGAAGCCCAAAATAAATGCATACTTGCAATTTTGCGTTTAAAAAGTATATTTCATTTTACTTATGTACTTAGCGGTCCCCCGAACGCAACGAAGCTTGGATTCTTTTTCTACTGTTCATTGTAAAGGCACATTTCGTAGATTTTATTTCTTTCTTTTTACAAATTGTCATGTCGGGGGTTTTTTAAATTTTTTATTTTCATCGATTCTATTTAGAACAGCGCCATCTCTCTCGCAGTCTTCACACTTGCTGTAAAGCGCCGTAGGAAACGTAGAGGTCGCAGGTTCGAATCCTGCTTAGATTGTAGTAGATCACATTGTTTTTCTTTCGTAATTTATCTTAGTGTCAATATTTATAAAAATAAAAATTCTGCGAAATTATACATTCAACGAGATACGTTTCTAGCAGTCAAAGGTCTCCCTTTATCTTCTGGTTTCTCCGAGTTGTTGTATTTGGTTGTTTCAGAGTGACTCACCAGATAAGGAAGACGCCTTAAGAATGACCTGTCTTATCTTTGTCCGTAGTGCGAAAGACAGTAACGGCACACATTTTTATTAGCACGCGTATTTATTTTTCCACAACCAAGATTATTTAAAAGAAATAAGAAATTAATAAGTATTTAGTAAGCGAGATCACGAAAATTAATGTCTAATAATCTTCGATATGTCATTCGTTCCTCCCCGGTCCGTCATTCATTCGTTCAATACATCATATTCACAGTCATCAATATACTCATTCCATCAAGGGCTTATAGCGAGTCCGATAAGAGGAAATAGAAAGAAGTGTAATGTTTCGTCCCTACCACCGACACCGACCGAGCATTTTTTCACGGTCGGATTATAGGCAGATCACACTTCAAGTAGTATAGTATTATATAATCTGTGGTTTAGGATCAAGTCTGCTCTGTAATGTAATGCTCCGAACAAGCCACCATATTTTCGATCACTTCATTTTCGACCACCCTTGGTAATAAGAGAACAAGGTAAAGACTCTCCGGCTAGTGAGACTTTCTACGACGTCACTGTCATTTCATTTCATTTTCATTTCATTTCATTACATTTCATTACAGCTGTCATGTTATTTTGTCGTAATAATTGGGACAATTTAAAACACTCACGATTTTATGAGATTAATACAGGCAATACAGGTAACAAAGGAATCGGGGAATATTATGATACAGCTGCCGGCAAACTTTTAAAGCATAACCTTGACTGCGCAGTAGCTGATTTACGTATAAATGTACATGCGCAGATCCGCCATTTTTGTTCTAAAACATTGCCGGCAAATATACACCACTGCACTGCACTGGCAACGCAGAAACGAGAGAACCAACGAACCAGCCTGTCTAGCACAACTATGCTTCGCGACTCGTGTCGCGCGACATAGTATCACCCGTCACTCTTTCACATTACTGCACAGAAAGAGACGGGTAATTATCTCGCGCGAGAAATAGTCGCGTATGACAGTCATGCTAGAGGTGCAGCTATGATTGCTGATGACGTCAAAAGTCCCGGAGTAGGTAATCATACCTTGTTTTCTTATAGCATGCCATCACTCAATTCACTTACGACCCTTTGGATCACACTGATATCAGATTAATAATGCATTTCAATAACACGTTGCACTCAAAGTTTTGAGGTCAAATTGGTCACAAGAGGGAAAAAAACAACTGTTCCTGAGGTGTATGATTCAACGGGTATTTATTGCACAATGAGTCCCCTTGTTTACCAGTAGGTACAACCAAAAGTGCATCGTTTAAATTTCTTACTAAAACATTATTATTAGCTTCCCTGGTGACTAAGTAAATTTTGTAAATAATAATGTAATCAAAACTTGGAAGTCAATTTTAACCTACTTCTAATTGTCGTATAATAATGAAACTTAGCATGTAGTTCACGTGACAGTACAATAATTTGGTATCTTGGAGCTGATCTGATGAAGGAGACAGAAATATAAGCCAATCGTGTTCGGGCTCGTTTGATTTAGTCGCGATTAATTAACTTTTGTCTAAGAAAGCTCAGCAGGTAGATATCTAATAGAAGCGTGTCTCAAAAAACCTTTTTGTAAAAATAACTTATACAAAATTCGCTCCGAACTCGCAAGTGTGAAAAGTAAGGCGCTAATGTTTTTAACGTCTGATGACTAATTGTTTGAAGGCTCCGTATTTGTTCATAAGTGTTTTAGACATTTTTAGGGTTCCGTACCCAAAGGGTAAAAACGGGACCCTATTACTGAAATTTCGCTGTCCGTCCGTCCATCCGTCCGTCTGTCACCAAGCTGTATCTCAAGAACGGTCAGAGCTAGACAGTTGAAATTTTCACAGATGATGTATAGGTATCATAAAAAAACTTGTTATAGATTATGGTACGGAACCCTTCATGCGCGAGTCGGACTCGCACTTGCCCAAATTTTCTCTATGATAAAACATGTTTCTTGGGGGCGCCGAGCTTTTTTTCGAAATAATTGCGTTGGTTTGATTCCATGCTGTGTCGTTATTACTGAAGATTTAGTTATACAATCAATACGGAAAATGTTTAAGGATTCGCTCTATATATAATACGTATATTTTAGAAACACGATTAGGTACTTGTAGTTTCCTCTATAGTTTTTTGGGGTTCCGTACCCAAAGGGTAAAAACGGGACCCTATTACTGAGACTTCGCTGTCCGTCCTTCTGTCACCAGGCTGTATCTCAAGAACGGTGATAGCTAGACAGTTGAAATTTTCACAGATGATGTATTTCTATTGCCGCTATAACAACAAATACTAAAAATAAAATAAAATAAATATTTAAGGGGGGCTCCCATACAACAAACTTCGGACTCGCACTTGCCTATTTTTTTTAAAGATAACTCAAAAAAACAACATAAATCCTTTTTTTTTTTTTTTTTTTTATAACGGCACAACATAGTGGCTCCACTTCGCCTGATGGTAAGCAAAAAGAGGAGCCCAAGTCGCAATGGCAACTGACGAGAAACCAACGGTGCCAAGTCAGTTGACACTGCCATGCTGGCCCGAGAGATGCTTCTTCACGCTTCGTTTGAAGGGTCCCAAGTTATAAGAAGGAGGAAACACATGAGCCGGCAAGGAGTTCCATACTTTAATAGTTCGGCAGATGAAGGAATTGCCAAACTTCCTTAATATTATGTCATAAATACTGCAGGGAAAGTCATCAGTTTTTTTAATAATAACATAACGAGATGTTATCTATAACGTCTCTGAGGTCTTACATTTTCAAAATCTGTATTATTTTAATTATTAAACCGAAAAACGTGATTTCCGCGCTCCCAAGCACGCACTTCCATCTCGCTCACGCTTACACTCAGTGAGAGAGAGAGCTGACCAACGCCCCGCGCCCTCTTAAGAGGCCTTATTCCTTTTTAAATGGTGATCGTTTTAGACATTTTTCTATATGTTCAAACATGTTTCTTTACAATTTATTGGTGTTACTACCTAGAACAGGGCTATTGGGATTTATTGGTATATATTTGAAACCTACAGTTTGAATTTTTCATTGATAATTTTTGTTTCGAAAACTACTCGAAATTGACAAAATTCACGCTGAAAATTAGTTTTTTCAACTTATTTTCGACTACACGCAATAAAAGCATGAAAAACCTATGTTACTTCCTAGAACTCGGGGAAAAGTATTATTCACTTCAAAAAGTTCGTTGAAATTATCAATATATTTGTCATAATATGAAAAAAATAAATTTCAAAAGGAATAAGGCCTCTTAACATGTTATCAATGTACTTAGAACAGGGCTATTGCGATTTATTGGTGTATATTTGAAACCTACAGTTCGAATTTTTCAATGATAATTTCTGTTCCAAAAACTACTCGAAATTGACAAAATTCACGCCGAACATTGTTTCTTTCAACTTGTTTTCGACTGCACGCAATGAAAGCATGTAAAACCTATGTTACTATCTGAAACTCAGGGAAAAGTAGAAGTCATTTATTTCATAAAAACACAAGATATTAATAAAAACAATAAACTAATATGTAACTAAGACTAAGTATATGCTAAAAAACCTAAACTATTTACAAATAAAAAATTTGCCCTAAATCGCTGTCGCTCGGAAGTGTGCCCAGAAGGCTGGCCGCATTGCCACGCTGGATGGCAATGCTTATTCGCTGGGCAAAATAGTGGCCAGCCCTCTGGTCATGGGTTGCGTCAATGAGGCGCATCGACAATTCTTAATTCAAAAGTATTATTCAATTTAAAACGTTGGTTGAAATTATCAATATATTTGTCATAATATGAAAATATACATTTCAAAATGTATAAGGCCTGTTAAAATAAATGATCTCAGCTTTTTAAATTGGCACGGTTGCTATTAACAAACAAAAAAAAATCTAAATCTTACCCTTGCTTTTATTGTTTTTTTTTTGCATTGTTACTGCCTAACGATTTTGAGTGTCATCGGACTTTGGTGTACCTATGAAATGAACTAACATCAGACTTAAAATACATAGATTTAGGTTTCCGTACATACAAAATGCTTTATTGCACACTAAAAAAAGTTTACAAATTGAACACAGAAACAATAATTTTAATAACGACAACAGACAAAGACAACAGGCGGTCTTACCGCTAAAGAGCGATCTCTTCCCGACAACCTTCCCTATGGGCATGACATTTATTTTATTAAAAACGCTTACGCGCGGTATTTAGCTATAAAATACAGTATACTCAGCGGCTTATAGGTTTTCATCCAAGAAAAATAAGTATCAATTTTCGTTTTTTAACGACATCATCTTTTTCTTCAATGCAGGCTTCTTTTTTTCAAATTTTTTGAGTTCTTGACGAATAAACTTTTTCAATTGTTTGATTTTATAAATCATCACTGTTGGATTTTCATCTATCGGCTCAATCAGACATATAGGATCCAAATTCGACTCGTCCGTGTTTGGAGAGTGAGCGTTAGGTTTCGACTCAAATGTGATATATGCGCTTTCAGACATGTATTCCGAAGTAGCGTTAACAGGTCTACAAGATGCCCTGACAGTATACTGTCTTCCTGGACACACTAGGTTTAATTCAAGTTTAAGTCTACCACCTCTCAAAACTCTCGAGGAATTGGTATTGATTTCACTTGACGGTACACCAGCTAGACCGTATTCGACTTCGTAAAATACCTCAACTTCCACCAACGGACCGTGATAAGGCATCCACTCTAAGACCGCAAGATCTGTGCTAATATCGACCCCTAAAAATTTAGGCGCGTTCAGTTTTGTAACTGCCATAATATCTAAGTCGTATTCCTTGTGTATACAGTCGAGGAAACTGCAAATTTTCAAACGCAACAACACGTGCGGGTTTCTTAAATAAAGAAATCTTCCGTGGGCCAAGTTACTCATGTCCCATACACATGGATATTGTTTTAAATAACGCAATTCGTTCACACATAATGGTATGGCTAAGGCTCCATCTATACGTGTCAATGTGTAGTTCCCTTCATTTAGTTGCGTGGTAATAGTGCAATTCAGTAATTCTATGTTTTTCGAATAGCATGATAGACCAGATATTTTAGGATAATAGTCGAATTTAAGCCATAGGACAGCAGCATCGCAATCATTGCTTTTACAGGTTATGTAATTTAGTGGGCTTTTTGTCAAGTTTGCTGGTACTACTGCTTTGATTGTAGTTTCATTTACGGTTTGAATCTGTAGCTCAAACGATGCCTGAATTTGGAGTTGGTTCGTGTTACTTGAACAGTATATCTCGATTTTCTGTCCGTCACGGACATTGTCATATCCATAATGGTCGCGAATCGCACCTGGTACTAATATTTTGGGTTTAGTACAGTTGGAATCCTCGGCGTCTGTTGTGGTCGCGACGAGTATGATCAGCATCATTGCAAGCCACATCTTGCTGAATCGAAGTCTCTGGAACAGAACGTAAGTTTCTGGAACATTTCAAAGTTTAATTGAGACAGTTGTTGAAAAAGTAGGTAAGGTAGATTATTACAACAAAGGTTCTTCCACCGAATGCCCTTCGCTCGCCATCGCAACTGTCATTTGCAACCAGTTGCGAAGAAATAACCTTTAACCTTTGTTGGAAACTAGTTGCGATAGACGAATGTTTGGTCTTAATACGCAACCAGTTGCAAAGATATAAGTAATTAATTTTCCATCATGGCAACTAAGTTTCGTAACCAGTTGCCAAAAATATTTTTCTTTTCTAGATTATGCAACCATCAGGCAGTTATAACTGATATTATGATAAGCGGAGCGTGGAATAAAAAGTTTTGATCATTCTAAAGTATTTTTTTTGTTGTATAGATAAAGAATGACAACTGAGAGATACTTTTAAACTGAGAATACATCTCAGAGTAGTGCGTTAGGTATTTCTTATTTTTGGCCGAATGAAGATGATGTCACTCAATAAAAGCTTTCATTAAAAAAAGGATATAAAATAGCCGGATTTTTCTCAAACATGCAATGAAATGTCCTCATAATGTGTGTTATAACGGGCTTCGAAGTATCAAGTTTCGGGCGAAACAACTCGAGAGAACTGTAAAGGAATTTCATACAAAATTAAAGGCCTAGGCCGGGAAGTAATTTTTTTCAAACATGGCGTCTTTGTTCATGAACGGGCTAAACAGCTGTTTTATGTTTTTTTTTTTGTTATTTCGTTGCATTTTTGATAAAACCACTAGGTTTACATGCATTAGCCGTGAAAAGGGCTTGTCGGCTTCGTATCACTATCCGCCGATTCACCCGGCAAGCCCTACTTTTCCGGCGTCTGCAGTAATGTGCTAATCTTCTCACACAGGAGGGTCATTGATTATAATATATGTAGGGTAAATCGCTAATTACTGGCCACCGTTCAATAACTGGCCACCCCATAATAAAAATGAACTCTGTTCACCTACAAACATTCATTTTAGTATAAGGTGTTAATTACTGGCCAACTTTCAATAACTGGCCACGTTATACTAAAATGAGTTCAGTTTCTAGGTAGACAGAGTTATTTTTTAGTATGAGGTGGCCAGTTATTGAACGGTGGCCAGTAATTGGCGATTTACCCTACTTACCAATTTCCGCTAAAAAGTGAAGAAACAATAAATTCGACAGCAAAACAAAAGTGTGTCTACCTTTTATCGCAAAGTATGCACGGAATCCCAAATAAATAAAATACCACACTATTAATACTAATTACAGACTCCAAAAAAATAGTAAGTACTAGTTAGTAATAGTTATTGTAATATCTACAGCTACAGTTGAATTAGGCAGGCTACAATCTTGACAGATGGAATCAGCCATTTTTAATGAAGTAAGTACGTATCAAAACATTACACACGACCTCACTTGTAGGCAAGGTCAAATAGCTAGTAGCCAAGGTTAAATTGGTTTACACACTAATACTGCCGTGATATAGTAAAAGGTCGTATCTTGCTATGAAATCCATATATATAGATACGACTTTTTATCATAGCACGGCAGAATTTACAAATGCGAATGTTTGTGTATGATGTGATGTATCATAATTGGTCCAGCCGAAGCGTGAAGAAGTAAAAAACGTATACACACATAAACACACAAATTTTCGCCTTTATAATATTAGTGGGATAAACTCTTAAGTGAAAAATTTAATTAAAAGTATACATAATGAAAACGTATATAAAATCACTGATAAAATACAGACCTTGATAAAAATGAATCGGTTTTGGGTCGATTGAAAAAAAATTGTACATAGTTAAGGTCATTAATTAAAACAATGTTAATTGATTCCTTTGTGTGACGAAAGTTACCCATACATTTTGTATGACTAACTATCGTCACACAAAGGAAGCAATCGTATTTTATGTTAACTAAGCTTTTAACTACCTATGTAATTTTTTTTTGCAATCGACCGTTTTGCTTTGGACCATAGTTGGATGGACTATAGTTGGTAGTTTAACGGCATTTATATTTGGACGTCGGCGTCTGGGGATCAGGTTCCGTCTACGTGCTTTAGGGTGCGTCTGCTCTGAAGCGAAGGGGAGTGGAGACGTGCGGAAAGGACCAATCACAAAAGCGGAGCTGAGATACAGATTTCAACTCAGGTAATTGGTCTATTGTGCACGAGAGATGGGTAAATCCTGAGTTGAAGATTTAAATGATTCGAATCCGCAAGGGGATCCGAATCCCTTATCGACTCTTCACAAATCTTATCGAATCCAAGGAGTTATTAACTCCGACTAACTCAATCGGTACCGCGAGCCGTTCATAGTGAACGAAACGAAGTGAAGTGAGCACCGAGCCGAATCGAGTCGGCCGAGCGGCGGCCGCCGGCCGGCGGTGAGCCGCGAGTTGCAATTCACTTCACGCGGTTCACTCGGCTAGGCTCGGATCGGTACTGTAAACGAAACGAAATCAGTTTCAGAGCGGATTGCTTTGAAGAGTCAAAAGAGTTGAAGAGTCACTAAGCGGATTCGGTTCCGCGAGTGGATTTGGATTTAGTGATTCGAAACACCACGCGGAGTCGAGATCGCCCACCTCTAGACGACTCCGCTTCGCTTCAGTGGAAACGACCCCTTACCGTCTTAGGGCTTTACTCTATGCTTAGGACCTGCAGTGGTCAGATAAGGGTGTGCAATTGGGGTGAATGACCTGAAGATGGTATATTTTTCCCAACTGATTCATTTGCCAAAATGTTTCATTTCCCAACTCACAATTTTCTCTGAAAGCAAAAAAAAATCTCAGTGTATTTTTTTATGCTCTTATAGAATACAGTAGGTTAGGTTAGGTTTGTTTTAGGAAAGTTCCGAAAAAAAATATGGTTTCAGAGAAAATCGTGAGTTGGGAAATGAAACAGTTTAGGAAGTGATACTGTGGAAAACAATTTTTGGCCATAGGTACATTAGTACTCTCCTGAAGATACCTACTTAATATGGATATGCCTGGGGATTTCCGGAAATCCGGTATTTGGCGGCATTATTACATCGATTAGCAGTGCGTTTTTTGGCAATAGATTATAGAGTTATACAACGCTTTAGTAATGTTTGTGACTATATAAATGACAGACAAAAGTTATAGGAGTAGAAAAGCTACTATTGATGCGTGTCACTACATAGTATAAAACAAAGTCGCTTCCTGCTGTCTGTCTCTGTCTGTCTGTCCCTGTGCATGCTTAGATCTTTAAAACTAAGCAACGTATTTTAATGCGTTTTTTTTATAGAGACAGTGATTCGAGAGGATGGTTTATATGTATAATACATGCATAATTTGTCAGCATGGCACCCGTGCGAAACCGGGGCGGGTCACTAATATAATATATCTATCTTTTTTTTATAACTGAGTAATACTTGGAAGCGAAACACGTATTTTTTTAAGCTTTACGATTATAAGTCCAGGATTAACATTTATGAAAGATGAGTTAAGCAGCGTCTAATAAACTGCGGCATTTACGAAGATGGTTGGATAGCCCGATAGCGACAGCCACAGCCGCATAATTGACAAATATACATGTTGCGCCTATCGATGAAAGGGTCAATGAAAAAGTAATGTCTCAGGTTGCGCTTGTGGGAAAGAGAAGAAAACCATGCTTCATCATATGCAACCACACCAGTCCTCCATCGAATTAAGCCATACCCATATTAATATTACGTTAAAAAGTCTCGGGAAATTGCACACCCTAATCCGAGCACTGATTATGGCACTTGCGAGTTGCGAGCGTGTTTTCCATACAAAAAATATCCGTGAAAAGAAATGAAATAAATTATTCAGTAAGTAGGCCACAAGGGCACTTTTACAAGTCAGATTGTGAATCTACTAGCATTTCCCTAGAGGAGACCGCTGTTGAGAAGAAAGCCGAAAGAAAATCTAAAGTAAGTAATTTTTTCGTAAATAATAAAGTCACAGCGAACTCACTGCGTGGTCGCCTTCATAGAAAACTCGCTCGCAAATCGCATGTGATAAGCAGGGTTCGGAAATTCAGATAGTTTGCCTAAACTTTGGCGGCGGCTTTGTTGTTCAGTTGTAGGTATAGGCTTGTTTGACGTAGCAGTGAGATAACAATAGGATTTTTACAACTTTAGGTTCTCTATCCGAATTTCCGATCCCTGGTGATAAGGCATTTCGGCGCTCAAAAGTTTAATTAAAATTGATATTAGAAAAAAAACTAACCAAGCTATGAAGTCCTTAGGCAGCGAAACGGAAAACCACTACACAAGTGATGATTCGACTGCACTCAATGTATGGACTGAAAAGCTTGGGGTCAAAACTATTAGTGTCCGCCCGACACATGTTTTATTGCCGAAACCGGAGATTCGGTTTTGGTTCTACTTTTGCCGAAACCGAAACTTTTATAGATGTATTATTTAGTTCGAAACTATGATGTATTTCGAGATACTTTTTAATTTGGGTAAATTAACACCACATGTTTTAAATGCTGTATAGCGGAACGTATGAGTGCATTAAATTGTTTCTTTGTGCGTATCTTTGTATTTTTATAGATGTGGTAAAACCGTTGAATATTATGAATATTTATGAGTGATAAACATGAAACCACTTATATATCATCAAAGGGCGGACAGTGGATGCGATATGGTGACGAAAGCATAACATGGAAAGCCTTTATTACATTTCGAGTAACTTATGTATGCAGGTTTTGTAGTCATATCCATATTACGTATGTCAGTTGACATGATTTTGACGTATATTGCTTCCACTGTCCGCCCTTTGTATAACATGTAAGCGGTAAAAAATTCAACAAAATCACTTATAAAATTTGAAAATGATAATGTCTATTCTGAGCTTTAATTTTAATAAATGAAGAGATAGAAATAAATTTATAAGACCCACATATAAAATATTTAATATTAAGCCTTGTAATATAACTATAACATAAATAGTAAATAAAAAGTGAGTTGGTATGAATCCCAGCATTGAAAATACGGGTAATTAAGTTTCGACGCGAGTGAAAGATTCAGCAGTTTCTTGGGCGAAACCGAGACTTCGGCCGAAACATATAATTTTTACCGAAACCGAAACCTCAGTCGGACACTAGCAATAACACGTCACGTTTTTTCGCCGTGACGTGGAATGTGACGTCAGTCCGGCTGGTTTTGACATCACAGTATTGTACGAATATATCAACACATTCAGTAAAGGATGTTTATTCTTACAAGCTTTATTTAACTTGAAATTTATGTATGTAGCTATTTATATATGTTTGGGTGGAATTGCAACTCAATTTTGAAGCAGATATCTTCAACCGATTGAGCTGAAATTTTGCACACCTACTTTACTTTGATGACAATACAATAATATGGTACCATGGGGCTGGTCTGATGATGGAGCCTGAAGATGGCCCTAGAAACTCTGTAATAGATAAAGCAATCCTACCGAGTTTGGGGTCTTTAGAATCGTCTCAGTGAGCAATTGATGGTTGTTCAAAGAAAAGTACAGTTGGCTACAAAAGCTTCTGTAATTTTTTTTTAACAGAGACTTATTACAGAGTTAAATTCGCCGTTGTTGTCTGTCAGTGCTAGATCTGATGTTTTTCGACTGTAGATACATAATAAAAAAATGTGGGCTTAAATTTTTAGTTACATCGCAATTATGAATAAAGATGTTTTAGTAGTATAAACAAGGAAAAAAATTAGGGAATCGCAAATGACGCAATAACCTTTGATACAATCAGATAAAACCCCGCATCGCCGTGGGGGAATCCCTAGTTAGAGTAATTGAACTGGCACAGATTACGTTCCGTTCGGATAAAGAGTTGACAAGATTTCATATTTTTAAGACTACAATTCTATTAAAAAAAAAGTCTGGCTAGCCAAATAATGTTGACAGATATCTCCTTGTGGTATTACCAATTGTCTATGATTTAAACAATTTAGTAGGTGGGTCCTCTATAAATAATTTTGATACTTTTATGCACTAGTTCTAACATTCAGATCGAGTTGAAATTTTTTTGGTGACGGATTAATATTGTATTATAGAGCTAGGTCTTATTTACACTACTTATAATTTTTTGCCTTGAATATGGTTAGAAAGTGTAAACATATGTGTTTGTCGTTGACTGTACTGTACATAGTGGTAGAAATAATGTGAGCTGACTATGAGTGCACGTAAACATATATTTAACTTATTTTTTTAGGTACCTTACGTGTGCATAGAAAATCAAAAATATGTTCTAGTATCAAAACTATAATTCCTACTACACAAAGTGTGACCATCCGCAGATTTTATAAATTTCCCGCCGAAACTTTGAGTAATATTTCATAAGCCAGACAATACTTTTCTGTACCTATTCCGCTTAGAAAGCTCACAATATATACGTAGTGACGTAAAAAGTCTCACTAGCCGGAGTGCCATACCGTATTTTCTTATAACATGACTATTTTAAAATTCAAATTTCCACGTCAGCATTTGCAAAAACTCACCGATTTCTTAAACCTAGTATACACAGACTGACCGGCGATTGACCTCAGTATCACCTGATGGAAAGTGACTACGGGGTCGAGGATGTAGCTCGCTGGTTCAGTAATAGCCTATTCACTCTAACCTTGAAGATACCTAAATTATATTTTTTTGGAAATACACACGATGGGAGCGAGTTCCATTCCTTAGCGGTTCGCATTAGAAATGATGAAGCAAATCGCTTCGTGCGAATGAGTGGTAAACTGACAACATAAGGGTGAAATCGCTCCCTCGCCTGGTTGTCCGATGTTGAAACGGGGATGGTGGAATTAAATCGTGCAATTCCTGCAATCTGTGACTAAGACAAGCGTTGATCGTAAGCAGACGCTTAATAAAATTGCGTCCAAGATTTTCTTAGGCGCTTTTCCATCTTTATGTAAAGGGCTGACAGATCAAAAATGTTGACCGATCTGATCAGGTTGGTTTGTTTTTATTTATCCATATCAAGTATGTAGCTACAACCGCTAACAAGTGTCTTTTTCCTATAGTAATTATTATGTACGTCGTAACGTATATGGTTTCCATTTAAAGCCTAGGGGCCAAAACATCCACTTTAGGCCCGCTTCGCGAAGCTAACATTACATTTTTGAGCAGGAGAAGTGTTTTTTTCTCTATGAGTTGTAGCATTAGTAGTAGATTGAGATAGACTGTGCGCTCCTCTCCGCCTCATTGCAAACGCACGCTAGGCTCTTGTAAGGTAAGGTGATTAAATGAAATAAAACACATTTGGACGAGGTAATAAATAATTTATCTTTACCTAAATACAGTACATAAATAATGGTGAACAGGTTAATCAACCTTCCTTCCACAACCCCGCCTGGTGACAAGCAAAAATCACTAACATTTCTGTCACTGCTTTTCAAAACGTCGTATCTAGTTTGTACATTGATACTGAGATACGAGCTTTGGTTTAACTAAGTATTTGTTACTGAGTTTTGGTTGTCAGCAGACGATTACCCTATTATTCATACTTGGTCTACTTGGCCTGTAGTGACGCCAACCTCTTCTTCAAGTCCAGGAGTGCGTTGACCTCCGGGCTCCAGACAGATTTGTCCTTCGTCGATGCTTTCAGCTTCCGCACTTTGTCGCCCTAGGGAGGAAATATATTTATTGTTATACAGGAAATCGAATGGGGCCGAAAAGTGCTCGAGTGGAGACCTCGGACCAGCAAGCGCAGCGTAGGACGTCCACCTACAAGATGGACAGATGACCTTATAAAGGTCGCCGGAAGGCGCTGGATGCAGGTCGCTTCCAACCGGTATATATGGAAGTCGGAGGATGGAAGGGGAGGCCTATGTTCAGCAGTGGACGTCCTATGGCTGAGATGATGATGATGATGATGATGACAGGAAATAGTTACAGATTTCATTCGCTTGTGCTCTTGGATAAAAATACAATATACATATATCATCATCATCATTATTATCAGCCAAAAGGCGTCCACTGCTGGACATAGGCCTCCCCCAGAGAACGCCACCATGACCGGTCCTGCGCCTTCCGCATCCAGCGGACTCCAGCGACCTTCACCAGGTCATCAGTCCACCTTGTGGGCCTACCCACGCTGCGTCGTCCGGTGCGTGGTCGCCACTCAAGAACTCGATGGCCCCAGCGGCCGTCGGTTTTACGAGCGATGTGCCCTGCCCATTGCCACTTAAGTTTTGCTATCCTTCGGGCTATGTCGGTTACCCATACATATATATCAATGGCGAAATAGTGATCGTGCATGTCAACGCACATCCTAGGGTATGGCTAATGCGCATAAGTTTTTTAAACACATATGACGCAGAGGGCGCTTAAGTAGCATAGAATTATGGAATCAAAGATTTGGTGTGATTGACGTAACGATGTGATAGCTCAGTTGGGAGAGCACTACGCCGGAAATGTAGGGCCGCAGATTCGAGTCCTGCTTACAATGCAGTGGATCACATTACATTATTAGGGTTCCGTACCTAAAGGGTAAAAAACAGGACCGCCGCTTTCCGTCTGTCTGTCTGTCCCTCTGCCACCAGGCTGTATCTATATCTGATAGCTAGAGAGTTGAAATTTTCACAGATTATGTATTTCTGTTGCCGCTATAACAACAAATACTAAAAACAGAATAAAATAAATGTTTAAGTGGCGCTCCCATACAGCAAACGTGATCAGTTGCGTTATCTTTGCACCTCATCTGTATGCGGCGCCATACCAGGTGCAAACTTAACTTAACCCGGCCAGCTAAGATGGGAAGTGTTTTTACTGAACCCTCGGTGTGCGAGTCCAACTCGCACTTGGGCGGTTTTTGTTTCATATTTTACCAATATTAATATTTTTAAGGCTCACCTGTTCAGCAATAGCCTTCTCTAAGCTCGCGACACTGTCACCGGAAGTGGGCGTGGCCTGCGTCTGCGCCTGCGCGGCCGTCAGCTGTTTCTTCAGCTCGAGCAGCTTGTTCACTTCCGGGGCCCACACTGCCTTGTCTTTCGTTGATGCTTTCAACTGTCGAACTTTTTCGCCCTAGAAAAGAAAATGGGGTTACAAACCAAAGTTATGGGTTAATAATTAACAACATATTTTAAGTAGGCTTTTTTCCGATGATATCAAGTTAAGGAAAAAATAAAATAACAGCATTTATTAATTTTCCAAAATGTCCCGATTTGTGATAAAATATATACAGTGTGTTACCGCCAAGTAGGCTTTTCTTAAAGTAGAGTAAAGTAACATAGATCTTTAACGTATCCATGACCTTAATTTAATTAATTAACTTAAATTCATGCTTTATTACCTTTCTAACAAAATTTTAATTGCCAGTAATGTACAATAAAGTAAATTGACAAGTGAGTGTTAAATGACAGCGTGATATGAGTAACGACAATTACGCTGTACACCCACTACATTGAATGTTCGGATTTAAGAAATTATGATTAGCTAATACATGCAAACAATTACTAATGGATCATATTATTATCAGTTTTAATAAATGCCCGCATGCCGGTAACAGGCTGTATATTTTTTATCTAGCGTATAGGACTGTTCCACTGCTGAGCAAAGGCCTCTCCTTTTGATATCCACAGGTCCCTGTCTGACGCTGCCTCCGACCATTTGCTGAGGAATGCGTCTTTGTCGTCCCGCCATAAAATACCGTATTATTATTAGAACGAGTTCATGGAACATTAAGAGGCCTTATTCTTTTTAAAATTATTTTTTTCATATTATGACAAATATATTGATAATTTGAACCAACTTTTTGGAGTGAATAATACTTTTCCCCGAGTTCTAGGTAGTAACATAGCTATTTCATGCTTTCATTGCGTGCAGTCGAAAATAAGTTAAAAAAACTAATTTTCCGCGTGAATTTCGAGTAGTTTTTGATACAAAAATTATCAATGAAAAATTCAAACTGTAGGTTTCAAATATATACCATTAAATCCCAATAGCCCTGTTCTAGGTAGTGACATCAATAATATGTTAAGAAACATGTTTGATCATAGAGAAAAATGTCTAAAACAATCAGCATTTTAAAAGGAATAAGGCCTCTTAAAACAATGAAAAACAATGCATTACTAGCGACTCGCCCCAGCTTCGCACGGGTGCAATGCTAATAAATTATGCATGTATTATATATATAAACCTTCCTCTTGGATCACTCAGTCTATTAAAAAAAAAACACATCAAAATCCGTTGCGTAGTTTTAAAGATCTAAGCATACAGAGGGACCGACAGACAGACAGCAAGAAGCGACTTTGCTTTATACTATGTAGTGATTATCAAATTACAATAATCAACACACAAGAACAACAAAACAAGAAACAATGCGACTTTCACAAGCGCCACGACCTCCCGTGCCATTTTCGGGAACTAATCTCCATTGCCAAAATTATCGCTGCGCAGGTGACCTTGGATCAAGGACGCGTCCTTGTTCGAAGGTCTCGTCCTTCCTACAAGGTCACTGCGAAGGTGACGCCCTTCTGAAGGCCGTGACCTTGAATTCGGCCGAGGACGAGGCCATCTTTCGTAAATATACTGCGATTTCTAATTCAAGACAAAAAAAACTACCACAAGGTTGCCACTACAATAAAATATTTTTACAATAGTAAATTTCTTTTTATTTTTTAAACACGCTAAGATAATTTATTTATTGGTAACTTTAACTCTATGTTTTAACAAAATAACTAGTAGTACGGCTCCATGTCCGAACAAAAGTCAGTTTTATGGTCCCATCCTGAAGAAAGCATGAAACTTGGCATGAATGTAGCTGTCATGTATGTGCTTCAATGCAGATATGGAAGCATGTCGAAAAATTATTTTTTCCCCCCATTCCCCCCCTTTTTATGTGCCAAATCGTGGTTTTTTTTATTTTTTATGAAAACGGGTACAGCTATCAGAAAACTGTCAAAGATCAATATGTTCCCTATGAAATTCTCTACAATATTGTCATTGGACGTATGTTGATAGAATTTATAGTTTACAAAATATGTACATGTAACTTTAAAGTTAACTTTTTATTAAAGATAGTACTATACGCGTACTAACTAACTGCGCTGGCTCAGCGACCCAAAATGAGTCTTGGCCTCCGACACAAGAGCTCGCCACTTTACCCGATCCTGCGCAATCTCTCGCCGGTTTGTGGCTCCGAGCTCACGCAGATCCTTCTCTACCAGATCTATCCAGCGGTACTTTGGCCGACCGACCGGACGACGCCCCGTCGGTCGTCCAAGGTATGCTCTCTTCACCTGCCGATCCTCTCCCATTCGCTCAAGGTGACCGAGCCAGCGAAGACGATGGGCCTTGGTCTCACCAATGATGTTCGGTTCGGCTACCAGTTCTTGTATTTCGGCATTTTTGAGGATCCTCCAATTGCCATCGTCCTTTTTGACCGGTCCCAGATTTTTTCTAAACAACTTGCGCTCCGCTACTAAAAGGCTATGCTCCTCCTTAAGCGTTAGCGTCCAAGCTTCGCACCCATACATAAGAATGGGACGGATAACGGTCTTGTATATCCGAAGCTTCGTAGATCTGCTGAGAAGCTTGGACGCCAAGACCTTGTGGAGAGCCGCGCTGCATCGTAAGGCGTTCTGGATGCGGATGTTGACTTCGTTCTCTCTTGTATGCGTATCCGTGACAGTGCACCCGAGGTATTTAAATTTCTCCACACCCTTGTAAGAGCGTCCCCCTACAAGTAGGTCCTCTCGTTTAGCACGACTGTTCCGGTATCGCTTCATGTGGAGGTATTCCGACTTCCCATGGTTAATTCTAAGACCTACCTTTGCTGCTTCTTCCTCCAAAATTCGGATCGATACTACCACTTCTTCACGGTTTTCCCCAAGTAGGGCTAAGTCGTCTGCGTACCCTATCACCCTATGTCTTCCATTCAGCTCTATTCCGGAATCCAATGTCAGTAATTTCCGGACAACATATTCCAGAACTAAATTGAAGAGCATAGAGGACAGAGTATCGCCTTGTTTCAGTCCGGTACTCACTGTGAATTCTGTTGTCAGCTCATTGCCCACTCTAACCCGCATCCGGCTTTCGCTGGTCGCAACTTGGATCATATCGACCAGTTTTTTGGGGATATTAAAGCTTCTTAGAATGGAATACAAGGCGCCCCGGTCGATGCTATCATATGCTTTTGTGAAGTCCACAAATAGCGAGTGAATGCTCTGCGCGTACTCCCATCTTCTTTCCATCAGCTGTTTTAGTAGGAAGATCTGGTCAATGGTTCAAATATTTGGGTCACTGGGTTACCGATAATTTGAGTGACAACGTGGACATCGAGCGGGAGCGAAGGTCGTTGGCCGTTAGATGCAATATGTTGGCCCGCAGGTTTGCGCGATGCACAGAAGAAGTGAAGATCACACTATTTAAAGCTTTCTGTGTATCATTCTATACATGCAGCCTGTGGGTCAATTATACGCAGAAAGCGTACAGCGAACTTCGCGTCCAGTACAACAACGCGTTCCGGGTGATGTTGGGGCTGCCACGCTGGTGTAGTGCGTCCGGCATGTTTGCTGAGGCGCGGACTGACGGCTTCGCGGCCGTCATGAGAAAGAGATGCGCCTCGCTACTGTCCCGTCTGCGCGGCAGTCCCAATCGCATCCTGAGCGTGTTTGCCAACCGCTGGGACAGCCCCATGTTAGCCCGGTGGACGAAGATGCACGTTGTCAAGTGTTGATGATGCGGTATGCTAATTTATTTATTGTATTTTTAATTACTAGGTTTTAATTGTAAGTACTAACATTAACTCTTAAGATACTGTATTCATTATTATTAACACACTTGTGTATGGACTCAGTCTGAAATAAAGATATATTATTATTATTATTATTATTATTAATGGTACTGCATTCTTGCGAAAGCCACACTGGTAATCGCTTAGGATTTTTTCTGTGTACGGTTCCAGCCTTTTGAGCAGTACATATGACAAGACCTTGTACGCTGTCGGCAGCAGAGCAATTCCCCGGTAATTGGAACACCTCTTTTTGCAGCCTTTCTTATGCACCGGGCAGATGATACGAGGGAGGTTCTACATACAGGTCATTGTCGCGTACCTCCACCGTGATTTGTTCCTCAACAGGGGGGCAATTGAGCAAGCAATCAAAGTAGTCACGCCACATCGTTTTAATTTCCTCAGACGACGTTACAAGGTTTCCAAGATCATCTGTTAGCATTTGAGAGGACGGTTGGTAACCTTTCTTGAACGTCCTCACCTCTTGAAAGAATTTTCTGGATTCTTGGGCTTTCATAAGTCCTTCAATGCCCTTCACAAAATTTTCCATATGTTTTCTTTTCTCTCTCTTGATGATTCGTTTTGCCTCTATTTGTAACTGTCTATGTCGGGCGCTCCATTTACTATCTTGTTCGGCCAGTATTTTGTAATTCCGCCTTTCTTCTATCACACTCTTACACTCATCATTCCACCACTTTTTACGCTTGCTCTTTGCTTTATGTCCAAGTATTTGAAGTCCAACCTCTTTTACGGTATTTTTGATTACTTCCCAGTTATTTTCTATGTTTTCATCTAGTGTCAGTCCTTTAAATCTATTGCTTAACTTGAAACCCTAGACCTTAGCTTTAAATCTGGAAACATAGTATTGTAAAAAGGAAAAAAAGAGTACTTGAGTCAGACGCGGTAAGCTGTAACTCTGGAAATAATGCCTCTACGACTATGAAATAAGTGTCATTTTGTAGCTTAATGTATAAGGTATATAACTTCTTTAGACTATTTTATCACCACTCTTGTCGTTTTCCTATAAATGGAGCAAGAAAGAAAAAAGTGTGCCTGTTTTTACAATTTCATAATACGTTGGTGGCTGTATACAGAAATATATTAATCTTACCACTATAAAATGTAGTATCGTTTTGTAGGTAATTTATCGACAATGATTTGGTCTCTGAAGAGTAAACTCCTCAGTCTTATGGTTTTTGTAGAAAATTCGAAAAACCAGAATGAGGGAGATAAAAATGGGGGGGAGGGGGGGGAAAAATAATTTCTTGAAGTGCTTCCATATCTACATTGAAGCACATATATGACAGCTACATTCATGCCAAGTTTCATGCTTTCTTCAGGATGGGACCGTATTTTAAGTTATGGACTCGTACTATAGAAGTATTTATTATTACATAATTACGAGAGGACATAATAAAAACTTAAACATCGCAGATTTTTGGTACAAAATCTGGTATTGTACTTGTAACATTGTCCATTCGGTGCAAGCCAAGAATCAAACTTAGATGTCATTTAAATGTTGTCAATTTTGACAGTGACGTATCTGTCGTAGTTTTTTTGGTATTGAATTAGAAATCCGAGTTTAGAATAAAGCGACCAAATAGGCGTGCAGACATTTTTTTACAAGCTTTTATTTAACTTGCATTGTATGTATGTAAGTATGTTTGTTCGGGTGGAATCTTGCAACTCAATTTTGAAGCAGATATCGTCAACCGATTGAGCTGAAATTTTGCATGCCTACTTAACTTCGATGACAATCCAATAATATGGTACCATGGGGCTGATCTGATGATGGAGCCGGAAGGTGGCCATAGGAACTCCACAATAGAAAAAGCAATCCCACCGAGTTTGTCTCATCGTCTCAGTGAGCATTTGATGGATATCCAAAGAAAAGTACAGTCGGCTATAAAAACTTGTCACTAAAATGAAAATTTTGACAGAAACTTATTTAAAGATATATTTCGAATCTATATGTATTTATTGGTATCAAATGTCTGACTATATGGGACTAAATACATTTAGAGTGCTCTAAGAGTGAGAAATTACTGTTACATTCGACATTTCGCTGCACTGAAAACGCTCGGGTATTTTTCATACATAATGCTTGTGTACTATGAGACATCGGATATTCGGATGCTGTTATACCTAAACTTTGGCGGCGGCTTTGTTGGTCAGTTTTAAGAATAGCCGCCTTTGTTTGAGGTATGAGTGAGATAGCCAATAGATTTTGTCAACTTTAGGTAGATATCCATCCGAATTTCCTGTCCCTGACTATGATTAATGTTAGGGATCTAGTGATAAATGGGAGCATTTATCCTCACCTAACTGACTCAAGTACCTTGGATTTATTAGCAATGCCCGGGAATTATATAACAATGTCCAATTTATCACTTCGCCCATGACATATATATAAATATTTCACCCCATTGAGTATAACCTCGTTAGGTTGTTCTTTTCATATCAAGGGTGGAAAATCCATACTAATATTATAAATCCGAAAGTGTGTCTGTCTGTCTTCACGCTGAAACCGCTGAATCGATTTTGATGAAATTTGGCATAGAGATAGTTTAAGATCCGAGGAAGGACATAGGGTAGTTTTCATCCTGGAAATTATACCTAAAAAGATTGAAAAGTGAGTGAACATTTCTGTTGGGGTGCGGTGACCCTGTAGGAAATGTAATTATTAGACCAAAAGCACAATTGCTCTTACATTTGCTTAGGCGCTTTTAATAATCCCTTTTATCAAGTTCCACGCGTACGTAGTCGCGGGCAAAAGCTAGTAATAAATATATTTGGGAAAAATGTCATTACCTGCTCAGCAACAGCCTTCTCCAAGTCAGCGACGGACGCCCCGGAAGTGGGCGTGGCCTGCGCGGCCGTCAGCTGTTTCTTCAGCTCGAGCAGCTTGTTCACTTCCGGCGCCCATACTGCCTTGTCTTTTGTCGATGCCTTGAGTGCGCGGACCCTTTCACCCTGGGGATAAAAAAAAGGTCAAGTGCGAGTCGGATGCGCGATTAAATTTCTGTGACACCACAAGTCATGTTGAAAATCTCATTATTATAACAAAACTGAACTTAACCCCTCGTATGCTTAGTTAGACATGGATCCGTGCGAGACATTTGAACCTTACGTTAACATATCAGTAAATTTCAATTTGATTAGCAAATTTTTGTCATCGCATACGAGGGGTTAATCGTGTTCAAAAAGTGTTTATTTATTTACTCGAAGGGACTTGATTTAATCGGGAGGATTAACTTTTTCGTGCTATTATTCTGTCCCGTGACCCAGGGGACAATAGTGATTAAACTTCCAAGAAAAGAGTTGATAATTTATATTACTGGTATTTGTCAGAAGATAGTCTACGTAAGAATGGGCTTATGACTGCTTAAATTACAAAGCTTTTGCTAAATATAACCACGGAAAATCGTAGTTTTAAAACGTGACCCAGCCCGTCTAGCACGACTATACTTAGCGACTCTTGTCGTGCGACATAGCGCTACCCGTCACTCTCTCACATTACTGCACAGAAAGAGATGGGTAATTTATCTCGCGCGAGAAATAGTCGCATATGACAGTTATACTAGAGGTGCAGGGGACATCACCATGGCAACGAGTGACAGAAATTATTGATTGACCCAATGAAATAAACACTTTTGAAAATGTCGAGGTAATTAATAAGCACATTTTGAACGCGATTCAGTCTCGTCTTGTCATAATAATGTGTGAAAATCTAAGTAAGTTTAAATCAACACAATATTGAACATCTGTAACATATTTATAACTAGGAAGTGCCCGCGAACTTCATCAGCGTATTTTTTTCTTTACCGTAGACGGATAAAAACTATCTTATAACCATCTTTGGATGTCCAGCTATCCCTGTACGAAATTGGTTAAAACCCGTCAGCCGTTTCGGCGTGATGCGAGGACAAAGGAAATTACGAAAACAGATGGCGCCAGGCTGGCACGGCGCCGCGCGCCCATACAAAACAAATGACGATCCTGCATCATCGTAGAACAATTATAGAATAGGATACTCTTTATTGCACACCTCAAGAAGAAAGAAATACAAATACAGATGACAATTAAGAGGCCTTATTCCTTTTAAAATGCTGACTGTTTTAGACATTTTTCTCTATGATCTAACACGTTTCTTAACATATTATTGATGTTACTACCTAGAACAGGGCTATTGGGATTTATTGGTATATAGTTGAAACCTACAGTTTGAATTTACTACTAGAACTCGGGGAAATGTATAATTCACCTCAAAAAGTTGATTGAAATTATCCATATATTTGTCATAATATGAAAAAAATAAATTTTAAAAGGAATAAGGCCTCTTAACATTACAATAGAGGCAAACAATAGGCGAACAATTATTTTCAATGCAAATCTATAATTTTATAGAATAGATATATTGTATTCTGTAAATGTAATAAAACAAAAAAATAGGACAATGGACTTTTTGAGTATAGAAGAGAGATAAATGGCTAGGCTTGTAAATAGAAGAAGAGATTTCGTAAGTGTATATATGTGTGTGTCCGTGTGCGGCATTTTTGCAGAGCTGTATGTATGTTTTTAAGTAATTTTAATGATATGTAAATAGTGATAAAGTAAAATTATGTACTTCCTTAGTCTAATCCGTACTAATATTATAAATGCGAAAGTGTGTCTGTCTGTCTGTCTGTTACCTCTTCACGCTTAAACCGCTGAACCGATTTAGATGAAATTTGGTATATAGATGGTTTCAGTCCCGGGGAAGGATATAGGATACTTTTCATCCCGAATAAATTTAGTGTTTCCGTGGGATGAGCGGGTAACACCGCGGGGCACAGCTAGTTAATAATAATATGTATTTGTGTAGCATGTAAGCGTTTTGGTGTGTAACTGTGAGCTTGTGTGTGTAATTTAATAAACAATATAGTACCTGTTCCGCCACAGCTTTCTCTAATTCAGCCACACTGCCCGTTGCTCCTTTGCTTGTGATATCGCCGTTTTGCTGAAAAAAAAGAAACATGTCAAAAACACGTAGCACTACAGAAAGTTTACTCTTTTAATAATCGTAAAACCCCGCCATACCGCTACTTAATCGTAACGTTCGGACAGTAAAAGCCAATGCTCTATAAAAGTTTCTTGCACAAGTCCATAAGGCTGATATATTTGCAGACTCATGGCTAGTGGTTGGAACGTATAGGTTCACTTCGTCCATATTCCCATTTTGTCAATATTCCTACTTCGTCCACAATCCCATTTACCGGTCGAGCGCGTTAAACACTTCGCTACCCTAGCTCCAATTCAATTTTTCTTTAAGCTTTGTTCTTTGTATTAATGGTTTAAACTTAACCTAATTATTTTTCCATGAATAGGGTAAATCGCCAATTACTGGCCACCGTTCAATAACTGGCCACCTCATACTAAAAATTTACTCTGTCTACCTACAAACTGAACTCATTTTAGTATAACGTGGCCAGTTATTGAAGGTTGGCCAGTAATTAACACCTTATAGGCCTATGGCCAGTAATTGGCGATTTACCTAGTATCAAATAAATCCCGAATTTGTGAAAAAAAAAGTTTATGGAAAATGAAAATTGTGGCAAGTGATACATTTATGACAAAATGAAATTCGGGGAAGTGAAATGATCCCCGGCGGGTATTACAAATTATGACACACCACTGGCAACACATAAACGGATTGACAGAACCGACCAACCAATCAACACAACAATTCCAATCGACAATTCCGGAGTATCATACCACAAAACAGATAGGTACAATCTACATAGAAGCGCGCTCGAGCAAACGCACACATATGTGTGCACATATAGAAGTTTTGTAGTTCACAGTGCCTTGGTTTAATTACTGTAATGCTGTGTAACTAATTTGAATAAATAAATAAATAAAATAGACACATAGACATTGCTCACGGACACGATATCTCGGACCAGTTCGGACCAGTGCGAGCGCGAGTGCCATCCGCTTGACGTGTCCGTGAGCAATGTCTATGTGTGCGTTTGCTCGAGTGCGCTTGTATGTAGATTGATTTCTGTACCTGTTTTGTGATCATACCCCTTAAATGCATGGTGTAAGATGCAGCTTACATAAACAAAAATGAATTACTGGTTGAAAACAAAAAACATTTATTTGAAATAAAATAATCCATACTAATATTATAAATGCGAAAGTGTGTCTGTCTGTTACCTCTTCACGCTTAAACCGCTGAATAGATTTTGATGAAATTTCGCATTGAGATAGTCGTCGAGGAAGGACATAGGATAGTTTTCATCCTGGAAATTATACCAAAAAGATTGAAAAGTGAGTGAACATTTCTGTTGGGGTGCGGTGACCCTGTAGGAAATGTAATTATTAGACCAAAATCACAATTGCTCTTACATTTGCTTAGGCGCTTTCAATAATCCCTTTTATCAAGTTCCAGTATTTTATAATATTGTGTTTTTTTTAATTCATGCATTTAAGGGATACCTTTTTTTCTTATACCATGGTCTATAGCAATACCTTCTTTTCCCTGTCATCCTGTGTCCCGGCGTATTTCGCCTTGAGCTTTTCGAGCACTTCCGGCTCGATCTTAGTGAACAGCGGTTCCGGTTTGCCGATCTGGTGTCCGGCCGGCAGGTATTGGATGAACGATGGGTTTCTGGAAATACCGAAATTATGTAAAATAAAATTGGTGCTATCCCTACCCCAACTACCCTAAATCAAGCAGTTAGAAATCGAGGGATGAGATACTAAGTCCGTTTATTTTGGAAATCCTTGAGAGATTTCTCGAACTTCAGGAGATCCACCAAAAGTTACCTCAATATGTATGAATGACAATAATTTAATTTTAATTCTATTCATATTTAATTTATTGACCAAAAAAAAGGTGTACCACAACTGCATGCAACTGAAATTAACTTGCCAAACTGCTAAAACAGTTTGGTGGAGAGATCGCGCTCATCTACATTATTTTATATGACTACAGTGCTGCAGTGTACTGATTTAACATCAGCAGTCAACCCTATTACGAAAGAAAAAATAATCTGATCCACTACAATGTTGCATGACTCGAACCTGCGAACCTAAGTTTCCGGTGCAGTGCTCTCTTACATTTTCCTTTAATAATTTACCTTTGTGTTAATATTTATAAAAATGTAAATGTGGTAATTCCACTTTTAGAACAGGATTGATAAAAAGAAAACTCATAATCATAAGGCAGTATGGGAGTTTTCTTTCGGCGTCGGGCGCTAGGTTGGGCAGCCACCAAAACCGATGGCCGTTAGGATTTCTCTCCGAACGTATTTGGTGAATTTGGTGGTTCATGAGTAGCGACTATGGTTCGAATGGACAATTTAAAACAAATTATTGTCTGTTTTACTTACATGGGGTTTCCCTTAAGCGCGTCGGCGTTAGGTTGAGCTGCCACCAAAACCGGTGGCCGTTGGGATTTCTCTCCGGACAGTATGGTGGCTTTGGTGAGTTTGGTGGTTCATGAGTAGCGACTATATGGATCGAACGATGGTTCTAAACGAAATTATTGTCTGTTTTACTTGCGTGGGGTTGAGTCTAAGCGCGTCGGGCGCAAGGTTGCCACCAAAACTAATGGCCGTTGGGATTTCTCTCCCGACAGTCTGGTGGCTTTGGTGGTTCATCAGTAGCGACTATGGTTCGAACGGACGGTTTAAAACAAAATTATTGTCTGTTTTACATACGTGGGGTTTACCCTAAGCGCGTCAGGCTTTAGGTTGAGCAGCCACCAAAACCGGTAGCCGTTGAGATTTCTCTCCGGACAATTTGGTGGCATTCATGAGTAGACTATGGATCTCTCAGTAGACTATGGATCGAAAGGACGGTAATAACGAAATTATTGTCTGTTTAACTTACGTGGGATTTACCCCAAGCGCGTCGGGTGCTAGGTCGAGCAGCCACCAAAACCGGTGGCTTTGGTGGTTCATGAGTAGAATATGACGGTGGATGACTTTTGGTGGTTTTACTTACGTGGGGTTAACCCTAAGCGCGTCGGGCGCTAGGTTGAGTTGTGCGCGTAGTTTGCGACCGGTCGCCGGCATGTACGGCGATATCAGCGCGCATAGTAACGCCACCAGCTGACAGCACATGCCGATGGCTGTTGCTCCACGCTCTCTGAAAAAACAAGACAACTTTTCTTTTAACCAGGCCCATTTCTGATACAATCATTCATCACATTTTTACATTTTTGAAAAACCCAAATTATGATAAAAAAAAAATGATTTTCAAGTATTTTTTTCAAGAACGAAGGGTTGAGCTGCATTCCGGTAAACGTTTTGAATTCGGTTCATGACAAATCGCTACTGACGTTTAATAATGCAAATATATGACGTATGCACATTACTCCCTGAAAGCTGTTTATAACACCATCACTAGCCCTGGGTCGGACAGACATTTGTTAGGCTGTACTCGTTCCGTACCATAATCTATAACAAGTTTGTTGTATGGGAGCTGTTGGGACCCAGGAGAGCAGCAGCGCGCCTACGAAAAACACATAGCAAATGTGCTATGAACCGCACATGCACGCACGTCTAGTATTAGGATCTGTTTTACCTTTTATCAAAATTTGCATGTCATTTTTAGTTCCCATACTGCTTGTCTAGTCAGTACACGCATTAAGATTGAATCCTGAAGTTTCTTTTTATACGATCCATCAGACCCTTGAACATGGTCCTAGATCAAACCGGATAGTCAAGAACCAGCAATTTATTGGAGGAATAAAAGGAAATACCTATAATACCGATATTTACCACTGTGGATATCAAAGCAGCCGAGGCTCTGAGGAAGAAGACGACCAGGACTTCGGAATCCAGCAGTGTTGAGTGTTTTAGGAATAATTAGGGTCCAGCACTCTTTATTAAGGTAGAAATAGGTAGGATTGGTATAAATATTACCCAGTGAAAACTTCAGGTTAGTGAATATTTCATGCTTAAGTGTAGTGTTAAGGTCAGATATTTTTGTAATTATAGTCGTTGTATTTATTTAATTGTGATATTTCATCTAGTCATTTCATTATTATTTTATTTGTATGTAACTCACAATTATTAAATGGATTAAAGTTGCTTAAATAATTAGTATTTGCCAATGCAACATCTGACCGTTAGTTTACCGTTATTCGTGTCACTACTTTTTATTCACTAAAGACTGGCTTAAATTTAATTTTATTTTATGGGGAATTATATTAGTTATTAGGGATTTTAAATAATAATTGCACTGAATATTGTTAAATTGTATTCTTTTTTATGAATTTTAGTTTGTGAATGTATTTTATCTAATTAGGCTTTGATGATAGGTACAATAGGATAATAGTTTAGTATATTTGTATTGTTTTTACACCAATCAATTCAATAATTATATTTTATTAGTGATTTCAATTATTAATTATATAATTTATTGTAAAATCTTATGAACTAAACTATTTTAGCTTATTGACTAAACCGAACACAAAGTGGAATTTTAAATCATTAAATTATTTACAATAATCTTGTTTAAATCTATTAATTGTTTACATTCAAGGTCTACATACACCAGCTTCCCAGAATGGCTGATGAGAAGGAATTAATTCGTAAAAGAGGCAGTTACAAAGGTCAACTAACCCTGTTCAGCACATATCTAGGCGCATTAAAAGAATCTTCGTTAACTCAAGCTGATGTTAGTCAACTGCAGTTACGAGTAGGTAAGATTGAAGCATTGTATGAACTATATGATGATGTGCAGTTAAGATTAGAGTGTGCTGGTGAAGATTCAGATGCGCTTATGTCCGAGAGAAATGAATTTAAAAACACATATTTTTCCGTGCTTTCGAAGGCCCAAGACATGCTCAGTAATTTTAACACTAAAAAGCGAGACGAATTTGAGTCGTGTAGCAATCGTGGGTCACGTAGTGGTTCAAATAAGCTAGTCAAGTTGCCAACGATTCAGTTACCAAAATTTCAAGGTTCATATGAAAATTGGCTTGGCTTTCGCGATACCTTTACAAGTTTAATCCATTCTGACGATGACATCGATAACATTAATAAATTTCACTATTTAAGGGCATCGTTAGAGGGTTCTGCAGCATTGGTTATTAATTCAATTGAGTTATCTGGGAATAATTATGAGGTGGCATGGAATCTTTTGTGTGAACGGTACGACAACAAAAGAATTTTATTACAAAATCACATATCAGCGTTATTTAACGTCGAGCCTGTCACAAAAGAGTCATCCTTGCATTTAAAACGTATTATAGACCACGTAAACAAAAACTTAAGGTGCTTAGAATCCCTAGGTGAACCGGTTAAGCACTGGGATACACTTTTAATTTATATTGTTAGCAAAAAACTGGATAATAAGACATTTCGCGAGTGGGAAGAACACAAAGGAAGTTTGGACAATAATGCGCCTATAACGTTTGATAATTTTATCACATTCATGCGTAATCGTGCAGATTTGATTGAAACTTTGGAGTTATCGAGCGCCTCCGGCGCCGGTCAATCAAAACAGCCGGCTAAAATCGCATCTAATCATAGGATATTGCTTTCTACACAAGCCACTGATCGCGGTGTCACTACGCCGTCTAAACTGTGTCCAAAATGCAACGGCGAGCATAGCTTAAATAACTGTGCACAGTTTCTAGCATTAAGTAATAACGATAGAATTAACTTGCTGCCGAATTATAAGGTATGTTTTAACTGTTTCCGCAGCGGTCACTTTGCCAACAGGTGCAAGAAAGCGGGTTGCAAGATATGTAAGCGCAAGCACAATTCACTCATTCATATTGCTGATCATAAACATAAAGCGGAGTCAAACTCGTGCGTTCGGTCCGGGGCACAGGCAGGTACTGCGCCGGCGCCGGCGCAAGCGGGAGGGAGCGCGGCCGTTGCGTCATTATCCTTAAACATGAGCACGGCAACGACGCGATTGCATGCGCATGCGCCCGATCAGCGAGTTGTAGTATTAGCAACTGCCTTAATTAAAGTCTATGGACGCGATAATAATGAGATCATCGTAAAAGCAGCCTTAGATAACGGAAGCGCGACATGCGTTATAAGCGAAAGGCTGTTCTCGCGGTTAAGCTTGCATGCTAATAGTGTCAATACAGCCGTTGTAGGAATAAATAAATTGAGATCACCTGTAAGCAAAATATGTCAGGTACCGATTAAATCGCTCAACGATTCTTATTCAAATGTTTTATCTTGCATTGTTTTGCCGGAAATATCTGACCCCATGCCTCACGAGCGTATAGATATATCGCAATTAAATATCCCATCTGACGTGTGCTTGGCTGACCCTAACTTTCATACGCCGTCCGAGATTGACGTTCTTATTGGATCTGATATTTTCTGGGACTTGTTAGGGACAAATAAAATACAATTAGGGCATGGGCGAGCCGTGCTGTGGGAAACCACACTGGGGTATATTGTTGGAGGCCCGATTTTTAGCGGTAAAGTGATGAGGCCGTCGCATGGCATTAGGTGTAACTTCGCGAATGTCATTCCTAGCGCTCGCGATGAATTGCTGAACAATGAGATTCAAACCCAACTTACGCGGTTTTGGCAGCTTGAGGAAGTTTGCCCTAAAAACTCTCATTATTCTCCTGAGGAGAAGTTATGTGAACAGCATTTCACTGATAACACGACTAGACTAGAGAATGGACAGTTCTGCGTGCGGCTGCCATTGAAGGAAGAGCCGAGCGTTTTAGGGAATTCTATTAATCGCGCTAGACAGTGCTTCTTATCGCTAGAGCGTAGAAACGAAACGCGCCCTAAATTCAGAGATATGTATAGGGAATTCATGGCTGAGTACGAGTCATTGAAGCACATGAGTGAGTCCAAGGGATCTGAGTCAGAGCGTCAGGCGTACTATATCCCACATCATGGCGTGTTGAAAGAAAATCGTAGCACCACAAAATTGAGGGTTGTTTTTAATGCTAGCGCTCCCACTACATCAGGGGTGTCTCTCAACGAGATTCAGATGGTAGGGCCTACTGTACAGGATGACCTCTTGTCTATACTGCTTCGTTTTAGACAGCACAAATACATTATTTCAGCGGACGTCGAGAAAATGTATAGACAAGTGGTCGTGCATCCCGATGACAGATATTTACAACGGATTCTGTGGCGGGATGACCCATCTAAACCTGTGAAGATTTTTGATTTAGCCACTGTCACGTACGGATGTGCCAGTGCGGCTTTCCTCGCAACGCGTTGCCTAAAGCAGTTAGGGCTTGATTGTGAGGATGAGGTCGTTCGCAGAGACTTTTACGTCGATGATCTGCTCACTGGTGGGGATAATATACAGCAGGTGCTCGCGATCAAAAATAAAGTATCTTCTGTTTTAGCATCTGCATGCATGAATTTAAGAAAATGGAAGTCTAATGATCCTCAGCTTATGATAGACTCTGATTCGTCTCAGTTAGATTTAAATATAGGCACGGAACCCAGTAAAACTTTGGGACTTAGTTGGCAGCCAAGTTCAGATGAGCTGTGTTTTCCGGTAGGCAATTGCTCGCTCATTGCTAAAACAAAAAGGGATTTGCTGTCAGTAATATCGCAGATATTTGACCCGACTGGTGTTTTAGCTCCATACGTCGTTCTCATGAAAATGTTGCTTCAGGACTTATGGTTGCAGAAGCTTTCATGGGATCAGGAGCTGCCTCATGAGATTAGCAGGCTCTGGAAAAATATTACACGAGATTTATCTTGTTTAAACGACATTCGTATACCACGCTTGGTTTTATGCGACTTGTACGAGGAGGTTGAGTTGCATATTTTTACTGACTCGTCAGAGCGCGCATATGGTGCTTGTTTATATGTTCGCAGCGTTAACGGGAAGGGAGACGTGTTAGTAAGGCTATTATTAGCCAAAAGTCGCGTAGCTCCTATTAAGCATACGTCGATTCCGAGGCTCGAGCTGTCAGGTGCGTTAGCTGGTGTTAGGCTATATGAAAAGGCTGTGAACTCGCTGAGAATAAAAATCAATAGCACAACGTTCTGGACGGATTCTACAATAGTATTAGGGTGGTTGCGTATGCTACCTAGTAAGTTACAGCCGTTTGTTCGCAACCGTGTAGCTGAAATCTTAGATAAGACTGGAAATTGTACGTGGCGACATGTGCCGACTCATGAAAACCCTGCTGACCATGTCTCCCGTGGAGTTCCGGCCAGTCTCCTTCAGTCTCTTGACATTTGGTGGACTGGACCTGATTTTCTGAGGCAGGACAAATCGCAGTGGCCCGTGGGTCCGGCAGCAGTAGCGGTACTGCCAGAAACTCGACCTGAGGTTGCGCTTCACATAAATATCGCCAGCGGCCAGGCCGAGAACAGCAATGACGGACTTGTTGAATTTTCTAGATTCTCTAATTTAACGCGGCTTAATCGAGCAGTTGCATATGCTCTACGGTTTACAAGTTTGTGTAGAAAGCAAATCCCGTCAACGACTTATTTAAATAGCACTGAACTAGAGACCGCACTAAATATAATAATTAGAATATCCCAAGTAGAATCATTCCAGGAATATAGCTTGTTATTGCACAGTCAGCGTCCTTTAAAGAAAAGCCCTTTACTTAAACTAAATGTATTCCTGGATGAAAATAAAATCATGCGCGTCGGTGGCCGTCTCGATAACTCTAATCTTCCATTTCAGAAAAAGCATCCGATTGTGATTCACGCTACACATAGGTTCACGCAGCTATTATTTGAATCGGAGCATAAGAGGTTAATGCATGCAGGACCTCAATTATTATTGTCATCCATTAAAGATGAATACTGGCCCATTGGTGGGACTAGCTTAGCGAAAGCATGTTTTCGCAAATGCCTCAAATGCGTACGTATGAAGGGTCAGGTGGTGGCTCCGCTGATGGGGAATTTGCCTGCCTCCCGTGTAACTCCAAGTCTACCATTCGAAAACGTTGGCGTCGATTATGCCGGCCCTATAACTTCTGTCAGTCGTCAGGGTCGTGGATGTAGACTTGTAAAGGTATACATAGCCATATTTGTTTGTTTCACTACAAAGGCTTTACATCTGGAATTAGTAGGTGACTTGACTAGTAATAGTTATCTGGCCGCACTACGTCGCTTTGTATCCCGTAGGGGTTTACCAGCACACATCTATTCCGATAATGGTACATCATTTGTAGGTGCATGCAATGAATTATCGAACTTTTTAAAAAACAACTGCAATTCTCTAGCTGAAGTAGCAGCTAATGAAAAAATCAATTTCCATTTTATTCCTGCCTACTCTCCGCATACAGGCGGGCTCTGGGAAGCTGGGGTAAAGTCTACCAAATTCCATTTAAAAAGAGTGCTGGGGAATTGTCATTTAACTTACGAGCTACTCAACACAACGCTGGTTCAAATTGAAGCCATCTGCAATTCTCGGCCGCTCACCCCAATGTCATCAGATCCAGAGGACTTGCTGCCTCTCACTCCGGGACATTTCCTGATCGGACGTCCCCTAACCTCACTGCCGGTGAAGGACCTCAGGGAAACAAATTTCAATCACCTCAGCCGTTACCAGCGTATTGAGCAACTACGACAGCACTTCTGGGCTAGGTGGAGCAAGGAGTATCTATCAGAGCTTCAAGTCAGGACGAAATGGCGGACAAATAAGGAAGCAGTGCAGTTGAACACCCTTGTACTCCTCAAGGAAGATAACCTGCCACCACTCAAATGGAAACTAGGCCGCATCGTTGCCATTCATCCTGGAAGAGATGGAGTCACCAGGGTAGCTGATATTAAAACCACCGCTGGACTGGTTCGTAGATCATTCAGCAAGATCTGCCCACTCCCTGTGTCAACTAAATCTGGTTGAAAGACGAGCTTTCAACGCCCCGGGGCATGTTGGGACCCAGGAGAGCAGCAGCGCGCCTACGAAAAACACATAGCAAATGTGCTATGAACCGCACATGCACGCACGTCTAGTATTAGGATCTGTTTTACCTTTTATCAAAATTTGCATGTCATTTTTAGTTCCCATACTGCTTGTCTAGTCAGTACACGCATTAAGATTGAATCCTGAAGTTTGTTTTTATACGATCCATCAGATCCTTGAACAGGAGCCCCCCTTTAAATATTTATTTTATTTAATTTTTAGTATTTGTTGCTATAGTCGCAATAGAAATACATCATCTGTGAAAATTTCAACTGTCTGGCTATCACTGTTCTTGAGATACAGCCTGGTGACAGACGGACGGACGGACAGCGAAGTCTCAGTAATAGGGTCCCGTTTTTACCCTTCGGGTACGAAACCCTATCTTATCTTATCTTATTATGGGGGTCCTTACGGATACACTTCGACCCAATGGGATCTTTTGTGTAGTTACCCCTTGTTGCACCAACTCAAAGAATTGTTCCACCACCTCCATATATCGGATGATGGAACAAGTTGGTAGTGCCTCGAATTCCTTCTGGGTAACCAATACCGAATTCCTTCATTCTAAGTCTGGCGAGGGCATGACATCCACACAGTATGTGCTTCATTGTCTCTGCCTCCTCGCCACACATTCTACAATCTGTATTGTCAGACAGGCCCAACTAAAACTACGAAACCCTAAAAGTAAGTAAGTAAGTAATTTATTCATAACAACATACAGTCGTGTTGAAATACAATAATTTAAAATAATAAAAAAAATATATCAACTATGGAGCTATGCTAAATTATTATTTATAATATACTATTCAATTTTAATAATTAATGTAAAATGTCAATATCAGAGGAAACCATTATATGTACAATCATGTCAACCAATAAATAGAGTAAAATTATAAGTTCATTCACCAAACATTATAAGTAAAATTATCAAATTGACAAAATAAATAAGCATTAAGTATGAGCGTAAAAATCATCAACCGAATAATAACACTTCTCTAACAAGAAAGCTTTCAATTTATTTCCAAAAATAGAACTGTTGTTTATTGATTTTAATTCCACTGGCAACTCAAAAAACGTGACTTACTTGTCATCCTCGGTTCCCTTCAGCAGCACCCACGGCTGCGAGGCCTGCATATGCTGGGTCCCAGCTTCGATATCAGCTGGACGCGCTTTAAGGACATCTATATAAGTACGTGACTCACTTGTCATCGTCGGTTCCCTTCAGCAGCACCCACGGCTGCGAGGCCTGCATATGCTGGTCCCCAGCTTCGATATCAGCTGGAAGTGCTTTAAGGACATCTATATAACTACGTGACTCACTTGTCATCGTCGGTTCCCTTCAGCAGCACCCACGGCTGCGAGGCCTGCATATGCTGGTCCCCAGCTTCGATATCAGCTGGACGTGCTTTAAGGACATCTATATAACTACGTGACTTACTTGTCATCCTCGGTTCCCTTCAGCAGCACCCACGGCTGCGAGGCCTGCATGTGCTGGGTCCCAGCTTCGATATCATCACGTGCTTTAAGGACATCTATATAACTACGAGACTCACTTGTCATCGTCGGTTCCCTTCAGCACCCACGGCTGCGAGGCCTGCATATGCTGGGTCCCAGCTTCGATATCAGCTGGACGTGCTTTAAGGACATCTATATAACTACGTGACTTACTTGTCATCCTCGGTTCCCTTCAGCAGCACCCACGGCTGCGAGGCCTGCATGTGCTGGGTCCCAGCTTCGATATCATCACGTGCTTTAAGGACATCTATATAACTACGAGACTCACTTGTCATCGTCGGTTCCCTTCAGCACCCACGGCTGCGAGGCCTGCATGTGCTGGGTCCCAGCTTCGATATCAGGACGTGCTTTAAGGACATCTATATAACTACGTGACTCACTTGTCATCGTCGGTTCCCTTCAGCACCCACGGCTGCGAGGCCTGCATATGCTGGTTCCCCAGCTTCGATATCAGCTGGAAGTCCTTTAAGGACATCTATATAACTACGTGACTCACTTGTCATCGTCGGTTCCCTTCAGCAGCACCCACGGCTGCGAGGCCTGCATATGCTGGTTCCCCAGCTTCGATATCAGCTGGAAGTGCTTTAAGGACATCTATATGACTACGTGACTCACTTGTCATCGTCGGTTCCCTTCAGCAGCACCCACGGCTGCGAGGCCTGCATATGCTGGGTCCCAGCTTCGATATCAGCTGGAAGTGCTTTAAGGACATCTATATAACTACGTGACTCACTTGTCATCGTCGGTTCCCTTCAGCAGCACCCACGGCTGCGAGGCCTGCATATGCTGGTTCCCCAGCTTCGATATCAGCAGGACATGCTTTAAGGCTTCTCGAAGGCGGCCCTTCTCCATGTGTTGAACGTACGCTGAAAGAATATCATAAAATTTACCAAAAACCCATGTTATAAGAAAATAAGCGGAACACCCGAAAATTCCGAAATTTCATTTGTTCGAATCCGTCGTAATTCATAATACCGAAACGACAAAAGATGATATTTGCTATGCATGGTATTGTCACACAATTGAATTAGGTTATATGTTATCCCAAAAAAGTCAAAATATTTCACATGGTTTTCGGAATTATGAAAACTCGGAATAGACAAATGAAACTTCAGAGATTGTAATGTATCCGAAAATAAGGTATGGCACTCCGGCCAGTGAGACTTTCTACGTCAGATTAGCTTTATGGTGACAAAATAATTATAAGGAAAAAATTATGCCGCAGACGTACAAAAAATAATAATTACGCATTTATGCCTTACGATTGTCATTGATTTAAAACGATTTTATGAGATTCATACAGGTAACAAGGGAATCGGGGAGTATTATGATACGCCACTGGCAACACAGAAACGGATTGACAGAACCGACCAACCAATCATAGCGTGATGACGGCAAGTCACGCTTGGCATTCCGGAGTGCCCCGTACCTTATTTTCTTATACCATGCAAAAACCTTAGAATAAATATGGATTGATTCCTGTCGCGTCTTTCCGGCATCGTTCTACGCGACAATCCACCACCAATAAGATAGTTGGCAGTCCTCAACTGTGCGTTTTTCTAGAAGTTTCCTGCCTCGCACGACTGCATTGTGGAATGAATTGTCGCTTGCGGTATTTCCAGACCGATACGAGCTTGAAACGTTCAAGAAAGGAGCGTGCTCCACCTGAGCGGCCGGCAACGCACTTGTGGTTCTCTGGTGTGTCAGTGTCTATGGGCGATGGGCTAATAGGCGAGCGGACATTTTTTTTTTGAGGATATCAATCGATTCTATTTTTTATTGGGATCCAATGTCTATATGGGACTACCTACACTCAGACTGCTCTAAAAGTCAGAAATGACCGTCAAAGTTCAACATTCCTACAGAGTACTAAAACGCTTCATACAGATGACCTACCTACATATGACATGGTTTCGCAATAAAGAATCTGAATCTGAATCTGACGTCATCTGTGGATTGGGTACCAGTATTTGTATGGAGAAAATAAGTAATTTTCCATTTTCACCGTGAAAAAGTGCGTTTAAGTTCATGGTTGTCATACAATTATTGTTTAGTTAAATTATGAGCATTCTAACAGGTTTCAAAATCTCTTTTGGGTAAATAAAGAAATCATAAAATATTCGTACCTTTGAAGTCATATACTTAAAAAAAAAATGTTTTTTGTTTTCGCCGTTAGAGCGTTAGCGCCGCCGTGGGTGCGCGTGGCGGAACATACTGATACACCTACATATAACTTCAATGTAACATTTTTTTCATCACACTTGCTCGTAAATCAAGGGTTTACATGCTTGAAAACCGGGCGGTAAGTCGTATAATACGCCCTAGGGCGGTAAGTGATTTTGGTATTGACTACTATTTATTACTTTTCTTTTATTTCCTCTAAAGTGTTATGAAAATCGTCGTACGTGACTCTGGTGGTAAAGGAATTACAAACTCGTGTCATTAAAGCCCTCACCTTCGGCTTCGGGCTTCTAATAGACACTGGTTTGTAATTCCTCGTTTACCACCCTTGTTACGTAATACTACAAAAGCTTGATAAATACGATATTCTCTCAACTTACCGACAATATCTCTATTAACTAAAGCCATCAGTTCGAAGTCGGCGGCCGTCGCTCGCAATTCCGGTATTTTCCCTTTGAAGGAGTTGGCACAGAAACTGAGCGAACGGTGACAGAAGTTACCCAGGTTGTTGAGCAGTTCCGAGTTATTCCTGTAAAGGTAGTTGTTACTTTTATGAAACATGTAATGTCTCATTATTTTTAAAGCATTAGGAAAAATTGGAAAGGTTATTTGGCGTTACGATGGTGGAAAGGTGAACGTTGGACTGGTCAACCAGAGGTACCGGGTTCGATTCCAGGTCTCTTCCGCCAGGTTATGCATATTTGAAAATACAGGTCCTGGTGTTTTCAGTCTCTAGTAGTATAGTCGTGTTTTTTTAATCTTTCTTTTTTTTTCAAAAAACGTATGTTACCGACGATTCGCTCGCTCGTTCAACCACAAATCTATCTAGTAAAAAAATATGTAGTCCATTTTAGAATTTTTTTTTTTATAATACGGTAGGTAATTAATTATGTAATTGAAACCACTAAACACACTGTACAACCGGTATGTTTGGTTTTTATATAGATGTCGTGACGTGTACCAATTGGGTATAACGTAACTTTGTGTATAAATGTAGTTATTTTATTTGATAGTAGATGTCGCCGACCTCTCAACGTGAAATGCTGAATCTCGCGAACGAGATTTTCCCTGGGTATTCGCTGGGTGCGCGATGACAGCGTCAACTAGCGGTTATTATTATTAATCCGTTTATGGCGGCTCGACGCTTGTGCCAGTATCAGTTTTTTTGGTTTATAACCAATGCATGACTTCCGTGTTACATGTAAATAAAACTTATCAAAAAATAAAAAATAAAACATGAGATGAAATTAACATGAACAAAGATGGCCGATGAATCCAACTAGCGGGTACAATTACGGCGGACTTTTTAATATCAAACTTTTTAATGTTTTTAATGGCTGACTGTCTTTACGAAGAGTAAGTAAACAAACAAATAATTTCAATGAAATAACGTAATTTTCATTCATTTTATTCGATTATGTTAATCTATTGTGTCGATAAAACGTTGACCTTCTTTATTTCCCGTCTAAAATGGCAAAATCAATAACTTTCAGATGTAATTCACACGGACCTTTTCATGGCTGTCTTCACGAGAAGTAAGTTACAAAATAAACAAATTTACCGGATAACGCATTTCATGCATAAATGCAACCGATCATGTATGACTGTATTTTCGTAATAATACAGATTATTTTGTTTTTTTTCAGTTAAACATGGCCAAATTAATTATTATAACTGGATTCTGCTCAATCAAACACAACATCGCTTTCAAATCCCAAACTATAATAAAGTGGGAAACAATTCGTTTTTGCTCAACATGTCCAAAATGTAAAAGAAAATAAACGCATAAACATGCTACTCCCTACAACATACAAAATATAATATTAAAAGTGTTGTTCTATCTATAGGTTATACTAACTTTTTCCTCTTGATAGCGATTATACATTTAATTCGTTGTTCTCGTTTCCAACTTGCTTGTGGATATTTATTTATTTATGATTACTGTTTTTGAATTTGTGATTACTGTTTTGCCATTGTTTTGCAATTAACTACGCCGCAGGTTTCGTGCCGCATATTTATTTATTTTTAGATGCCTTAATTTCGCTAGTAAAAAGTGACAGTTGACCTGACGAAAGTTCCTTTTTTGGCCACGGCGCGCGCTGCGATCGATTCGTGGTTCCCCCACCACCTACTTCGCACCCAGCGAATAAGATCTTTGGAATATTGTGTAACGATGAATTAATAAACCACTCGGACTGAACAGGTTGTTGCACTTTTATTCACATACATTCAAAAATACGCTGATAGGATAATACCTGGTGCCCAGTTCGAGCCAGCTGAAGCTAGAGTCGGAACTCTCGGGGCGCACGCTGGCGAGGTAGAACCGCCACACGTCTGATGGTATCCCCGTGTCCTGGACAACACAATATATTAACCGGATATGGAATGCTATAACCAGACCAATTTCGGGACTGATAATTTGATCGGTTATAACAAAATATAAGGGTCATTGTCAGATTAAGGTTCGAGTCTTTCAGGTAGACATTTGCGAAGTTACGGATTCCAGGGCCTAATTTTTTGATAAAATGCCTGTGAGAATAAGGACCGTTCCCTCTTCTATAATCCGATGTAGTACCAACATAACCTAGATTCATACAAACTCTTAACTTTTGACCACCGGTGGGACGAATTTTGTTTTTTGAACTGACAATGACCCATAACCGATTAAGAGAATGAGACCAACGTCAAAGGATATAATATTATCAATTGCTCACTGAAACTATTCTAAGGATCCCAAACTTAAAATCCCAAACGGTAGGATTGCTTTATCTATTACAGGGTTGCTAGGCGATCGGTTGAAGATATCTGCTTCAAAATCGAATTGCAAAATTTGACCCGAATGAACATAGTTACATTGCAAGTTAAATAAAAGCTTGTAAATAGTACATTACTGCAGACGACGGGAAATAAGGGCTTGCCGGGCCGGGTGATTAGGCAAAGACGGCCGACCGTAGGGAGGCCGGATAGTGATACGTAACCGGCAAGCCCCTTTCACGGCTAAGGCATGTATAGTGCTTTTCTTAAATGTTTGCAATAAAAAAAAAATTAGGTACTCAAATAGTATAATTCAGCTGTTTAGTCTGTTCATGATAACAGACGCCATGTTTAAAAAAATTACTTCCCGGCCTAGGCCTTCAATTTTGTATGAAATTACTTTACAGTTCTCTCGAGTTGTTCCGCCCGTAATGTGACATTTCGAAGCCTGTTTTAACGCACGTTATGTATATATTTAAGAAAATACTTAATACCAAGTGTGACCATATACGACAAAGATATATAGAATAAAGAATGTGTGACGAAAGCAAAATTGAAAAAATAATACTAATGGGAGTACAGTCGCCATCAGATATATCGCAGCATATTAGGCGTTCATAAATATGTGAACATGTAGTGTAACGCCCAGTCAATAAGAGTCGTGTTCAGATATTTATGAATACCTTACATGCTACGATATATCTGATGGCGACTGTACCCAAGATGATACCAACAATGGTTTTACCTGAGCGTCTGTTCCAAATACACCAACTCCTCTCGATTTTGAGAATTTACCCTCTTCGTAATTTAGGTACTCTGAAAACAACGATTTATGAGCATTTCTCAAAATGTTTGTACAAAATTAAGACGTCAATTAAAGTTCAATATATTTTTCCGATTTTGTTCCCAATTATTTTAGTAATTTAATATCAATAATAAATAAATTACAGACAACCTCACAAAAATCAACCTAGTCCCAAATTAAGCTCAAGAAGGCTTGTGTTATGGGTACTACGCGACGATATACATACTTATATAGATAAATAAATACTAAAATACATAGAACATCCATGACCCAGGCACAAATATTCTTGTTCATCACACAAATATTTGCCCTTGCCGGGATTCGAACCCGGGACCGTCGGCTCAGTAGGCGGTTGCTTAACCACTGCGCCAATCTTATGGCTGTTAGATAATTAAGTTTCTGTTATGCTTATACTTTTTTAATTATATATATTCTGAAATCAATGTATTGGACATCACGAAGAATAGGTATTGCTTTTTTTTTTATAAGTAATTTTAACCAATCAGGGAACAGTAGTGTGTTTTTTTTAATCAAATATGCTGATGCTCTTTTTTTTAAATGCATTTCAGTTGAGTTGTCTTTTGACATATTAAAGTTCAGTGATGGGATCCAGAGAGTATAGAATACTAGTTGTGCCCCGTGGTGTTACCCGCTCATCCCACGGGAACACTAAACTTATTCGGGATGAAAAGTATCCTATGTCCTTTCCCGGGTCTCAAACTATCTCCATACCAAATTTCATCTAAGTCGGTTCAGCGGTTTAAGCGTGAAGAGGTAACAGACAGACAGACACACTTTCGCATTTATAATATTAGTATGGATTGGTCATCATAAATTTAAGAGTCAAACTCTCGTCAATGTAGCTGATGATTAATGTCGTTTTCTCCATCTTACTCTGTCCATAGCCACTTCCTTGACTTATCTATACGACATGACGTCTATTTTCTCTCAGGTTTAAAAAGTGTGTTGCTGTGATTTTTTCTGTGAAATTAAAATTGACAGGTAACAGTTCGCGAGTATAAAGATAAAATTGGGCAAGTGCGAGCCCGACTCGCGCATGAAGGGTTCCGTACCTATACATATATCTATAACAAGTTTGTTGTATGGGAGCCCCCCTTAAATATTTATTTTATTTTATTTTTAGTATTTGTTGTTATAGCGGCAATAGAAATACATCATCTGTGAAAATTTCAACTGTCTAGCTATCACCGTTCTTGAGATACAGCCTGGTGACAGACGGACGGACGGACGGACGGACAGACGGACAGCGAAGTCTCAGTAATAGGGTCCCGTTTTTACCCTTTGGGTACGGAACCCTAAAAACGGAATAGTTCTCACCGGTGGCGAAGATGTGGTCCACCAGCACGTGGCCCTGGTTGGCCGCTATGATGGCCGTCGGGAACATGATGGCGTGGAACGGCACGTTGTCCTTCGCCATGAACTGGTACAGCTTCACCTGAACACCAAAGTCAAAGTCAAAGTGTTTTATTTTATAAAACAGGTGAATACAGGCGAAACAACAATATAAGGTAGAGTCTGGCCATCGAAACGTGATACTGAAAATTACCGCCAAATTTAAAAACTCAAGCACATATTTCATCGCCAATAAGCAATGACTGATAGCAATGCAATGGTACAGATATATTAGTTACTAGCTGTGCCCCGCGGTGTTACCCGCTCATCCCATGGGAACACTTGATTTATTCGGGATGAAAAGTATCCTATGTCCTTTCCCGGGTCTCAAACTATCTCCATACCAAATTTCATCTAAGTCGGTTCAGCGGTTTAAGCGTGAAGAGGTAACAGACAGACAGACAGACAGACACACTTTCGCATTCATAATATTAGTATGGATTGGCGATGAAAAACATAATGTCAAAACTACCAAAACTGCTTAGTCCTAGTTTGTACAGCGATTTTAGACCTAGAATTTTTAAATTTCGCGGTCATTTTCAGTATCACGTTTCGATGGCCAGACTCTAGCACTATGTTTTGCTAGTTGGCGTACAAAAACATTGTATTTTTTGTGAGAACGCCGTCCGCCATTTTTGCCTTTAGATGATCTAATTATTGTATTAAGCGGTTTACAATAACTGAGTCGTGACGAGGTTGCCGCGGCGGTGTGCGGGCAGCCGTCCCTGATGAAGAGCTCCATACGAGTTCGAAACATGTCGGGCCGTTCCCGACAATTTCACGTGAGTGTAAACCGCTTAATACAATCCATACTCCTCCTCCTACTCTGGCTCAGTGACCCAAAGAGGATCTTGGCCTCTGACACAAGAGAACGCCATTCTTCTCTGTTTTGCGCCTTTTCCCGCCATTTTTCCATACTATCTATACTAATATTATAAATGCGAAAGTGTGTCTGTCTGTCTGTTACCTCTTCACGCTTAAACCGCCAAATCGATTTTGATGAAATTTGGCATGGAGATAGTTTAAGATCCGAGGAAGGACATAGGATAGTTTTCATCCTGGAAATTATCCTGGAATAAAAAATGGCGGACAGCGTTTTAAGCATTTCGAAATACATAATGAAAATCATATTTCAATTGCAATTTGTCAGCCATCATCTCCTTTTCTGAACTGAAAATACATATATCACTTTATACTCTCGCGGTTTGTACACATAATTAAAACTTATCAAAATATCGCGATAGACCCGGCTCAATAAGATTTAATTATGAAAATACATATTTAGGTTTCCTTTGTCAAATACTATATGAAATAACCATTAGTTTAATGAAACTTAAAATAATAATAATAAATAAATAAATATCAGACAACCTCACACAAATCGATCTAGTCCCAAATTAAGCTCAAGAAGGCTTGTGTTATGGGTACTAGACGAGGATATACATACTTATATAGATAAATATATGTATACTTAAATACATAGAACAACCATGACCCAAGCACAAATATTCGATTGATATATGAATGATAAATGATAACATGAGTCAATAAAAAAAGGAAGCGTGTTTTATGCTGTGCTTCAACGGTATGATATAATAAAACATTACTTACGTTTATATCTTTGTCCGGTTTCCACCATTTTTCGTAGTCTTTGGTTAGGGATTGCGTTATACTCCAGTATCCAACTGGGGCGTCAAACCAAACGTAGAACACCTACAACACACAGAACGGTTACATTAAATAAATAAATAAATAATAAATATCAGACAACCTCACACAAATCAACCTAGTCCCAAATTAGGCTCAAGAAGGCTTGTGTTATGGGTACTAGGCGACGATATACATACTTAGATAGATAAATAAATACTTAAATACATAGAACATCCATGACCCAGGCACAAATATTCGTGTTCATCACACAAATATTTGCCTTTGCCGGGATTCGAACCCGGGACCGGCGGCTCATTAGTTCATTAATAATAAATATTGACACAAAGGTAAATAATGAAGTAGAAATGTAATGTGGTCTTTCTTCTTCTAAATTAATCTTTATTGGGCATAAGAAAAGTTATCGTACAAAAAGGACTTAATAACATAAGGCTCTACCAGTCAACCTTAGTGCAAAGCAGAATGTTGCCAATTATACTGAGAACGTTTTTAGCTGCAAATATAATAACTAAAAAAAGTTTGTAACGGAAAAGTATTCGTATTTTGAAAGCAGAAATGAAAGTAGATCCAGGATCCCATTTTCAAATCCTGACCTGGTTACCAGCTAGAAACACTACCTTTGAAAAAAAAACTGAAACTTCATTTTTGAAGTAGGTTAAAAAACAATTGATGACTAAAGTGGAATCAGATTTGGAATACAAGTTAACATTATTTTTGTTACATGTCATTAAAGTTACTTTTATGTTACGTCATCAGTTATCAACGTTACTTTTATGTAACGCTTCAGTCATCAACGTTACTTTCATCATAAGACATAATGTTCTCACTATATAAACCAAAAAAAAACCACTAACCTTGTTCCTGAACCCTTCGACAGGTACAGGCACTCCCCACTTCAGATCCCTAGTGACAGCCCTGGCGCGCAGCGGCTCGCGCAGCCACGAGCGCGTGACAGCCCTGGCGGATGGCGACCAGCCGTTCTCCACTTTTGTCCACCATGAGCGAAGCGAGGGTTCCAACTGAAAACAAGAATCAAATAATTAGTTTTGAGACGGATTCAATCTCATACATTATTTCTCTGGATTTGAGCGCATTAGCACTTAGTTACTTTGTGTTACTATTAGTTTATTTTTGTGTTACTTTACTGTTACTATTCTTTTACTTTTTTGTTACTATTTTTACTTTTGTAACACTACTATTTGCGTAAATTTTAAGTCTTATATTTTAAAGTCCCTTGAATTTTAATTCTGTGCCACAATAATGATGTTATTTTTGTGTCACTGATTTTATTTTTTACCATTACTTTGTGTCAATCACTTTTGTTAATTTTGCATCCCCTTCATGTTACTTCAGTAGCACTAATGTTACTTTTGTGTCACCTTTATGTTACTTTTGCGTCACTATAGTTAATTAAATGTCTTTTTTATGTGATTTATTGTCACAATTATGTTACATACCTGTGCTAACTCTATAAACAGCTGTTCGCTCGGTCTTACTGCAGGTGTATTCCCGCATATCTTACACCGCGGATTAATAAGTTCTATAGCGTTTACGAGTTTGCCACATTTGTCGCACTGATCTCCTATCGCATCAACATATTATAATACAAGCATTGCAACGGTCACACTATTTATTTTAAGTTATTTCATTTCATGATACTCTTGTGTCCGTACTATCTTACTTTTGTGTGACTATTGCGTTACTTTTGTGTCAGTACTATGTTACTTCTTGTATCACTATTACGTTTCGTTTGTGTCACTACTATGTAAGTTCTTATGTCACTATTATGTTACTTTTGTGTCACTACTATGTTACTAATGTGTTACTATTATGTTACATACCTGTGCTAACTCTATAAACAGCTGTTCACTCGGCCTGACTGCAGGCGTATTCCCGCATATCTTACACCGCGGATTTATCAGTTCTATAGCGTTTACGAGTTTGCCACATTTGTCGCACTGGTCTCCTCTCGCATCCTCGTATAGGCAGCCGGGGTGTGGACAAGTTCCTTCTACAAATCTGAGGAGGTATAAAGGTAAAAGTAACTTTCATCACTATATAGTATAAAACAAAATAGCTTCCTGCTGTCTGTCTGTCCCTATGTATGCTTAGATCTTTAAAACTATGTAACGGTTTTGAATAGATAGTGATTTGAGAGGAAGGTTTAAATTATGTATAAAATATGCATAATATAGTAGAGAAACACAGCATTGGATCCGTGCGAAGCCGATGCGGGTCGTTATAAATAAATATTAATGGATAATTTTATACAAATCGACCTAGTTCCAAACTAAGCAAAGCTTGTACTATAGGTACTAGACGACGAGAGATTCATCGCACAAATATTTTCCTTAGCCGTGATTCGAACCCAGAACCCCTGGCTCAATAGGCACTACAAACCGCACCATCCGCGTCGTCCAATGAACGAAATGTGTATATATTTAGTTTTTTGTTGATTGTCTCAAAAAGCGTTACAAGCATTGCTTAGTTTAGAACAAGGTCGATTTGTGTAAGATTGTCCCTTAATACAATACAATACAATACAATACGATACAATACAATACAATACAAAATGCTTTAAGGCGCACCAAAAAAGTAGACAAATTGAATACAGGAACAATAATTTTAATAACTTAATAATTATTGAAGTCGGTTATTTTTTGTGAAAAATTGATTATTTTAATTTCGCCTCCTTTGTTTACTTGCCTGTCTGCTAAGAACTTGACGCATTTTTCACAATGTAGCTGGTCGACGGTCTGCGAGTTGATGAACCCGTTGTCTTTCACCTGGAGGAACAGCTTCTGAACACATCTGTGAAGATTACCTTTTGTTAATAATATTCGCTCAATCATGCCTATGACAATTATTTTTTTGGCGATGTCAATCAAACATCATCATCATCATCATCATCATCATCATCATCATCATCATGAGCCTATTATGTCCCACTGCTGGGCGAAGGCCTCCCCCTTTTTTTCCATCTCTCGTCAATCAATCGGTTAATATAAATGATATCTGAAAACTATACGACATAAAATAACCGTCAGAGACCCTCATACAACGAGTTATATAGAAAATGCTACTAAAATTGAACATAGCTACAAAATTTCGAATTTTGGAAATTATTGCTTCTATCCTATTACAGGCCACCGGTATATTAAGACTTACTGTGTATGTTCCGGGGTACTGGTGCGCCCGAAATGATCAAACCCGATATCGAACCAGCGATACACGGCGTTGTGAATGTCGAAGTATTTATCACAGATTTCTTGGGGTGTCACACCTTCTTGTAGCGCCTGAAAACATAAATGGTTGTCTGTAATGTCGATTTACGGGCGATAATTTTACGTGACAGCCAAAGGGCCGACAGTGGATGCAATACGTCAAAATCATGTCAAATGATTACGTAATAAGGATATGACTACAATCGTTTTAAAGAAGTCGGGGTTCGAATCCCGGCCAGGGCAAATATTTGTGTGATGAACTCGAATATTTGTGCTTGGGTCATGGTTGTTATATGTATTTAAGTATATATTTATCTATATAAGTACGTATATCGTCGTCTAGTACCCATAACACAAGCCTTCTTGAGCTTAATTTGGGACTAGATCGATTTGTGTGAGGTTGTCCGATATTTAATATTATTATTTATTATTACTAGCGACCCACCCCGGCTTCGCGCGGGTGCAATGCTGATAAATTATGCATGTATTATACATATAAACCTTCCTCTCGAATCACTCTATCTATAAAAAAAACTGCATCAAAATCCGTTGCGTAGTGTTAAAGATTTAAGCATACAAAGGGACATAGGGACAGAGAAAGCGACTTTTATACCATGTAGTGATTATTATAAAGAAGACTTACGAGCGCTTCATTTGTGTTACGAAAGTTACTCATACAAAAGATATGGGTAACTATATATCGTTACACAAAGGAATCAATTAAGTTTTGTTTTAATTCAAGCCCTTAACTATGTACTTACATGCATTTTGAAAATGACTCACAATCGTTATACAATTTTGAGGTTGTAGTATATGATGATCTTTTTTTCTATATTACCTACATATTTTCATTCCATTCTTTTTTTTGTTTACTATTCACGTCTTAAGACTCTCGAGAGGAGTTGATTTACAAATGGCCAGTAATTTCTTAACATTCTAATTATGTTCTAAGGTGGATAGACGTATTTTGTAATTACTGATATATTTATAACAAAAACCGCATACATAAACAGGGTTCGGAAATTCGGATAGATATTTACCTAAACTTTGTCGGCGGCTTTGTCGTTCAGTTGTAGGTATAGGCGGCTTTGATTGAGGCCTGAGTGATATAGCAATAGGATTTTGGCAACTTTAGGTAAATATCTATCCGAACTTCCGTTGCCTGTACATAAATGTTACTCGAAATGTATAAAAAGTGTTATCCATCTTATGTTTTGGTCACCATATTGCGTCCACTGTCCGCCCTTTGGTGATAACGTATGAAAAAAAAATATATGAACATACTTTGGTTTCTGTGGCAGTTCCATACTCGTCCGTACCACAAATGTACAGCGTGTTGTAGTCACATAATCGACAGTATCTGAAAAAAAAAGAAAAAAAAGTGAATATATGACATATAATATGAAACATGTAATATCTAATTTTTAACCGAGTAAAAAAAAGGAGGTCCTCAGTTTGACCTGTAAGTATGTAAGTATTGTATGTACGAACCCCTGTCTCTATTGCTTTACAGCAAGTGTAAAGACTGCGAGAGAGATAGCGCTGTTCTAAATATTTTTATAGAATCTTTTTTATCGATTGTATTTTAGGGGATCGTGCGTTTAAAGCGCACATCCTAGGGTATGGCTAAAGCACATAAGCATTTCAACATATGACGCAGAGGGCGCTCCAGTAGCGTAAGAATTATGGAATGAAAGATTTGGTGCGATTGACGTAGCGATCTAATAGCTCAGTTGGGAGAGCAATACGCCGGAAACATCGCAGGTTCGAGTCCTGCTTAGATTGTAGTAGATCACATTAAATTTTTCTTTCGTAATTTACCTTTGTGACAATATTTATAAAAATAAAAATCATAAATGAAAAAAATGAAAATGAAAAATTTATTCATAACATCGTTACATGTCTGTTTGTTTGTTTATGTTTCATTATTATTTACTAATTATATTAATTACTAGCTTTTGCCCGCGGCTTCGCACGCGTAAACACAATATCATACGTTCACTACACTTAATGCGAGGCCGAAGGCCGAGCTCCGCGTAGCACCGAAGGTGCGGAACGTCCTAAGGAAGCTGCCCACCCACTTAATATAAGTCGAAGTAACTTAATGCGAGTTCGAAGGCCGAGCTCCGCGTAGCACCGTAGGTGCGGAGCGTCCCAAGGAAGACGCCCACCCACTTAATATAAGTTGAAGTAACTTAATGCGAGGCCGAAGGCCGAGCTCCGCGTAGCACCCTAGGTGCGGAGCGTCCCAAGAAAGCCACCCACCCACTTAATATAAATCGAAGTAACTTAATGCGAGGCCGTAGGCCGAGCTCCACGTAGCACCGAAGGTGCGGAGCGTCGCAAAGAAGCCGCCCACCCACTTGATATAAGTTAAAGTAACTTAATGCGAGGCCGAAGGCCGAGCTCCGCGTAGCACCGTAGGTGCGGAGCGTCCCAAGGAAGCCGCCCATCCACTTAATATAAGTTGAAGTAACTCAATGCGAGGCCGAAGGCCGAGCTCCGCGTAGCACCGCAGGTGCGGAGCGTCCCAAGGAAGCCGCCCACCCACTTAATATAAGTCGAAGTAACTTAATGCGAGGCCGAAGGCCGAGCTCCGCGTAGCACCGCAGGTGCGGAGCGTCCCAAGAAAGCCGCCCACCCACTTAATATAAATCGAAGTAACTTAATGCGAGGCCGTAGGCCGAGCTCCGCGTAGCACCGAAGGTGCGGAGCGTCGCAAAGAAGCCGCCCACCCACTTGATATAAGTTAAAGTAACTTAATGCGAGGCCGAAGGCCGAGCTCCGCGTAGCACCATAGGTGCGGAGCGTCCCAAGGAAGCCGCCCATCCACTTAATATAAGTTGAAGTAACTCAATGCGAGGCCGAAGGCCGAGCTCCGCGTAGCACCGTAGGTGCGGAGCGTCCCAAGGAAGACGCCCACCCACTTAATATAAGTTGAAGTAACGTAATGCGAGGCCGAAGGCCGAGCTCCGCGTAGCACCGTAGGTGCGGAGCGTCCCAAGGAAGACGCCCACCCACTTAATATAAGTTGAAGTAACTTAATGCGAGGCCGAAGGCCGAGCTCCGCGTAGCACCGTAGGTGCGGAGTGTCCCAAGGAAACCGCCCACCCACTTAATATAAGTTGAAGTAACTTAATGCGAGGCCGAAGGCCGAGCTCCGCGTAGCACCGTAGGTGCGGAGCGTCCCAAGGAAGCCGCCCACCCACTTAATATAAGTCGAAGTAACTTAATGCGAGGCCGAAGGCCGAGCTCCGCGTAGCACCGTAGGTTCGGAGCGTCCCAAGAAAGCCGCCCACCCACTTAATATAAATCGAAGTAACTTAATGCGAGGCCGTAGGCCGAGCTCCGCGTCCCAAGGAAGCCGCCTATTAAGTTACTTAAACATATGTTAAGTGGGTTGGCGGCTTCCCTGAGACGCTCGTGGAACTCGGCCTACGGCCTCGCATTAAATTACTAAGGGTTTATAAAGTAACTTAGCACCCAAGGTGCGGAGCGTCCCAGGAAAGATGTCCACCCACTTAAAATATGTTCAAATAACTTAATGCGAGGCCGCCCACCCACTTAATATTAGTTTAAATGTATGAGCGGCTTTCCTGGGACGCTCTGCACCTTCGTTGCTATGTGAAGCTCGGCCTACGGCCTCGCATTAAGTTGCTACTTATATTAGTGGGTGGGCGCCTTCCCTAGGACGCTCCGCACCTGCGGTGCTACGCATGTGAACATGATCTTGGTTTAATTAAAATTGAGGCAAGACTTATGTTTAAAAAATTGTTTTTAATATTTATTGTCTATTGTAGATTTAAATAACTTAATGCGTGGCCGCCCACCTACTTAATATAAGTTGACGTGTGTGAGCGGCTTCCCTGGGACACTCTGCACCTTCGGTGCTACGTGGAGCTCGGCCTACGGCCTCGCATTAAGTTACTACTTATATTAGTGGGTGGGCGACTTCCCTAGAACGCTCCGCACCTTCGGTGCTTCGCTTGTGAACATCATCTTGGTTTAATTAAGATTGCGTCAAGACTTAGGTATGTTTAAAAGATCGTTTTTAATATTTATTGTCTATCGTAGATTTAAAAAGCTTAATGCGAGGCCGCCCACACACTTAATATAAGCTTCAATGTGTGAGCGGCATCCCTGGGACACTCTGCACCTTCGGTGCTACGTGGAGCTCGGCCTACGGCCTCGCATTAAGTTACTACTTATATTAGTGGGTGGGCGACTTCCCTAGAACGCTCCGCACCTTCGGTGCTTCGCTTGTGAACATCATCTTGGTTTAATTAAGATTGCGTCAAGACTTAGGTATGTTTAAAAGATCGTTTTTAAAATTTATTGTCTATCGTAGATTTAAAAAGCTTAATGCGAGGCCGCCCACACACTTAATATAAGCTTCAATGTGTGAGCGACATCCCTGGGACGCTCTGCACCTTCGGTGCTACGTAGAGCTCGGCCTGCGGCCTCGCATTAAGTTACTACTTAAATTAGTGGGTGGGCGACTTCCCTAGAACGCTCCGCACCTTCGGTGCTACGCTTGTGAAGATCATCTTGGTTTAATTAAAATTGACTCAAGACTTAGGTAAGTTTAAAAGATGATTTTTAATATTTATTGTCTATTGTAGATTTAAATGAAATGAAATAATTTATCGAATATTTATTGTTTATTGTAGATAACTATTCAAAGCACCTTGAAAAATAATTAGCTCATAGTCCTACCTGAACATATATTAATGACATCTATTAAGATTACAATAAATTATTTTCGTCTACAATGGTACTAATATAATAATATGACCTGTCATAATAATTTCCTAAGTAACGCCATAAGATTCAGGTGCCAACTTAACTCAATCGAGCGTACGTCAATAATGGCGACAGCACCACTGAACGGATACGTGATGGCCTCACTGATTTGTTATCCGTGTATAATGAATAAGGAAGCAAAGTAAAATGCATGAGATAACACGGTTATTATTTCAGTAGGTTCTGGGTTCAAATCCCGGCTAGGTGAAATCCTTTCTACATTGTAAATTTAATAATTTTGTCGTGTCTGGAATCATGGTTGTTTTTCATACAAAATGCATACATTGTCGAGCAGCAACTCTCAATAACTGATACACTGCTGCTTATATTAGGTATGCGATCAATATTCAACAACTTCGGTAGTAATTCTCGAAAGTCCAGGTTAACCCATCACAGCTAGACCCTAGCTAGCATGTGCCGAATCGTAGTCACGGGCACGCAACGGCGTGCGTGAACCCTTGGTCTTGGTGTCGAGGGGACCAATGGCTCCAAAACAAAACCTTACATGTATGGAGCTGGTGTTATTAACTCAGGAAAAATCTTAACAGCGCGATGCAGCCGCTAGTATGGAGATTTTGTTAATGTAACAACGCCATCTAGCGGAAAATTGAGTCATTGAGAACAAAATCTCAACACACCGTTAAAAATAAAGAATGACTGATATTTATTACTTTGAATAAATTTTATATATAAAAAAAACTACATAGATGCAAAATTGTGGCTAAATATATCGTATTTATATTTATCGTTTATTATACATTTCGCTACCTTATTAGTAAGTTAGGCCAAACACAAACAATAAAAAAATTTGCGCCTAATGTTCTAAATGTTGGTTGGTAAAAGATATTTAAAAATGATATTTCAATTGATTCGAAATACTTTTATTTCAATTACGCTCGATAAAATGGCATTAAAAATCTGTTTTATTCATTAACATTTTTTATTGCGTCTCCGGGCTTTTTTATGGTCAATACTACTACAGAAGAATATAATTGCATATTCAATAAAAGAGCATTAATTAGTTTCTATTGTCGCAAATTGTGTTTTTAAAGAAATGTATGTTTTTTTTTGAGCATGAGCCAACTTACAACGAACATTGCACTCATATTTTCGTCTGTGTTGGTCGATAATTGGCGCCATCTTTCTAATCTAACTAAGACGGTTTCCGTACCTCAACGCCTCAAACAACCTTAACCTTATTGTAATACCGGTGGGCCGCGCGGAGGAGGTATTATGTCGAATTCATACTTTTTAGTTTTTGTACACGTAAGAGCCACGCGGGGGTCGCGTCGTTCTAAATTCAAAATCACAAACGCTGTCATTATAAGGTTACACATTGTAAGGAAAATATTTCATGGAATTTATGTTTTCAGAGATAAATATTAATCATAATAAAAAGTATCCTATAACCATCTTTGGATGATCAGCTATTCCTGTACCAAAATTGGTAACTTTTTATCCAGCCGTTTCGGCGTGATGCGAGGACAACGGTTTTTTTGAAAACAGATGGCGCCAGGTTGGCACGGCGAAGCGTGTCCATACAAAACAACTATCCGGCTGCATCACGCTATCGAGATTTTTCCTGAAATCATGACCTCCCTCCATAGAAAATTTATTTTCAATACAAATTTAGGATTTTATAATAGTATAGATATTATCAATTATCAATATACATTCCATTGTTAGCATATCAAAAAAGCATATTACCATATCAAAAATAGATTCGAAAAAATTGTACACAGTTAAGGGCTTTAATTAAAACAATATTAATTGATTCCTTTGTGTGACGAAAGTTAGTCATACAAAATGTATGGGTAACTTTCGTCACACAAAGGAAGCGGTCGTATTTTATGTTAATTAAGCTTTTAACTATGTACATTTTTTTTTGCAATCGACCGTAAAAAAGATTCTATAATAATATTTAATGGCTTACCTAGCGAAGATATCCCCAGACAAGACACAGCCTATGATATTCCCCAGATGTGGCACGTTGTTCACGTAGGGGAGGGACGACGTTATTAACACGTTCTTTCTGTCTTTCATGGGCATCCTGGAAGAGATAAGAATAATAATTTTCATCACACTTTGCTCGTAAACAAGGGCTTACATGCTAGAAAAGCGGGCGGTAAGTCGTAAATTACGCCCTAGGGCGGTAAATAATTTTTATCACACTTTAAGGGTTTACATGCTAGAAAACCGGGCTGTAAATCGTATATTACGCCCTAGGGCGATAAGTCATATTTTACGCCCTAGGGCGGTAAGTAATTTTGGTATTGACTACTACTACTTTTGTTTTATTTCCTTCAAAGTGTGATGAAAAACGTCGTACGTGACTCTGGTGGTACAGGAATTCCAAACTCGTGTCATTAAAGCCCTCGCCTTCGGCTTCGGGCTTCTAATAGACACTCGTTTGTAATTCCTCGTTTACCACCCTTGTTACGTAATGTACTATAACACTTTCACAATCATAACTAACCTAAATAAAATAAATAGACTCCCGACACACGTAGCTGGTCATCATAAAACCTTTATTCAAGAAGTGATTTAGAAAATGCTACTAAAACTAAACATAAATACAAAAGGCCGTTTCCGATTAAGGGAAGAAAATATGCCCTTTCGTGATAATGGACAGTTTTTTTTTTCTACAGTCAGTTACGTCTAGTAGAATAGCTGTGTCAAGTTTGGTTGAAAAATTCTTTCCGGTTCCGCAGAAAAAAAATAAAAACGGAAAAAATGAAATATGGTCTTTCTCCAAAACTATTTAACTTTAATGTACTATTATTTTTTCATTCTGTAAAGCTTAGTCAAGTTCATGTTTTAAGTGAAAATGGTATCTCTATATCTAACGATTATGTAAAAAAATAGGTAAGTCAAAATTTTAATATATATATTTTTTTACTTTTGTGAGAGATACCACTCTAATTGACATTTCTAAATAAGCCTTAGTTAACGTCCTGTAACACATATTAATTTGATGGATAAAATCGGAAAGCAACTGTGTCAAAATGAAATAAATAACTGGGCTGGAATTCATTACTATTTACTTAGTAAACTACTCTAACACTGCTAAATAACTAAAACATAATTATCCTCTTTACAAATAAACAAGATTTGACAGTTACAGTGACATTTGCTAGAAAATGTCACCTTTTTAGTTACGTAATGAAAAAAAAATACACTTATTCTAATCCTCATCGCTATCTTCATTGACAGTAACGTGAATTCCGTGATTCAAAAAAAGTCCGCTTAAAGTTGCAGCAGGCCGAACGATTTTGGACAAATATCTTGCGTGCGATAAATAATAAACAATAGCAGGGTCATTATTCGAGCGGTTCAACCGCTTCACTTTCGTGGACATATTTTGGGAAGAATTGGGCGTATTTTCGGATATTTATTTGTTAGATGTCCGGTAAACTTAGATACCTAACCAGAAACGAAATCGAAATCTGCAGCCACTTCTACAAAAATGTGACCACGAAAGTGATTCGGAACAAACGCTCGAATAATGACAGCAATGTGTGAACAACACCCTACTGTTCGCATTCCGTTGGCACATTCACAATAATGCCGCCTTATGGATCCAACACCAATGCTGTTTGGGACATATTCGATAAAGCATCTGTAAATCTTTTTTGAAATATGGCGAGATTGGACTTTCAGTTTCAGTATATTAGAATTTTCCTTCACATATTCCAAATTCAACGAACCATCTTCATTAAGTATTTCTGATAGATACGAAATCGCTACTTATATCATTGTGAGGTGATATAATGATGTAGGTTTCTTTCTAAATATTTTTTTGATTGCATTCGCTTTAGAATTCATTTTGTAAAGACGAGTTATCTTTCTACTGTCCCTGAAATGTCATGTTACATTTAAAAAAAACAATTCATCTTTATTACTGTCATAATATGTATTTATTTTAATTTCGGTAGAAAGAGGATTAATGCGTGGCGAACAAAGAATAGTTTGTAATTACAATTTCAAGATAATGAAGTCATACCCGAAAAGTCTTTTAATTTCCATTTTACAGTTAGTTTAAATTGATAATTTGGTATAATGTTAAGTAAAGCTTATATACCTACCAAATAGCAAAAATTATTAATATATGCATAATTTTTATGTTATTAGAAAATAATGACATTTTCAATTACAATAAAAGGCAAATGTCACTAACTGTCAAATCTTGTTTATTTGTAAAGAGGATGTATGCTTTGGTTATTTGGAAGTGTTAGAATAGCTTACTAATAAAATGTAATAAAATCCAACCCAGTTATTTATTTCATTATGACACACTTGCTTTCCGATTTTATCCATCAAATTAATATGTGTTACAGGACGTTAACTAAGGCTTATTTAAAAATGTCAATTAGAGTGGTATCTCTCACAAAATTAAAAAAATATATATATTACAATTTTGACTTACCAATTTTTTACATAATCGTTAGATATAGAGATACCATTTTCACTTAAAACATGAACTTGACTAAGCTTTACAGAATGAAAAAATAATAGTTAACTAAAGTTAAATAGTTTTGGAGAAAAACCATATTTCATTATTTCCGTTTTTATTTTTTTTCTGCGGAACCGCAAAGAATATTTCAACCAAACTTGACACAGTTACTCTACTAGACGTAACTGACTGTAGAAAAAAAACTAAGTCATAATATTGAAGGGCATTTTTGCTTCCCTTAATCGGAAACGGCCTTTGGGATTCTTAGCCTCAATATTAGATGAGATCTTGTCACTTGTTCCAGTTAAATATCATGGAAGCATGCTACTAAAACTGAACAAAAGTAGGTACAACATTTGGAACTTTTAGCTTCAATATGGGCTGAGATCTCGTCACTTCTAGTCCTATTTCCACCAAACATAGCTAAGAACCATCTCGACGGACAAGTCTTTCGATAACAAACCACACTTAAATTAGTCCATCTGTTTGAGAGCTATGATGCCATAGGCACACATTATAACACCCCTCGTTTTGGTCGGAGGTTAAAAAAATAAATAAAAAAATATGCAAAAAGATGATGGCAGCGGTGGGATTCGAACCCACGCCTCCGAAGAGACTGGTGCCTTAAACCAGCGCCTTAGACCGCTCGGCCACGCTACCTCTTGCCCAAGCGCGCGAAATAGCCGCTCGGCTTCTCTTGGTTGTTCTATATTTATCTCATGGTCATGGGCCAATGTATGGATTGTAAGAAGGAAGGAGCAGCATCTTACATAGGATAATATTACAACTTACAACAGGAGCAAATTTCTTCTATCCAGCCGATTTTGTCTTCAATTTGTAACAAATAATTAAAATGTAATTGAAACAGTACATGATAAATATAATATATGTATGTATATATTGTTTCTTGTTTGGCTCCCGCTGACAAAAGTTGTAACGTTGTAAGACTGACACTGCATTTTGTATATTTTGTAAATAGTTTGTTTAGTTTAAGTTAAGTAGGTATATGTTTTGTTTATGTCCTCATGGACCCACTGAAAATCAGCGTCGTTGCACTATGTGCTCCGACATATGCTGAGTGGGATCCTTTTTGGAAATGCACTCACCTCTTTCTTTCTTTAGATTTAAGTGAAAATTTGTACACGATGTGGCATGTGTGATTTCAAAATAAACATTCTTTCTTTCTTTCTTTCTAATATCGTCCGTTGACTGCCAAAACAAATACCTACTTAAAATAAAGCTCGCATCTCAGTATCAATCTACAAACTAGATACGAGGTTTTGAAGAATAGTGACCAATTTTGGTGAATTTTGGTTGGCGATATTTGATAGTGTTAGTGAAAAAGTGTATTTAAGCAGTAAACAATAGTTCCAATGCCAGCCGCAATTGCGCTAGAGTAGCAGGAAAATATGAAAAAGTTCCAAGTAGTTATTACACGGAGTGAACTGTAACGATTTTTTTTTATATTTAGGTGACCCGAGACCAGTTACTGATCTAATGATTATTAAAAAAAAAATAGACTAACACAGTACTTACGCGAATCTCTCCTGTGTGAGCGGCACCTGTAGCTGACTGCGACCGTTCTCCCAGCTTTCTCTAGCGTTTGAGATCTCTTCTGGTGTGGGACCTGGAACTGCTGATCCGTCCATTGGTATCTTGTTAGAGACATTTGCGTCTCGTTGAGTCCATGTCCTCTTTATACTAATGATGATAAATGCTATACTCACGCGAATCTCTCCCGTGTGAGCGGCACCTGTAGCCGACTGCGGCCGTACCCCCAGCTGGCTTTAGTGATTGTAATAGTTTTAAGTACTATTTACGAAATTATTTACTGTCGAGTTTCTTTCGGCTTTCTTCTCAACAGAGGTCTGCACTTAGGAAATGCCGGTAGATTCACAATCTGACTTGTAAACGTGCCCCTGTGGCCTGCTTACTGAATATTTAATTTCTAACACAATACTTACGCGAATCTCTCCTGTGTGAGCGGCGCCTGTAGCCGACTGTGGCCGTTCTCCCAGCTGTCTTTAGCGTTTGAGATCTCTTCTGCTGTGAGGCCTGGAACTGCTGATCCGTCCATTGGGGTTCTGTAAAACAAATGTTCTGGCGTTAGTGTTTTATAAATTACCTATTGAAAAAATACACTATTGCGATGGTCATGGCGGGTGCCTCGTGAATTTATACAAGTAATTTCCACCTATTGGGGAACAGTAGCGTATTTTTTTAATATCAAATATGCTGATGTTCTATTTTTAAAATTCATTTGAGTTGAGTAGAGAGTTGTCTTATGAAATGTTAATGCTGCGCTTCCACCAGATGCGTAGCGAGGGATGTGTTTTTATTAACCAATAGAATCCGTTGCGCTGAGCGAGGATAAGTACATAAAGTCATTCCATTGGTTAACAAAAACCACAGACAACCCCCACTAGACGGAGCATGTAAGGCGACCCGCGCGCACCAACGATATGGTACGGCAGAACATTAAAGTATCAACACGGCGGCCACCGTTTAGTTGCGTCCATGTTTATGAGGTCTCTCTACACCATTTAACACTACAATTTACCATGTTATTTATTTAATTTCTTATTTCGTTGACGTACGCATGGATCATAAACATGGACGCGACTAAACGGTGGCCGCCGTGTTGATACTTTAATGTTCTGCCGTACCATATCGTTGGTGCGCGCGGGTCGCCTTACATGCTCCGTCTAGTGGGGGTTGTCTGTGACAAAAATCCCTAGCTACGCATCCTCGCACATCTCTGGTGGGAGCGCAGCCGAATTTTAGTACAGGTTTAAAAAGTGCGTTGTTACGATTTTATCTGTGAAATTATAATTGGCAGATTACAGTAGGTCCCTGTTTGATGTCTCTTCCGACCAGTTGCGGAGGAATGCGTCCAAGTCATCCCGCCATCTTCATCGCACCTTAGTGGTAATGCGGGCCCATCTATCCGGGCATACGACAGACGTGGCCTGCCCAATTCCACTTGAGCCTGTTACGCGTATAAAAAAATTGGGCAAGTGCGAGCCCGACTCGTGCGGTTCCGTACCTATACATATATCTATAACAAGTTTGTTGTATGGGAGCCCCCCTTAAATATTTATTGTATTTTATTTTTAGTATATGTTGTTATAGCGGCAATAGAAATACATTATCTGTGAAAATTTCAACTGTCTAGCTATCACCGTTGTTGAGATACAGCCTGGTGATAGACAGACGGACGGACGGACGGCGAAGTCTCAGTAATAGGGTCCCGTTTTTACCCTTTGGGTACGGAACCCTAAAAATGTTTTGATTAGGATTCGATTAGATTAGATTAAGAGGTAATACACACCCGACCGGGGAGCCCAAACTCGAGAGTTGCGGAGCGCCCAGCGCCGAGAGCGCCGCGAACGGCCGCGCCGCCGACCCGCCCCACTGTTTCACCGCCTCCTAAATAACCAATATTAGATAGAAGAAAGAAAAAAATATTTATTAGCATACCTGGGATAACTCGGGGCACGTTCTAGGGATAGGATATCGATAAAAAAGATGTCGATATAATTAAATTAATATATGTGCTCATTGAACATTCTCGATTACTATAAAGAGGTTCGATGTCATATCTGATCTGATATTGAGCCTCTTAAATTAAGATAATAAATGTATGAGGATGTCATTTCAATCAAAATGTCAATTTACGTATATTATGAAAATTATTTTAAAATAAACATGTAAATACACGTTTTAATATGTTTTTTTTTTTTTTTTTTGACAATGTGGAGAAATAAGTAATATTTATTTATGTCGATGAAATTAGATGTTGACAGTTACATCGATATATTTTTCTGTCGATAAAATATTTTGCTACGTTACTTTCGTATAGGTGCCCCGAGTTATCCCAGGTATGTTTATTAGCAAACACACGAACACAGTAGTACAAACAAAAACAAAAACATTCAGAGATTAGAGCCGTGTGCTAGCAAAAAGGGCCAGGCTCAGCATGTGCTGCAGCCCGCAGGCCGCAACGCTGATTTTCAGCCAGTCATATTAATACTAATTAGTATTATATAGTAGGTATAATTAACCCTTTGAACGCCAAGAGCCACTAAAGTGGTCGTGTGCTGTCGTGCCTACCACGCCAACGACCACTAAATATGGCGGACGCTGTCAAAGCAATTTTCCTACTGACAGATAAGGTATATTTTCGCACTTTCTTTTTTCAACTATTGGCGTAGAGTCGAACATTTATCATCCATTTTATTAGACAATTTCGTCGGGTAGTACGCATGCTACATTTGGCCGACAGCTCCAGTAACAACTCGCTGTTTCACCAGTACATCTGAGACCACGGCGTGTGCAACCCCGCCGAAACGTTAGATTATGAAGGTAAATAAGAAATATCGCGTTAGACCCGTTATAATTTGTGTTAATTATGTGTACAAACCGCGAGAGTATAAAGTGTCATATTGGCGTAGAAGCGACATTTTGACATGGGAGGAAAAGCGTTCAAAAGGTTAATGACAATCAGGGTCGTACGTGATGACTAGACCCCGGCCATTTGTCGCGGTGACGTCACAATAGGGTAGTTTGTGGAGTAAACGGACCGGTGTTAATTAATACAATAAATGACATAAACAAATTAATATTCTTTAGTTAATATTACCTATAGGTCAATTGTCAATTGATTAATTTATCGTCGTTGTTATTTCGTCAACAACAACGACTCTAAGCTCTGTAACAAATGTCATTTAAAAAAGTAAATCAATGTATTGGGTTCGAAACTGTTAGTTTTCCTTATTTATTAACACAGGTCCATTTACTCCCCAAACTACCCTATTGTCACGTGACTGCGACGAAAATCACGGGTTTAGTGATGACTTAAAAAATCACATTTTCACACGAGAAAATAAGCCCGTCAAGCGCGAGTCAAACTCGCACATCGAGGGTTATTATAAAATCGAAACGAAACCAAAATTTTATAGGACCAATTTGCCTAATAAGATGTCTACTCTCGAACAAAAAAAAAAATTCCCGTCGGTTCATAAATGACGATTTACACACACACACATACAATACAATACAACAATACTTTATTGCACACCAATAAAAGTTTACAAAAAGAAACAAGATAAATACAATTTATAAATAACGGTAGACAACAGGCGGTCTTATCGCTAAAGAGCGATCTCTTCCAGACAACCTTTGGGCAGTGAAATTGATGAAAATTAAAACACATAGGTACACATTAAAAAGTTTCCATCAAAAATTTAATTTTTGTGACAAGTTTTTATAACCGACTGTACTGTACTTTTCGTTGAACATCCATCAATTGCTCACTGAGACTATTCTAAAGACCCCAAACTCAGCAGAATTGCTTTATCTATTACAGAGTTTCTAGAACCACCTTCCGGCTCATCTATTACAAAGTTTCTAGTGTCACTTTCCGGCTCCATCATCAGACCAGCCCCATGGTACCATATTATTGTATGGTCATCACAGTTAAGTAGGTATGCAAAATTTCAGCTCAATCGGTTAAAGATATCTGCTTCAAAATTGAGTTGCGAGATTCCACTCGAACAAACATAGTTACATTGTACATTGCAAGTTAAATAAAAGCTAGTAAGATATACAACCGAAAAGTGAACTCCCGATTTTTCGAAGTCGTTCATTTATTTATTTACAATTACATACCCGTAACTTACAGCTAATTGCCAAAGCGTTACAGATCTTAACCTATCATACAACATACCAAATACTTATAGCAATCTTAAATATAAACAATTAACAGAATTTATACAAAACAACATAATATTACACTCAACATCGTAGGAAATAAATTTATATACCTATATACATATTATACATATATATATACCTACATTAAACTACTCTACACAAACACATTTTAAGATCGCTCAAGATATTTTTGACACTCTGCTATTATGTAATTTCATAGAAGTTCGTACAAAATAGTTTGACCATTTTGACCCCTTGGATACGGAACCCTAATAAAATAGACTTACCTGAACAGCCTTAGCTTGTGCTATATCGCCGTACCACCGCAGAATGTGTGTGTGCGGTGTCAGGAAGGCTTTGAGGGCTTCTGTGTGGTACAACGGGTACAGGGTGCTCCATAGTGTTATGTCAGCTGCTGACAACATGTCCTGAAAATAGTAAAGTGAGTGTTATTTTTACGAACCAAACTAGGGAACAAATACATATTTATATGTAGGACAGACCAAAGAAATAAAATAAATATTAAGGGAAAATCTTACACAAATCGACCTAGTATTCGTATACATCACACAAATATTTGGGTCATTTTTTCTTAAGTTTTACATGTATCCCCACTTTTTTTTTCTTTTTTTTTTGTATTTTCTACTCAGACTCACGAGCTCTTTCGAACTAATTAGGAGAAAAAAAATGTCCCAAAATAATCATTAATTTTTTGTTCTTCCATTCCGTTACCGCTGTAGTAGGTTGTATGGAAATGGTAACGGAATGGAACGAAAAAAATTGGGACAGTTTTTTCGTCCTAATTAGATCGAAAGAGCTCGTGATTCTGAGTAGAAAATACCCAAAATATCGAAAATTAAAAGAAAAGTGGGGTGTACAACTTTAGAAAAAATGGCCCATTTACCCTCGCCGGGATTCGAACCCAGGACCGCCGGCTCACTAGGTAGGGGCACTACAAACCGTGCCAACCACGTCATCATATAAATAGTTTGTAATTTAACGATTTTAAAAAGTAAACTAACTCTATACAAACTTTCTTTAGGTCAGCTCATCAGATGGCACCGACTTGGACAGCCAACCATCACCTAATAATGGCAAAACCTAGAAAATGACGCCCATAGCGATTTTAAAGAAAGGTATACTTATTGTTGGCGATAAAGGCATCGACGCGGTGCTGCACAGCATCTAGTCAGATCCAAAATATACAATTTTTTAATCTGCAACCCCGACAATCTAGAAAAAGAAGAAAAATTATTGAAAAAGTGTACTCACTCCAAACAGATATTTCTTGTTGGCGACGAGGGCCTCGACGTGTTGCAGCAGTGCGTCCAGCACCTGCTTCAGGTCAGCTGGTACCATCTTTGCGGCCAGTACTGCTGATACGGCCGGTTGGAGACGGGTGGCTTCCCATTCTTGCATCTGTTGGCTAGAATTATAAATAAGTATTGGATGATACCACCGATCTTTGTGGGTGCGCAACGGTCGTTTTAACAATTTATGATATAATATTGGTCAATATAACGATCAAGTGATATAATAACATTTGCCATAATATCATATTGATACCTGTGGTGCTATAGCACAGTCGTACTTACTTTTCGGAAAATGTAGGGCATTGGTCCACAACTCTATTTGGTTTAAATTTCATTGAGTTCGAGTTCGAGTGTGAACTCAGGTACTGATATGGTATAATGATCATTTGGTATAATACGTTTAATGGTTCAATACACACTCAAACATGCTTACGTACGTACGACGATGAGCGAAGCGAGGAGTGTTAGATTATCTTGCGAATATAAAGTCTGTTATACTAATTGAAATTAAACATAATGAAATTATACTTATTGTTGTTATATCAATTGAAACATTAAATCAATTGTTGTTATATCTAGTGAAATTATAAGGGTTTCTTCCTTTATGAGTATAATAATTAAAATCTAAGTCTGTGTGCTTTCATATTTGGATTTGGGTTCGGGTGAAAACCGAGAGGTTCTTATCTGGATTGTGTAAGAGTGAGCAAGAACTCGATTCACATTCTGTCAGCTAACACATTATTCAACAGGTCGGTAGCAATTATTCAATAGATTTGTTAGTTTACCTCTGTCCGTTCTGTGACATGTCCAGCACTGGGAACAGGTACTGAGCTGCAGCGTTGCTAGAGAAGAATGAGAGCTGATCATCCACCTCCAGCAGCGGCAGCGAGCGCGGGCCTGCGAACACGCCTGCAATCACAGACAAGGCTTAAAGACACCATCACCCGGTTAGTATGTACACTTATATATGTATTATAGGTGTGAAAAAGGACAAGTACTCTACAAAGTACTCTAAACCAACGAGCATGCATGAGGAGATTAATGAATGTTGATGAAACAAAGATGTATGTCAGGAACGTAGCAGGTGGAAAGATGTGGTCTCTGCCTACCCCGTTGGGAAGAAGGTGTGATTACATAATATGTATGTATGTTATAGGTGTGTATTACAATAAGCTCGTTGACTCCTACAATACAATAATTAAATATGTCTCACGAAAGTTTTAATAAAATTATAGTTGACTCCTGTTAAATTTCATTAAACTAATCTTTATTTCGTATAGTATTTAGACTATTTAGCATAGGAACCCTAAATATTTATATTTTTCAGTTCATAAAAAAGAAGATGGCCGAAGAAATTGTATTTGAAAATTTGGTTATTATTTTGTGTTTTGAAATGCTTAAAATGCTGTCCGCCATTTTCGCTCACGATAGTGACGTCAGCGATCCCGTAAAGGAAACTGAAGGGCTAACGACTCCAAATAGCGCCATCCCTCTCGATCATCACAAAGTATATTTGAGTGAACGCGTCAAAACTATACGACGGTCGAATTCCGAACATCAGTGTAGTCCTTCTGTTTACTCGGAATTCTACGTCACGCCACAGATAAGCAAAAGGCAAAAATGGCGGACGGCGTTCTTGTGCGTGCGTGTGTGTGTGTGTGTGTGTGTGTGTGTGTGTGTGTGTGTGTGTGTGTGTGTGTGTGTGTGTGTGTGTGTGTGTGTGTGTGTGTGTGTGTGTGTGAGTGAGTGAGTGAGTGAGTGTGAGAGAGAGGCAGAGTGTGTGAGATGTTGTTAAGTGCGATAGTGGTTTTGATACACGCGGAATAACCGAGATTTGCGAACAGAGATGGGCGCTCATGGGTAAATACCCGGTAAATACCGGGTATTTACCCAATCTACCGGGTATTTACCCATTTATACCCAAATTAGTGGGTATAAACTATCTATCATCAAATCTTTGGAAATAAGTAAATAGTTCAATGTGATATTCAACTAAAAGGTCGTTTCTTATAAATTTATGTTTATTAAATGTAAAATTTATGAGTAAAAAGGTAATTAAGTTAAGCTGATGAAGCGTCTTACATTATTTCACGTATAAAACTTATGTTATATTCGTTTTTAATGTAATTTAGTGAAATAGTATTACATATTATAAGGTTGTATAAATTTAGAAACATATTAACATACAATCGATTTACCATCACCAATATTTATTTTTTAAATACTCAAAATTTACTTAAAATTATTCGTAGATTTCAATAAGTAAGCGAAATATTATTAAGGCTATTAGGGTTCTTCTGTTTATTCTAAGTTTTCTTCAGATTCAGACTTTCAGATTCTTCAGTAGTTTCTAATAACCAATCAGAGTGCGGTTACAGGTAGCGTCACTAGATAACGGGGCGACCCGACAGACGCGGTCAGTTATTGTTTATCAACCACAAGGTTACGACTCCTGTACCTTCCTCCATCCACCGACTATGTAGACAGCTAGTGACAACATCAGAGGCTAGTCCACACTCCACACTGCGATCCAGGAGATAACACCCTGCGGTACAAAGCCGAAGATCGGGCGGAGATCTTTGCAGCGTACCTGTAGCGCCAGTTTATTGCGAACCCGACAACCTCTGATGGCGTGAAGCCTACGGCACTTTGCGGAACCATTACGAGCAGAGGAAGACCCGGTCCTTTTCTCGGTCAGTCAGGTGCAGAAAGCCCTCCAACGATGCGACCCAAAGAAAGTCCCGGGCGCCGATGCGATCCCTAACTCAGCACTCCGTCACTTGCCACAGTGGCAGACATCATCGTGGCAGTGACGCACCTCTACAATGGGATCATGCGCTCGGGCCACTTTCCTCAGACATGGAAGCTTGGACGGGTAGTCACGCTTCCCAAACCTGGCAAAGACCGAAAAAGACCGGAGAGTTATAGGACGATAACTCTGCTTAGCACCCTCTTCAAGGCCCCCACATGGGGAAACTCCTTCCACACATAGAGCCCAAGCCAGAACAGTTCGAGTTCGAACGACGCTTCAGCTCACGCGCGTGCTGCACTTCATGGCCAACTCAATGCACAGAAAGGAGCGCAGTGGCCGTGGAGAAGGCGTTTGACAGAGTATGGCACGAGGGGCTGCTGTACAAACTGTCAAACGCCACCGCCCCCCGCCACATAATAGAAGCCGTCCGGTCGTTCCTGCTAGAGCCCCGATTCCAGGTTGCAGTGGAACAAGCTGTCTCCGCTAAACGCCCAATCCGCGCGGGAGTTCCTCAAGGTTGCTGCCTCTCACCTGCCTGCTATGCAGTCTACACCGACGATATCCCTGTCGTCGGAGACGTCAAGTTGGGTCTGTTCGCAAACGACGCTTCCTACACCTCATCCATCAGCCCGGCCCATGCTGTGTGGAAAATGCAGGCCCAACTTGACGCCTTTCCAAAAGGGCTGAATAACTGGAGACTGTCGGTGAATATCGCCAGAACCCAGGCGATAATCACCAGGAAGAAGAAGACGCCGCAGCCACTACGCATGTCCGGCCAGGAGGTGCAGTGGCAACACACAGTGAGGAACCTGGGCGTCACCATCGACAGGAACCTCACTATGAAACAACACGTGGCGGAAGTGGTCACCAAAGCCAAGACCGCCCGAACACTCCTGAGGCCAGTACTCCCAATCCGCATCCGCACGAAGCTGGGGATTTACAAAACTTACGTGAGGTCCAGGCTCACGTACGCAGCTCTGGCGTGGTACGCCCTAGTGGCTGCCACCAACAGGGACAAAATCCGAGCGCAAGAAAACCTGGCACTTAGAATAACTAAATCCCCACAGTGCGGAACGACCATCTCCGTAGGGCACTGGGATGGGAAAACATAGATAAATTCATCAGACGACTGGCAATCAGGATGTTCTGCCAGGCCGATGAATCCCGCCACGTGCTGCTCCGAGGTATAGCGCCACTGCACGGACACACGCCCGCGGCCACTCCCATCCCAAGAGAATTGCTGCCACAGACTTAACAAGACCTCTCAAGACAAGCTGCGGAGAGACCAGCTGCAAGATGCAATGCAGACAAGAAAAACATAAAAACAGACAAGGCCTTCGAGCAGTCAACTGACGCCACAAATCGACTACCAAAGCCCAGCCCGTCATTACGGGCTGCGATAAATGTAGTCTCATTGCGTGACACACAGAAAAGGCACCCCCACACTCCATAATGGAGAGTGTGTGATGAAACGTAGTATCGAACGGCTGATGATAACTCGTTCATATTCTCACATATTTTTTATTAAACTACCGTATCCTCGTTTTCCTATTAAATTATATCCACAGATATAAACAGGTAAGTACACGGTAGATTGAGTAAATACTGTAAATTTAGGTATGTATGGTATTTACCTATCGGCCATTTCTAGACCCTGGAGACCATTCTAGACCAGAGGTACTTGTCAAGACATTCAAAGAACCCGAACACGATGGGATTCTGTTAAATAATTGAGATATTTTTCTCAATCAAGTACCGGGAAGAGAGTGAAATTGAACTCACAAGATTTGATACTAGGCATACTGACAAGCATACAGCCTAATACCTCATAAAAACATGATGTTAGTGGTGATAATAGCTATTTTGTAACATTTCTACACACACCTAATTTAATATTTTCAATAAATAGAGTACAAATAGTTTATACCCACCAAATCGGGTAGAAACGGGTAAATACCCGGTAGATTGGGTAAATACCCGATAAATACCTTGGGTATTTACCCACCGCCCATCTCTGTTTGCGAAAGACTAGGCCGCTTTTGGTTTTTTGTGTGCGTGTCTACGAACGAATCATAGAGACGTGTTGCTTGTGACATTGACAGACGCGTATTTATTCTAAGGTACTGAGGGTAGTATGTTATTATTTTTATTCAAGCATTTCTAATTTTTATTCAATAAGGAATAGGATAGGAAAAAGTGAGAACTCAAAGCAATAATTTACAAGTGTTTAAAAGAATACTCAACTACAATAAATAATAGGTCATTTTTTTCAAATTATAGGTCATGTCCCAAACAATGTATTAAGTAATAATAAAAAAATTGGTTGTGCATAGATTATAAATAATGTTAAGATAGTGATATTTATTATTTACTGTTCCATAATGATAACTGATATGAAACGGCAATAACACTAAGTGTGATAAGGCACACAAACATTGTTGTATTTTGTTAATGTATTATAAAAATATTATGCCGTAAAAATAAGTAATTGACTAAACAATAAAACTAAACCTAAAAATTAAAATAAATTAATACCTATTAATTTGTTAATGATACATCGGACATTCATATTGATACCTTAGTTCACATACTAATTTTATTTTTATATCGGACTACCTCACTCAAATCGATCTAGTCCCAAATTAAGCTCAAGAAGGCTTGTGTTATTGGTACTCGACGACGATATACGTACTTATATAGATAAATATATACTTAAATACATAGAACATCCAGCACAAATATTCGAGTTCAGCACACAAATATTTGCCTAGGCCGGGATTCCAACCCGGGACTGCCAGCATTATTTTGCATATGAAGTTTTAACCACATAATGTCCTAATAGCAACTTCTTTTTTTCCGTAAAGTTAGTATGATTGTGCTTTAAGTATCAATATCATGCGAGGCATTAACCATTTACATAATGCTACAAATATTTTGTTAATAACGGTTTTTTTTTTTTAATATTGTTAAAATCCTTCTTAGAAGCTGCAAATTTTTAATGCAGGATTTTATTTAAAAAACAAATTTTGCGGAGGAGGCTCGAGGAGGCCTTTGATAAAGGGTAAACAGACAGATCAATATTTAAAAGATGGGAAATAGTGGAATTCAAATGTAAATGAGATAGTTACATCTGAAAATAAATGCTATTATTATTAGTATTTAACAAATTTTGATAATTTTCCTTATACAGCTCATGATGTTTGTTTCAATAAGTATATGTTAGCCTGATGGAGTGCAAATAGAGATAATTTATTTATTTAGATTTAAGTAAAATAATTTAAAAAATATTGAAATAAGCAATGCACTATTAAAATTATACAAGAATTAAGTACTTTTTCAACTCTTATTTTATTATATTTTTAATATTTCAGTTACTGTAAAAACTGACGCAACATTGTATCAATAAATCCACGCGTCAGGCGATAAAGCACAATATACTATGTTGCAGTTTCTTACAATGTAAATTTCTGTATAGTTGATTATAACAACCGCGAAACTGCATTAATATGCAATGTCTATAGCACGAGGCGCATGCAAATTGTAGCACATTAATAAAACAACATGCATATTAACAAAAAACAGCAGTTTTTCCAATAAGATCGTAAAAGGATTAATATACCCACCTTCAAAGGAAACATTTTGTAGTTCCACTTGTTTACCAGCTAACTTAGCGGCAATTAATAGTTTTAACGTTGCAGTATTATTCTCGTTGGTAAGGATCTTCATTTTCACTCACTTTTCCTTAATTTTAGGCAGTAGAAGTCACGTATAACTAAGTTATAACCTAATAACAGTATACCTCATAATCCACCTCATGAAATTAGTGACACATGACTGTCCTTTAAAAAGAAAAAGTGGTTGATAGCCCACAAAATGTTATAAGAGAAAACACTTTTTATATAATCGGTTAATACTCACCTGCGAGCTATTTGAGATATACTGTAAACCAGCCAGTTAACGTGCACGATGTAAAATACTATTTTTTTCTTGTTTTCCAAAAAGATATGAATATTTGTTAATTTAATATTAAATTAAAATAAAAGGTAAAAACAGATTATATTTAATATTAAAAAAGACTTAAAAAATCGGACCCGTTTAAATTAAGTGTAACTCATGGTATAATAATATGTGTAACTCTTGTAACTTATTGTAAAATATTCAAGAATGTTGAGAAAATCAGATAATTATTACAATCGCTTAAAAACGTTTAGTCTGAAATGAGGTTTAAAATCATCGTACTTACTTTGCACTGGCTGATTTATCTCTAAAACTTTTCTAAATGCCATTAAAACGAATAAAAAAGGATATATTTGTTTTTTTTCTTTTATGGCTTTTGCTAGTTCCAGCCAGCTACTTTTTTACTTTCAAACAATTGAACTAAATACCAAAACACGGACAATAACTAAGCAATTTATCAAAAATAAATCTTTTTATTCATGAACTTTTTTGAAAGTTTTCATTGAAAGCAATAATATCGTAACTAGTTTTTGAACGTACACCTAATGTCACGCCAACGCCAAGGTCGTCAAATTGTCAATTGTATTGTATTACAGTACAATACAAGTATGTATTCTGTGTTGAAATTGAGTTCACAATTTGTATTTTTGTGATGATCGAAAATAAATAAAAATTGGTGTCAATAACAAAATGGAGAGTAATAAATTAGACGCCGATACTATATGTAGAACGTGTATGTGTGAAGGGACAAATATGAAATCGGTGTTCCACAAGGAAAATGACGAGAAAACTGTGACTGAATTACTCGAATTCATTATAAACATTAGCATTAATAGTGATGATAGCCTTCCTAAACAAATTTGCAATGAATGCGAAACGTTTTTACACAAAGCTGATCATTTTAAGCGACGCTGTTTAGATGTTGAACTCAAGTTAAAGGAACTTTTTAGTGACAAAACTTCTTCAACATTTTCTGAGATAAAACATGAGGATAATGCAAGAGGACCCATTACGGACGCTGCAGAACCGTACCAGTGTTCCATTTGTTTCAGTAAATACGCTGAAATAACTTTATTAGAAAATCATATTTTAGATTTTCATAAATTGAAAAAAGTGCCATTATTTAATGAACTAAATCTATTTTCGAACGCCAAAGCCGAAGTAATTACTTTAGAAACTATCCCAGAGAAAGAAGAAAAGGTGATCAAAATAGTTAAACAGGAATTTATTGATGATTTTGACAATTATAGTCATTTTGAAACAGAACCCGAACAAATCGATTTTGAACTGAATGAAGATAAAAACATCATAAATCAGCCTCAAACAATTGAAGAAATAGATAAAAAAACCATAGACAGTTTATTAAAAGACAAAAAGCACAAATGCGAGAAATGCAATCAAGAATTTAAATCAGCAAATTCTCTTAACATACATAGAAGGAAACATGAAGATAAAAAACCGAACGGAAGAATATATCAATGTTCTTTTTGTTCACGAAAATTTATGAGCAGATCAGGCTTGACAAACCATTTAAGATGCCACAAAAAAAAAGAAGACGTGAAATACACTTGCGGTAGTTGTAAAAGGGAATTTAAACATAAAGCACATTTAGATAATCATATGGTAACTCTGCATGCTAACGAAAAAGGTTTCAGTTGTGAATTTTGTTCGAAAAACTTTGCGACGCAAGAAAGCTTGGAGATTCACAAGGATTTGCACAAAATAGATAAGAAGCATACATGCCGATATTGTGATAAGTCTTTCTACATGTTGTCAACGTTAACTGATCACATTAGGTAATAGATGTTACTAGTATTTTATATTTTTTTGTACCTTTTACCATTATTTTATGACCTTGACGTCATTTATTTATATGTTGAAATGTATACAAGTGAAATAGTTGTTTGATGGTTTATAAGTCATTCAATTGAATACTCAATAAGTGTATTATTATTTGGAGTGATGAACGGACAATGATTTAATTTTTTCAATTTACAATATTGTAGATTTGGTAACCTTTCTGAAACACAAATTTTTGTTTCACATCTGTAATGCTTTGCCAAATTTTTCATTTGTCCGAAAGCAATTCTTTTCCAACACTGTTAATTTTTCAGAATAATAATAAAACAAACTTAAGCTAACCTAATGGGTTCCTTAAAAACTATGTTTTAAAAATACTAAATGGGTTCCTTAAAAACCGGTCAAGCCCGAGTCGGACTCGCGCACCGAGGGTTCCGTACAAACACTTTCCATCCTTAAGTGGTTAAGTTAAGTTTGCACCTGGTATGTATAGCGCTCCATACAAATGAGGTGTAAAGTTAACGCAACCAAACCCAATTGTTGTATGGGAGTGCCCTTAAATATTTATTTTATTTTATTTTTAGTATTTTGTTATAGCGGCAATAGAAATACATCGTCTGTGAAATTTTCAACTAGCTATCACCGTTCTTGAGATACAGCATGTTGACAGACGGACGGACGGACGGACAGACAGCGAAGTCTCAGTAATAGGGTCCCGTTTTTACCCTTTGGGTACAAAACCCTAAAAACGATGTTTTAAAAATACTAAACATATTACAGGTTCCAGGAAAAAATTACTTACAGATGGGAAATAATGTTTCAAGGTCGAGATAGGATACCTATATATTTGTATGCAATGTTTCAGAACGCACACAGGCGAGAAGCCCTACCTCTGTTCCACCTGCGGGCGTGGCTTCAGCCAGAAGACAAACCTGGCGCAGCACATGCGCCGCCATCTTGGATTGAAGCCGTTTGCATGTGACCACTGCGACCACAGGTATTCATTACTGTTAGATACCTTTATTTAAGGTCACCGGTCTTTAGCGGTTTTTCAGTCCCTGTATACACATACGCTTATCCCAAAAAAAAAATAGTGTTACCATGGGATGAGTGGGCAACACCATTAGGCTCAGCTAGTGTAAGATAAAAATCCAAATTCAGATTCAAATTCAGAATATCTGCCATGCTACGGTAAAAGGACGTATCTTACTATGACACCCGTATAAAAATACGACTATCACCGTAACACGGCAGATCTATTATGTACATCTCCTTTACGTGTACCAATGTATTATCAGAATCAGAAATTTATTTATTGCCACAACTTATACTAATTACATGCACAGAATATAGTTACAAAAGCAGGAAAAGACAAAGAATGACATAACATAATAACAATAAATATACAAAAACGATTACTTAGCAAAGTATGAGGCAATGGGTCTCAGTCTCAGCGTGTGCTGTGCAAAAATGTCCAGTGCTGGTTTTCAGACTGAGCCGTTTGATTGTGTCGGTTGCAAAATAACGAAAAAAGTATACTAAAAATCAAGCTCAACTAAAACTAACAATAAACATTAAAATATTTAGTTATACCATAAAGCGATACCTTAGTTCACATTCGTACTAATTACAATCATTTTGCCAATGATTTAAACCACGTAGAGTCGTGTACTAAAATCCTAATTACAACTACTTTTTCCGAAAAGTAATACGATTGTGCTCTAAGGTATCGAAATGCATATGATCGTTTTAAGTATGAGTTACGAAATAATGACTTACTGTTGAGTTTCTGTCGGCTTTCTTCTCAACAGCGGTCTCCTCTTGGGAAATGCCGGTAGATTCACTGACTTGTAAAAGTACCCTAGTAGCCTAACTGAATAAATTATTTAATTTCATTTCATTAGTGATATTAATTGTCGCTTGCGGTATTTCCGGACCGTATCGGTCCTTACGGTTACCTTCAAACCTTTAAGAAAAGAGCGTACTCCCACCTGTGCGGCCGGCAACGCACTTGTGACTCCTCTGGTGTTGCAGGTGTCTATGGGCGACGGTAATCGCTTTCCATCAGGCGATACGTTTGCTCGTTTGTCCCCCTATGACATAAAAAAAAAACCCTCATTTCAGATTCGTGTCTAAGGGCGAGTTAGTGGCCCATACCCGTAAGCACAGCGGCGCACACCCCTTCATATGCGACGAGTGTGGGAGCGGGTTCACCACATCCTCATCCCTGGTGAAGCACAGACGGACTCACAGCGGAGAGAGACCTTATGCCTGCGATCTGTGTCACATGAGGTACCTACCTACTATCAACTTTTCTATATTTAAGCAAAATAAAATAAACAGGATTAGTACAAACTTTTGAAGACCATTAAGAGACCTTATTCCTTTTAAAATGCTGATTGTTTTAGACATTTTTCACTATGATCAAACATGCTTCTCAACATATTATTGGAAGGGCAAAATTCTAACTATAAATTGTTTTTATATGTAATCCAGTGACTTTGTACATGCCATACGATAAATAAATAACATATTATTGATGTTACTACCTAGAAGTCCAAGAACAGGGCTTTTGGGATTTATTGGTATATATTTGAAAATTAATAACCTAATTTTTCATAGATAATTTTTGTTTCAAAAACTACTCGAAATTGACAAAATTCACGCGGAAAATAAGTTTTTTCAACTTATTTTCGACTGCACGCAATGAAAGCATGAAGTAGCTATGTTACTACCTAGAACTCAGGGAAAAGTATTATTCACTTCAAAAATTTGGTTGAAGTTATCAATATATTTGTCATAATACGAATAAAGGAATAAGGCCTCTTAAATATCTTCTTGTGATGCGCAACTACGGAACCCTATATTGCGCGTGGCCCGACACGTACTTGGCCGGTTTATGACATTTCATAAAGAGTAACCGATTTTGCTGTCATCAAATACTGTCTTCTTATTGTCTTCAATACTTAACAACTTGACACAATTTGACCACCGTCTTACCTTTATGCGCGGCAGTATTTTATAGATGGGTGGATCAACTTTTCTTGTTGTTATTCTCTCCCGTCACCCAGGGGACAATGGTGATTAAACTACTTAGAAAAGTGTTGATAATTTATAATATTGGTATTTTCAAGAGATTGTCTAAATAACAACGGGCTTATAACTGCTGCAATTACAAAGTTTTTTAAATATTCCCGCCGAAAATCGTAGTTTTAATGAGTGACCCAGGGGTCACCATTGCAACAAGCAACAGAGAAAAGTTGATTGACCCAGATATGAAAAACAGGAGACATTGCCACACTACCATTGTAATGTTTGTGGACATGAACAGGTTCGCAGCATCCGGCACCCTGAAGAACCACCGGCGCACTCACACCGGAGAGAAGCCCTACCAGTGCTCGCACTGCGACAAGGCCTTCGTGCAGAAGAACGACCTCGTCTCCCACGTCAGGTTAGTTAAAGCCTGACCAGAAATATATGAGGATTGTCAAGAGGGCGCAATTTACAAGATTTATATGGCAACAATTTTGCAACCAATCGCAACACACTATAATGACATCAGTTTAAATACTTGTCAGTTCCCATGGTAACCTCGTAATATTATTTTAATGGAATGCACTCTTTTGCCGACTGTTTTTTGTGTAGTAGACACGTGTACACTATATTATTATATCACGTTCACGACTGTGAATGGTTTTCGGCATTTCCTTTGGGTATTTTTAAATATTTATCTTTCTTATTCTTATTCTTTGATTTGTGGCAACCGGTCACATTAGGGGAGCGACCATTACTGCCAATGTCACGTGAACGACGACGGCACCAATTGACGTTTTGATTGTCCGGTTTAACTTTAGTCCAAAATTTGATTCTACGTGTGCTTTTCGTTGAAAAACTACCACCGCTGAACGCGTCGTTAATCGACGATGAATAGGATAAATATAAAACATAAATTTACATCACAAGGGGAAAAACAGAAGCGGCAAAAAGCATTAACCTTCTACACATTTAAATTTTAATGTTTTGGGAATTAATATATTGTAATATTATTTTCAGGATTTTATTATCATTGTTTGCTAGGAAGAGGACAGTTTTAAGGTTGGTGGGTTTAGGGATTACAGGTGGAAGAATCTCATAAAGAGAAATAGACCGGTATATGCAGTTAAAGAAAATATGATCCGGAGAACCTTCTTCCAATCCACATTCACACATTGGGGACGGGATAATGCCCAGTCTGTGAAGGTGGGTAGGAGTGCAAGCATGGCCTATGCGGAGCCTGCAGAGAACCGATGTAGTTCGCTTGTCAAAAAGACGGAGGCACGAGAACCAGGGTTTGGCAGGGATGGTTGGCTGTATATCAGCATAGTATCGACCTTTTACTAATTTGGAGGACTCGTAGTCAAGCTGCCAGTTGGAGTAAAGCTCTGATTTGGCCAACGAGGACAAATCGTGTGGGAAACAGAGGAAATGCTCTGCACTACCAATGTCTATGGCTGACTTCGCAAGGGCGTCCACCATCTCATTGCCGTGAATACCAGAATGACTTGGGATCCACGCCAATGAGACATCAAGTTTGAGTTTGTGACATTCAAAAAGGGATTGTCGAATGCGGAGAACTAGAGGATACTTGTTTTTGCAGGCGAACTGGTTAGATTTGATGGCCTGTAATCCACTGAGTGAATCGGAAAAAATTATGAATTGCTTTAACTGATGTGAATTGATAAAGTTGATGGCCTCTAGAATGGCTACCAGCTCGCCTGTGAACACTGATGCTTGGGGAGGACTTCTAAAATTGAGAATGATAGAGTATTTAGGGATCCAAACCGCCGAACCCACTACTCCATCATTTGAAAGTTTAGATGCGTCTGTAAATATGGCAGAATATCCGAGCCAAGAATCTGCTAACTTTTCATTAAAAAGATCGTTTGCACCAGGACAATTTTTTTGAATGCCAAAGTCCAATATTACTTTTGGTTGAAAGACTAAAGCGTCAAAAGTGGTAGAAAATAGGGGAAGTACTGAACAGGAGAACGAAGGGTGTGGTAGATCACGGAATTTACGGAAGCTAATAATAAGACAGGGGGGACATTTATTTCTCCAGAACAAATTGTTTGAAATGAGGTCAGAAAGTTCTTGCAACTTAGGAATAAGTGGGTGATCTACGAATAAAGACATCCTATAGAAGAATCGGTCCGAAAGGTATTGGCGTCGGAGAGAGAGAGGGGGGTCAAGAGCCTCGACCTGGAGAGCATTAGTCGGAGAAGATTTCATGGCTCCCAGAATTATCCTTAGTGCTTGGAATTGGATTTTATCTATCTTATTTAACGCGGTTTTATTACATGGTTCTAGAACAAAAGATCCATAGTCTAATATACTACGAATTAGAGCGTTATAAATAAGCTTTTGGGAGAGTGGATGAGCACCCCACCAAACCCCCGATAAGCAGCGAAGGATGTTCAAACTTGATTGACATTTTTGGACAATGAAATTAATGTGGGATGCCCCCGACAGGCGAGAATCTAACGTAACCCCCAGGAATTTCACTTTATTGGCTATCGGGATTAATTCTTCCTTGAAACCTATTTCAAAATAAGGAATGGACTTTTTTCTAGTAAATACAACCACTGTACTTTTAGCTGCAGATAGTGACAGACCATGAGAATCAAGCCACTCGCCCAAATAAAAAAGAGCTTGATTCAACGAGGTGCACGCGGGATCAATGGAGTTGGAGGAAGAATATAGAGCTAAATCATCTGCATATTGAAGGACATTACAAAATGGAATAACGGCTTCTTCCAGGTCATGTGTGTATAAGCTGTACAGCAGAGGACTTAGAACGGACCCCTGTGGGAGACCATTCCAGGTAAGTCTCGACAATGGCTGAGAATTACGCGGGCGTACTTCAATAGCTCTTTCCATCAAAGTGTTGCACATGAAGTGAATGAGCTTCTGAGGCAAGCTCAGCTTAGACAATTTGTCCCTAAGAATAGAGAGCACCACATTGTCATATGCCGCTGAAATATCTAAGAACACAGCTACAAGAAATTCATTTTTGGTTAACGCGATTCTGATATCCGTGGTTAGGATAGAGAGGCTATCCATAGTTCCCATACCCCTCCGGAACCCAAACTGGCTTTTGGCCAGAAGATTTTTATTTTCGACGAACCATTCGAGTCGCTTCTTAATCATGTGTTCGACTATTTTTAGTAAGCATGAAGAGAGAGCAATAGGACGGTACGAAGACGCAAGGGAAGGGTCCTTACCTGGTTTCCGAATTGGGATTATTAGTTGTCTCTTCCAGGAATCAGGTACAAAGCCAAGGTCGAAAAACTTATTAATGAGATTCAGAAAAAAAACCTTGGTGGAAGGGCCAGCAAACACTAAGAAGGCATAGGGTATATTGTCAAGACCTGGAGAGGAATGACGAAGGTGGTCTAGAGTGGAAGATAACTCGGATAGAGAGAATGGTTCATCAAACTTACCAGGAACATGATTAGGGCAATAAGAAGAGGGAAGAGAATTTGGTTGAGGGACGGAAGGGGGAGCCAAGGAGTTGGTGAACTCTTGTAACCATACAGAAGAATCATTACTGGTCATATCTTGAAATGTAAAGGATCCTCGGAAACGTTTGATAGATCTCCACAACAGAGTAGCAGGAGTACGAGGGGAAATATTTTGACAAAACCTGATCCATCCAAGCTTCTTTTTCTTTTTGAAAAGGCGTTTAGCTAAAGCGACAGCTTTTTTAAAAGCCAAAAAGTTTTCTATGGACATGCTAGAACAATACGTCAATTCTGCCTCTTTTCTGCGGTGAATCATGTCCGTGCATTCCCGATCCCACCATGGTGGAGAGGGTCTGAACGGCCTGTGAGACTTTTTGATTGGGACATTATTGGTAGCAGCTGATTGAAGAGCCGAAACAAAATTGTCATGGCTTTCGAGGATGTTATCAGGGGAAATATCTGGTAAATTACAAATATAAGAATCCGAATCTGCAGAAAAATTATCCCAATCTGCATTGCGAATTTGGTATCCAGGTAGGGTCAAATTAGCAGAAGGTCGAGGAGTGGAGGAGGGGCATGAGATTAAGATAGGGAGGTGGTCACTGCTATGTGAGTCATATAAGACCGACCATGAGAGAAGAGAACTAAGATCGGGAGAACATAGAGATAAATCGATAGCGCTTTCATTCTGACCAGGAGGAGTCCTTCGGGTTGGGGAACCATCGTTTAAAAGGCAAATATTCTGATCGTCCATTAAGTCTACCAAGTTACAGCCCAAGGAATCATAGTCAGCACTACCCCACATCACATGGTGACAATTAAAATCACCCAAAATTAGATAAGGAACAGAAAGATAAGAAAAAATGAGGGATAAGTTAGCAATATTTATGGAATTGGGATCTGAAATATATATGGATAAGACGGATAGATTATTAATAATAGCCGCTACTGCATTAATGCCTGCCGGGATAGGAGGTAAAGTCAATTGGCTGAAGGTGACAGAAGTTTTGATCAATAGTAGGGCTCCAGCGTATCCATCATCTCTGTCATGCCGGAGACAGGCATAACCGGGCACCCGGAAATGGGAACCAGGAATAAGCCACGACTCCGAGATGGCAAAGAGAAGAGGATTATAGGAAGCAATCATATTAAAAATCTCATGAATTTTAGGACGAATACTATGACAATTCCATTGTATCGCGTTGAATGTTAGCAATATTCAAAAAAAGTTTAAGTTTGTCAGCAACGTTGGACGGTAAAGGAAAGTCATTCATCCTGGTAAATATGTTAATAAGAAAGGATAGCATAACCTCTATCAAATTGTCATCATGCATTGGAGGTTGGGAATTTGAGGGAGAAGCAGGTTGGGGCGAATGACGGAAGGCAGCTCCATTGGAGGGGGGAGGGGGGTTACGTTGTCCAATTACTTGTTGATGTGCGATTCTATCAAACCCTGGTGATAGTGGACGTCTTTGCGGCCTAGGGGTAAGGACAGTTTTTCTGTAGCTAGACTGATTAGGGGTGCAAGGAGCAGATGGAATTTGTTCCTGAAGGGTACTAGGGTTGACAGGGGCAAATAAGGCGCGGGCTACGTCTGAGTAGGTGCGTTTAACAGGGGGAAAGCGTTCAGATGCCTCAGCATATGAAATGTTTTCCTGAGACATTGTATTTTTAATGGATTTTTGTCTTGCATGTTCTGGGCAGGAAGTGCTAGTAGCAAGGTGATTACCTGAGCACAGTATGCAAACTGCAAATTCTACCTGCTCAGTGCAGGAGCGTCCAGCATGCTCTTTGGCACACTTGAAGCAGCGGGGTTTCGACCTACATTGGTCAACCACGTGACCAAACCGACAACAGCTATGACACTGTATGGTGGGCAGTTGATACAATTCCACTGACAGGGCAGTGTATACACAAAAAATTCGGGAGGGCAGGACTTGACCAGAAAAAGTAAGCACTACTGTACCTGTGGGGACCCATTCAATGCCAGTCTCTTTTTGCACTTTTCTATTTAATCGTCTAGCCTTCAGTATGCCACCACTTCCAGAAGGCACCTCCACGTCTTTCACAAAATCGTCCATTGAGAGATCTGATGGGACCCCCCGAACTAAACCCATACGAGTGACATTGAAGGACGGAATGACAGCTTTGAATTTATTGGCAGTCAACAACGGGTTCTCCAAAAAAGTATTGGCTGCCTCGCCTGAGTTGAATTCTATACATAATCGGTTTCTCCCTAGCTGTTTTATGCCATGTTGCTTAATGTTCTGGATCTTTGAGTTAACCATGACTTGGCCGAATTTAATAGGGTTAAGGGTAGTGCCAGCCATCGGGTGATCTTCCACGCGAGAAACATATACAAGAAAAGGGCCTTCATCTGTTGATGTGTATTTACGTACCTCTTTAAGGGTAGGATGAACAAAAACGTGTTGAATGGCGTCCGACGGATTCGCCGTCCTTTTAGCTTGATCCTGTGAAGGATCCGGATTACCGCGCCTTTTAACACCTTTTTGTGCATCTAAAGTTTCCATGTTGGGATCAGGATCAGGGGGTTTAGGAGGCAATTGCGACATATTATGCTTAATTAGCGGCGGACAGAACAATTAAGTACACTTATTGACACCCAGGACGTAACTTAAAGTCGGTAGAAATTCAACGGAGCACAAAATAAAAGCACAAAACGCATAAAATTTTGCGGAACAATTTTAACGTCAATCAACACCGACCGTCTTCCCGCCAAAAAAACCAATATTTATCTTTTAATGAAACCAGCACGAATGACATTGACATTGTTGACAACCATCATAAAGTCATTGCCAGTGTAAGAAATTAGTTCCAGTGAAATTCCGCAATATGGCGCATCCTCATATATTTCTGGTCAGGCTTTATAAAAAATAAATAAATATCAGACAACCTCACACAAATCGATCTAGTCCGAAATTAAGCTCAAGGCTTGTGTTATGGGTTCTAGACGACGATATATATACTTACATAGATAAATATGGGCGAACAAGACGGCTCGGGCTTGTCGCGCGCGGCATTCGGTGAGAGTAATTTCATCCAATGCCCGAGGCATGCGCGAAAAAAAAAATTTATATATATATACTTAAATACATAGAACAACCATGACCCAAGCACAAATATTCGGGTACGATTCATACAACAGGTTAAAATAACATGTTTTCACAATCCTCATAGTTTATCAAAACAATTATTGTAGGTCAACCATGAACTTAAGCACATTTTCACAGTGAAAATGGCAAATTACTTGTTGTCTCCATACAAATATTGGTATTGATCCGGTTCATCCCACAGATTACGTCATATGCCTACTTAAGGCCAATTGTATGGAGCATTTTTAATGCTTTGTAGGAATGTTGAACTTTGACGGTCATTTCTGACTTTTAGAGCAGTCTACGTGTAGGTAGCCCCATATAGACATTTGACTCCAATAATAAATAGAATCGATAGACATCCTCAAAAAAAAATGTCCGCACGCCTATTGTGTTTCGAAATAAAATATTAGTTCTAATCATGTTATTATTTCCAGATGGCACACAGGAGAACGACCATACACCTGTGCTGTCTGCGGCAGTTCCTTCCACAAGCCCTCAGCACTACGGAGCCACGCCAAAATGCACACCAGGGACAAAGAACAGCTGATGCACACGAGGGACAACAAAGAACAGTTGATGCACGCCAGGGACAGCAAAGACCAACAACTCATACCCTACTGAAATTGCTGAACACTTAGTACCGCTTCTATTAAACATATACAATGTAGATATCGAAAGTAAAGAAGAGTTTACAGCAAAAGCACAATACGGTATTTGATGACAGCTCAAATCAGCTCTTAAAATTTCAATTTAAGAACAGTTGATGCACACCAGGGACAACAAAGAACAGTTGATGCACACCAGGGACAACAAAGAACAGTTGATGCACACCAGGGACAACAAAGAACAGTTGATGCACACCAGGGACAACAAAGAACAGTTGATGCACACCAGGGACAACAAAGAACAGTTGATGCACACCAGGGACAACAAAGAACAGTTGATACACACCAGGGACAACAAATTAAAATTACAATTTCGGCGGTTATATTTACCAAAAACTTTGTAATTGCAACCCCTAATTTGTAATTGTTATAAGCCCCTTCTTATGTAGGTTATCTCCTGACAATACCAGTAATATAAATTATCAACACTTTTCTAAGAAGTTTAATCACTAATGTCCCCTGTGCCACGGGAAGAAATAATAGCAAGAAAAATGTTGATTCAACCCGGTGCCAAATATATTATAACTTTCATGCTCTCATCATGTTTTATACTAGCGACCCGCCCGGCTTCGCACGGGTGCAATACTGAAATTAAGCATGTATTATACATAGTTAGTTAGTTAGTTGCGCTGGGCATTTTCCGCAAGTCGACATCCAACGTGCCTATTTTGCGTGTAACTATACTACGTACATAATAAACCTTCCCCTTGAATCACTTTATCTATTTAAAAGAACCGCATCAAAAGATCTAAGCATACATATAGCAGGAAGCGACTTTGTATACTATGTAGTGATTTAAGTTAGTTTAATAATTTATAAAAAAGGAGGATAACACAATGAATAGTGGAATTTTATACTTTGAAAGTCACCGTTTGGTTCATCAAGCGACATACTTAGGTAAATTAATTAAAATAAGGAAAAAAAAGGAAAATTAAGGAAATTTAACTTTTGGTGAAGTGAATGGCGTTTATAAATGTACTGAGTGAATATGATTTAAATTAGAGGTTCCCAAACTGTCACTTTTCGACGCACAGCGTTTTTCAAAAAAGAATATAATGAGTTTTTTTTTCACAAAATTGATTTAAGACTTATTTTACTCAGGTCGCTTGTACAATCGAACCTCAAACAAGAAAAAAATATAAAATCTTTTGTGAGTTCAAATGTGAACATTGTCATAAGGACATGGAGTCTAATTTTAATTACTCTGTAAATGTAACATAGAAAAATGCCCTGTAATATTACGCTAGCGATATTTATTTATTGTATTTAGCGGTTTACAATCACGTGAAATTGTCAGGAGCGGTCCGACATGTTTCGAACTCGTATGGAGCTCTTCATCAGGGACTGCTACGCGTTAATTAATACAATAATTAAGAAAATAAATGTCCCAAAATATTGTATATATTTTTTTGTGTATCGTGTTCATAAAAAAAAAATCATACTAAAATATGACGATGTGGACTGGCAATTTCGGGACTCTTTTTCTTAAAGCAATGTACAAACGATCCGAGTAAGATGAACGTAAAAATATCTATGGCACAGTTTGGGAACCGCTGATTTAGATTATTTGTTTGAGTGTTTGTATTTATTAAGGAAATATATTTTTCAACGAATTGAAACGTCTTTATTTACTTTTTGTTCACCTTTGCTATATCGTATGTCGTCGCCATTGCGCAACGTATACGCTGCGCGCTCGCGCTGAAAACGTTGCACGCTCGCTGCGAAATCGCTGTATTTTCGTTCGCTTTTAACTCTCCCGCAAATCGATAGTGTGATAAATTGATAAGTGCTCTGAGAAAAATTAACTACACAATTAAATGAAGCGTTTAATATGGTCTTTAATATGGACCATTGGTAGGTTTCTTAGTGATAATAATAGTGTTTAAAGAGTCTAAGCCATTATGACACGAAGTGATTATTTAGACGAGCAAACGCAGTGAGCGAGGAAAAATATGTGTCGTTATGGCTTTTAGTCACGCGTTAAACTCTCTGCTTTTCACTTCGACTGCGAGATAATAAAACATATTTAAAAATAAAAATAGTTATGACATCATGCGCAAACTAACTGATTTTTTGACCCCGCTTCGCGAAGCTAAAATGACGTAAGTACTTTTTTTAGCAGGATAAGTGGTAATATTAATTATTATCCTATTGAAACAACAGCATAATATATTTGAAATAAAAATCAGCGAAACAGAAAATAAATTCTTTATTAATTTCAATAATATCGAATTGTCAGATTGTTTAAAACAACTAGAACATTACAAAAGAATTTCAATACTTGCAATTAACACTGAAATGGAGATGGCGCTAAAAGTTACCATTAATATATTTTTTCATGGTAAAAAAATGGTGAAAATTATTTTAATCAGCGACGTGATTTTGGTTCCATGTTCATTATGATAACATTGATAACTTTTACCGCCAATATTTAAAATATTTTACTGTACTGAGATCTTATTTAATAACATCACATAGTTACTGATGCCAAATTATTGCTATGAAAAATTCTAATACATTTAAAAAGGTTGCCAGGGTACATTGAGCAATATATGGTTTTAATAACACAACAAACTTATTTCTGCGCTTGAAGAAATTTCACTCAGCGCAATTTTATGGCGATTGCTATAATTCGGATCGCAAATATAAATTTGTCGTGTTGGCTGTTTGCCAGCACAAAAAAGCTGTTTTTTCTTGTTATTTTTTTTACATAGAATTTGGCAACCTTTTTTGACACATAACTGTTAAAATAAAAACATAACTGAAAAATGGTAGGTGTAGGTCGCCCCCATTAAAAATGGATCTAAAATTTGTTTTTTTACAACTATTCAACTATTTATTAATACAATACACTGTTAACATGAGGTATTTTTTTTATTGAAAATTACTTTTTTGTACTGTAAATTTATTTCTTTCTAACTTTAATAGTAACTACAAAAAATAATATCATACTGTACATTACTTAATACATTTTTATCTACGTTATTACGTATTTTGCTTCTAAATTAAAGGCCTTCCCACACAAGTCTCTTGACTTGTGTGAACTGCCATAAGGTCTTTTGGGGCTCAATCCAACACTTTATAGTTATCATTATCAAACATTTTGATGTACTTAGATTTTAAATATATTTTTAACGGATCCCTTTGAATAATGATTGAAAGTCATAATGTACTTTGTCATAAAATTACTAGTCATAATTCTCAAAACCAATAACTTTACAGGATTATTGTAAAGCTTATCCAGTAGGATCCAAAAGGTGTTTTAGAAAAATGAAATTATGTTATGACTAATAAATTATGAATCACTACATTTTGATTATCAATTTTATGTCAATCAATAGGATCCTATTTTAAAGCGTTGGTTACTTACAAAAAGACCCACCATAAAGTACTTATTTATGTAATAACTACATACTTATATATCAACAATTTCATGTGTATTGGCACATTTTTGACTGGCAACACCAATCAGCCCAAAAAACAACCGAAAAAAGTATTTTTTCAAAATCGGGCCGAATGGTATTAGTTATTTGAAGTAGTTAAAAGTCGCATCAATTTTGATCGATTCTTTGCGTTAAGAATAACTATATCTACAGATATATAAATCAAACGCAATAGCATCCAAGCAAACAAAAAATCTGCCTCCTATTATTATAATTAAATGGCAGTTATTCCAAGTTGTTACCACTAATTACATTTAGCCAATTTCCCTAAAATATACAGTACTTATTTATAATAAATACTTTCTTATAATAACTACTTCACATAACTATTGGACTAGGTATTTTCACGTTGTATTTCTATGTCAAAAGTACGTTGACCCACGATTTATAAATCAACAGACAAAAAGTACTTTCAGAAACCGTATTTCATAAGATTGTCTTGAGGTTATATGTAGTTGTATATTATCTATAAAATTTAAGAATACTCCATCTTTATAGAACAAAAACGACTCATTGTTTTCATTCTTTTTATAAGTTTATAACCGCATAAAAACGGTACATATCGACATTTAAACATTAAACGGGCTACTAATATTGAAAACTTAACATTTCTAAGTACTAGAAATTAACAAATCCGCTATATCATTTGGCAGTTTCACATATTTTAAACTTATACGATCCCAAAGCTGCCGTAAAATAAAAACATATAAAATATAATACTATAAAAAATCAACATGGCGGAAAATGATTGCTTAAGCACATTATATGTCTATGCTAAAAGTATAAACGATAAAAAATAAAAGGCTATGCGAAATATATTAGAAAAAATAATAACGTAATTTTCGATCACATTTTTCCCATTCGGTGCGAATTCGTAATGGGAAAGCAAAATTCGACGCTTCTCATGACATATATCCAAGATATCGCCACTATATGGCTACTGTAACGATGTATAGTCTGTCCGATCTCTGGGATCAAATGGAGTCACTTTGGCACAAGGTACAGACAACCGTATACATGTAAATTTAAGGTACTTTTTTCACTTGTTTTATATAATTTGATCATAGAATTCCGGATAGACTATACTCTATTAATCTTTAAATTACATGCCATTTAATTCTCGAACAGCAAACAATTGCAATATGTAATATAGCTTTAAGTAATTTAAACCTAATTATAAAAAACGGTTTAAACTCACGTAAAAATTGTCAGGAACGGATAGCTAACCCTGATGAAGAGCTCCAAATGAGTTCGAAACATGTCGGGCCGTTCCTGACAATTTTTACGTGAGTTTAAACCGTTTTTTATAATTAATTTAAACCTTTTCCACACTTTTGTCCACAGTTTTATACACGTATAAAGTAGATTCGGCGTTAAAGTTAGCTATGGTTAAAAGGTAAAATTTCGAAATTTGCAAGATTTATCAAGCATTTATCGAGTGTTCCCAAAACTCATTAAGTAACTACCTACTTACAGTCCGACCAAAAAGAGTAGAAATTAAAAAGTGGCAATACTGTAGTGTCGTCCCTGTTATTTTATATTGATTAGAAAGTGTGGACACTACAGTATTGCCACTTTTTAATTTCTACTCTTTTTCGTCGGACTGTAACAAAGCTCGTATCTTAGTATCAATCTACTTACTAGATACGAGGTTTTGAAGAATAGACTGAAATGAATAGTGAGTTTTGCCACCGTTATATACAAATCGCACCGAATAATACCGTCCCGTAAACCTAACTATTCTTTAATAGGCAAAATATTATCCATTATTGCTGTCAATAGTAAAATTATTGCACTCTAAGTTAAAAGGTTGAAAATTATGAAACAATATCACCATTTCAAGATGGCTGAAGTGAATAAAAAACAAAACTGAATCTCAGCGGCTACTTCGAAATCTAAATCACTGTGTCTCTGTCATTTTCAAGTTTATCAACATTCGAACGAGTAGGACGACATGATACAATTCGAATAGATCTAGACCCTTTAGGCGTAGTCGGCGTTAACAAGTAAGTATACTCTAGAGGTACCGCAAGTCAGCTGTTTTACATCATAAAGTGCTTTTACCACTTCAGCCATAACACATGCCTTTCAGACAATAAGGAAACTTATCAGAAAATGGCACATTATAACTAGATTTCATTCCTATATTAAAAGAAAAGTATAATCACCACTTAACGCCTTACATAACTTAGACATGTGCGCCGAGTTTTACTGACGGTTATAGACGTGATCAGCGTTTTTTCCACTTTCAAATAAGTCATACATATGTTTATGCATTACTTTATAACATACATATGTTATAAATGAAAGACGAAAATATTATCACGTCATAATTTAAATGTTCCAATACTAATTATTTCACGCCGATAGGTAGCGACGGCGCACTAGTCTAATACGCCGTTGAAAATGGACTTGGTCACCAAAATTCGGAACCTTCGCATGCTTTAGGATGTTTCATATTCATGATCATACTGGCTATTGGTGCAAAGCTACACGATTCTATGTTCATACACCTTTACCGAGTTCAAGATCGTAACATCACGCCCGAAACGTCGAGGTATTTCAATAAACACTTAGTTACGATTAAGTTCCGTTTTGTTATAGTAAACTTTAAAAGCTTCTTGCATTGATACCACGAACGGGAAAATAAAGAGATTTGACTTTGAACTCAACTTTGAAGTCGTCGGTCCAACTGGGAGCCCTTCCCGGCTCCCAGATGGACCGACGACCTAATCAAGGTCACAGAAAGTCGGCGTGCCATTTTTTTTTTTATTATTAGCCTGTTAGTGTCCCACTGCTGGGCAAAGGCCTCTCTATTTAATCTCCACAACTCCCTGTTAGTCGTTCCATACCTTATGAAAATATTTCGGGAAAATCAAGTGGTTGATACAATGAATTAAAAATCGCCTAAGCATGCTCAGGTCCTAACCTGTTCTTATTTCCCACTGGCCTTCTCCAAGAAGTCCATCTTCAGCCGAAGCTCTATGAGGAACAGCTGTTTCTGCAGCGAGAAGATCTCCTCTTTCTGCTTCAGTTCCATGTTGAGGATCTTCATCTTGGCCTCGTGTTCCCAGATGGCGTGCTGGCGTTTCGCGGTGAAGTATAATCTGTGGGGAAAACAGTAAATTATATTGATAAACTTACATGATTTTCACATATCGTCGGGGATAGTGCAATACCGCGTAAATAACAGTTGTCGATAAAGTTCTCATTTCAAAAAAATGCTTAGCGGTATTGCACTATCCACGAAGATATTATTATAACAAAACGGGAGTTGATAAATAAACGTTTTTTGAACGCGATTAAGCATCCTTATCCGTTCAAAAATGCTGATTGATTTAGGCATTTTCTCTATGATCAAACATGTTTCTTAACATATTCTCAATGCTACTACTTAGAACAGGGCTATTGCGATTTATTGGTATATATTTGAAACCTACAGATAGTTTTTATTGACAATTTTTGTTTCATAATCGATTGATATCGATTCGAAGTAAAGTGTCAACGTGCCGCGCCGTGGGGATTCCCCTTACAAGAAAAAATCTGTTCGGATTATGCAAGGTTGAGTGAACTCGAGTGTCATGGGTTAGTCAAATCAACTATTTAATTAATTAAGAATTATAAAGTTACCCGTTTTTATTAAATTTTTGTTAGAATTGGTTATGAAACAATATAACAAATTAATTTCTTACATAGGTGATAATTATCCGATAATTATCTGATAATCCTCCGAGAATTATCTGATAATTATTCAATAATTATCTGATAAATATTCCATAATTTTGTGATATTATAATTATTCAATAATTATCTGATAAATATTCCATAATGATGTGATATTTGTACGTTAATTATCTTGATAATTCCAGCCTCACCTCTCCTCCTCGGTAGCGTTCCCACAATCCTGCTTCATCTCCGCATCCTTATCCCGTATATCCCCATTCTTCCCCTCCAAGTGACTCAGGTTCAGAGGAGTATTCGACAGCTCATTCAACTTCAACAAGAAATCCTGCTGTAACCTCGCCTGCTCCATGGCAATTGGGTTCAGAAGTGGGATGGTGAGCGGCATCTGGAGCTTGGGGGAGGGGGAGTGCGGGATGATCTGGACGTGGGGCTCGAGGACGTTGGGGGTCGTGTCGTCGCTGTCGTTCGTGCTTGATAGTCGGCCGTTGGTCATCTGGAAAGATTTGGACGTTAAAAGGCTTGGTGTAAAAAAAAATTGAGGGTAGCATTTCTCTGATCTTATTATTTATTGGAATCAAATGTCTATATGGGACTGACTATACTTAGAGTGCTCTAAAAGTCAGAAATGATCGGTAAAGGTGATTTTCCGTCTTTGGCGCTCGAAAGGAGCTCTACAGTATATAGTAGAATAATTTACAACATTTCATTTTTATAATTTTGAAGACTACAATTTTATTACTTTTCTGTTTTCATATTTTGTCTCAGATTATTAAATGGAAAGGTTACTTTAGACTGGTGTCGAATTAATAGTACATTACTGCAGAGGCCGCGAAATAGGGGATTGTTGGCCGAGTGATAATAGAGATACGAGGATTCCTTGTTTATTTTATTGAGTATCTGTTTTTATCTAATTGAATGATCTAGTTAAATATAAGAAATAAAACGTAAATAAACATGCACAAACTACGTTTTTTTTATTGGCAGTATGCCATAGATTATCAATAAAAGAAATAAACCCCACTGAAACAAAAGACAATCTCTTTGCTGGCCACGGCCATAATGTTGTATGAAATTCCTTTATTGACCTCTAATTTGAAATTAGAACGAATCTTCAACAATGCTATATAAAGACGTATTTCGCGTTCTATTACCACGACCATAAGAACGACATTTCCTTGGATGTTTGAGAAAAAAAACAAACGTTTAGCTTGACATTATTCACGGCTTATTGTTATTTCGCGAATAGGTGGGACTACATCTCTATTCAGGCATTATTGCCGTAGATTTCGGTTATTGTATGTATTTTCTTATATTTATTTGCATATGGAAAAATAAATTCAAATTATTTTTAGGGTGTACACGACGCAAAGCTCTCTGAATCTCTATATTAATATTCACTGTAATTTTATTTTTATTTTTTATAACGGCACAACATAGTGGCTCCACTTCGCCTGATGGTAAGCAAAAAGGGGAGCCCAAGTCGCAATGGCAACTGACGAGAAACCAACGGTGCCAATATGAAACGTTGTCAATTGCGGCTAATACCCAGGTACTTACGTTAACGGGTAAGCAGTCATCATCTTTCACGCTGTGCGCGCCCTGCTCGCTGGTGGCTGCCTCGTCGTCATCTAATCACAAATACACATTATCAAATTGATTGGTCTCAGTTATAACGGTAGCCAAATCAAAAAAGCTATTTTTTTTGTGGCACACTAAACAGATACCGTAAAACTACCCAAGCATGGTCCAGTCCACACAACTATGGTCCAATTTAATCCGAAAATTACTCGTTAATATAATGATAATTATATCGACTAAACTCTAAAGTGACATAATTAATTAAAAACATAATTAACAACCAACATAATTAAAAAAACTTAAAAAATTGGGCAAGTGCGAGTCCGACTCGCGCACGAAGGGTTCCGTACCATAATCTTTAACAAGTTTGTTGTATGGGAGCCCCCCTTAAATATTTATTTTATTTTTAGTATTTGTTGTAATAGCGGCAATAGAAATACATCATCTGTGAAAATTTCAACTGTCTAGCTATCACCGTTCTTGAGATACAGCCTGGTGACAGACGGACAGCGAAGTCTCAGTAATAGGGTCCCGTTTTTACCCTTTGGGTACGGAACCCTAATAAAAACGTATAAAATCACTGATAGAATATAGATTTTTATAAAAATAAACGAGTTTTATTTTGGACCATAGTTGGATGATTTGAGTAGTTGGGTAGTTTTATGGTAACATTAAATTCAACAAAAAACGATACAAAGGACAGGCATTACAGAGAAATGTCATCCAAAATAAGCAAATTAAGTCTTCTAATAGGCATAGCGAAAAAAAATATTGACTATGCAAATCGATTCCATTTTTTATTAGGATCAGATGTCTACCTATATGGGACTAACTACACTTAGACTGCTCTAAAAGTCAGGAATGTCCGTCAAAGTTCCACATTCCTACGGAGCGCTAAAAACGCTCCATCTATTTGTCAGGTAAAAGCAATTTTAATTCTTGGCAAAGGCCTTAGAGTTGATAATCTACCAAAACGACACCTTATTTATCTTATGACGGACGATAATGAGGCGCAAACCACACAATAGTACTGTTTTCTTTAATAATATCGTACACAACGCCAACCGAAGGACTAACCCAGTGCGTCAGCTACCAACATAGCAAATTTTAACAAAATTGGTTCAGCCGTTTGGGCGTGAAGAAGTAACAAACGTATAACCTTAATACTATGACGATACCGTTTGTTTTTAATATGAATGTTATAGTGGCACGTGGCAAACGGTAGCTAGCGGCTTTACGATAATAGAGACAATGGCCATTGTTTGAAAGATTAGGGCTCGAAGCGAAAAATTCACCTGGGAAGAGCCGTACTATACCACACTCACAGCTTTCGCCTTTATACTGTGACTGTCAGTGTGATTATGAACGTACCTTTAACATCTAACGGATGGATGTTCTGCCAGAGCATGCCGTCCAGTAAGCCGGGCGCGTCAGAAGGCGGTTGCTGGAACAAGTAAATAAATAAATAAATATCAGACAACATCACACAAATCAACCTAGTCCCAAATTAATTTCAAGGCTTGTGTTATGGGTACTAGGCGACGATAAACATACTTATATAGATAAATAAATACTTAAATACATAGAACATCCATGACCCAGGCACAAATATTCGTGTTCATCACACAAATATTTGCCCTCGCCGGGATTCGAACCCGGGACCGTCAGCTCAGTAGACAGTTGCTTAACCACTGCGCCAACCACCTCGTCAACAAGATAACAGCAATAATCTTATTAAAACTTTCTTGAGACGTTTAATTAGAATTTTATTGTAGATTCAGTTTTTCGATAATTATCCCCGGATGTATCCGAAAATAATATTAAAAAAATATCGCTTTACGCTGTTTTACGTGTTACGGTGAATGCCTTGATTGCGCTTTGTATTATTTATGCGGCTTTTACCAACATCGTACACAATAATGCCGGTAAAGAATTAATAAATAAATATCGGACAACCTCACACAAATCGATCTAGTCCCAAATTAAGCTCAAGAAGGCGTGTCAATATATATTTAAATACAATACAATACAACAACACTTTATTGCACACCAACAAGAAAAAAATTACATGAGAAATCTTAAATTAAACAATGGTAGACGATAGGCGGTCTTATCGCTAAAGAGCATAGAACAACCATGACCCAAGCACAAATATTCGAGTTCATCACACAAATATTTGCCCTGGCCGGGATTCGAACCCGGGACCGTCGGCTCAGTAGGCAGGTGCCTACAAATTGCGCCAAACGCGTCGTCAATAAGGTGTTTCCTCACATAAAGTGTCCGGAATTTCCCCGGAACTTTTTGAAGACCACCCCGGACGGCCCCCGGACGGCCTCCAAACTAGGATAAGTCCGTGGAAACCCCGAACGGATGGCAGCCCTACTAACAGCTAGAGCCACTAGTGTTACCTGAGAATCGTGCGCGCGCATCTTGCACTTCTTCTTATAGTTCTCGTACCACATCTTGACCTGCGCAGGAGTGCGCGGCCGCTCGCCTCCGCAGCGTTTGTTTACCTCCTCGCATATCGTCGACCACACCAGCTGAAACAAGGATAGAGAAAACCATTGATACAAAGATCAAAGAAAATTAGAAATGCGAAAAGCTCAAGGAAAAAATCGAGGTTGCTGGGCGTTAGGGTGGCGGAACGGTTAACGCGCTGTCGTGCTTAAGGTAAAAGACGACATATACAATGAAAGATATTGGAAAGGATATAGGAATTGGTGAAAGGTTATTGTTATAACATAATAACTAAATCAAAAACCGGCCAAATGCGATTCCGACTCGCGCACCGGGGGTTACAAATACTTATCCCATGTTAACTGGCCGGGTTAAGTTTGTACCTGGTATGTATGGCGCCGTATACAAATGAGGTGCAAAATTAACGCAACCGATCACGTTTGTTGTTTGCAAGCCCCCTTAAATATTAGTTTTATTCTGTTTTTAGTGCTTGTTGTCATAGCGGCAACAGAAATACATGATGTGTGAAAATTTCAACTGTCTAGCTATCACGGTTCATGAGATACAGCCTGGTGACAGACAGACGGACAGCGGAGGCATAGTAATAGGGTCCCGTTTTTACCCTTTGAGTACGGACCAATAATAACATAATAACCTACATAAATGAAAAACGTAAGACGTTGGACCAGTAATCCAAAGATACCGGGTTCGAGTCCCGGTGTAGACAACGTAGAGCGCAAATAAAAAAAAATGTGGTGTCAATTTACCCACATTAAAAAATAATTTCGAAAATCATGAATTGTGTTTTATACGAGAAGTGCGTCGACCAATCACAAACGTAAAGCGAAGCTGAAATACAATACAGATTTCAACCCAGGTGATTGGTCTATTGTGCACAGGTGCCATCTATTTCGCATATTTCGTTTTGTAAAGCAAGTATCCGGTAGAAGAAGACTCGGTCGTCCTCGCACCACTTGGAGACGCACAGTCAACAAAGAGGCCGCGTCAACCGGCCTCGACTGGAAGGCACTCGAGGTAGCAGCGCAGGATCGGCGGCAATGGAAAATCCTTCTGAGAGCCCTATGTCCCTGATGAGGGATAACAGGATACCATCATCATCATTATTCTTGCAGAAAGTTTATTTGGCATAATCCACAATTTTCCGAATTATTGTTTGTCCGAAAATTATAATAGCATAATATGGTCTTGGTAGAATTCTTTAACGATTTTTTTTTACATATTTGTTATTTGGCATAATTTTAATAGTCCGAAACTCTGTCTGAAACCATGTCCGAAATCATGTCGTCTTATTTAAAATTATGTTATGCTCAACCCCAACAGTACCGCACTGCTACCAGAAAAGTAGGTTATGTTAGGTTAGAACTGCGACCCCAAACGGAAACGAAATGCTGCCAGAAAAGTAGGTTAGGTTAGGTTTGAACTGCGACCCCAAACGGAAACAAAATAATGCCAGAATAGTAAGTTAGGTTAGAACTGATGCCTATTCAATTTAGTTATGCGGAATATAATTATGCTTTATTTGGTTTCTGCTTAGTGAGATTATGCGTAACTATGGTTATGCTATTCAGCATTCGGAATTCGCATTTTATGCGTAAATATGTTTCGACGAAATGTCGTTATGCGTATTAAATGTATGCGAAGTCTGCTTATACGACATTAGTTTATACCAATAGGTATAGAATTCTGCTTACTGCTTATTCCAAATGGAATTATGACAAAAAAAATGCGTAAGCCGACCCTTTGTGCCCGTCTCCGCTCCATTTCAGTGGAGACGCACCCTAAATGAACCAATACTCACATAGTTGTAAAGACGGCTTTGCTCACTCATGGCTGGACACAACAGTCGACAAAGCGATGTAATGCCATCGTATATTACTTTGTTAAATTGAGGCGTGTGGTGTAAGTCACAGACTCATTGTATTTAGAGGGCGTCCGAAACTTATTTCGCCGCACGCGTTCCGCATCATTGTTCATCCGAATCTTAAAAATATTGTATTGCCGAATTCATCAGCAAATGCGAACTCTAAGAATAAAAAACCGCTCTCAGAAAAGTCAGTTTTCGGCTTTATAAAGTTCTGCGTTAAGATCATTCAGCGAAAAGAAGATTTTATTAGTGATTATGCGATACTGATCTACAGTCTGACCAAAAGAGTAGAAATTAAAAAGTGGCAATACTGTAGTGTCGTCCCTTTCTAATCAATTTAAGAAAAAGGGGACGGCACTACAGTATCGCCAATTTTTAATTCCTACTCTTTTTGGTCAGACTGTATATGACAAAAAAATGCGCTACAAGAGGAACCAGTTATCATTATCACACTGATATTACAAAGGCGAAAGTTTGTGAGTGTGTCTGTACCCATTTTTCCTACTTCTTCACGCTCAAAGCCTATATTAACACATACTACTTTTTATCCCGATCCGAAAAAAAATCAAGTATTTCCGTGGAATTAGTAACACCGCGGGGCGTAGCGTAATATTGTGTTTGACGAAATGTTTGCCTTCTCATCACACCTGCTGCGCATCCCAGATGGTTTTTACCCGACTACGGAGAAACAAAAAAGAGTGTTTATGACTTTTTCTTTCACGCGGACAAAGTTCGCAGGACTAAGCTTATCTTGATGCGACTTTGCTTGTCGCTCGAGTAAGCTCCTACCGCACGATATTGAAAGGAAAGAGACAGGTAGTATTTGTCGGGCGACAAAGAGTCGCTTGTCTAAGTTATGCTAGACGTATAGGTATCGGATCAGCATAATTGCCATTGGCGTATTTAGGGGAGTGGCCGGGTGGACCGTGCCAACCCCAGGATTTGGGGTAACCCATAGAAATTCATGACTTCATCTCATACCCTGAAAAATAATCTTGGATACGCCAATGAGCATAACCGCTGAGATGTCATGACTTGCGATATCCCATACACGCGCGTGTAAGCGCAACTTTTGTCCGCTCAGCAGAAACTTAAGACATCATGTGTCGTTACAAAAGCTTGCTGCATCGCATCAAGTTTCACATACGTATGCTCTTGAAATTCCAACAACAAAGATCTAGAATTCCTTGTGACAATATTGCTATTACACTTATTGTAAAGGCGAAAGTTAGTAAGTGTTTGTATGTTTGTTATTTCTTATAATAAACGGCTGAGTCAATTTAGGTAAATTTTAGTATGAAGGTAGCTGACACCCTAACATTAACACATCGATGGCAAAAAGCGAAAACGCTAAGGGAATTCATTGGCGTTTACAGCGTTTCCGCTTTTTGCCGTCGACTTGACTACTTTTTGTCCCGAATAAAATAGTGTTTCCTTGGGATGAGCGCCCCAATGACCATCCGTATACGTATAGGAAAGCGCAGCGTCGGACGGCACTTTTTTAGGTCAAAAACAGTTTTCTATGGAGAGAGGTCATTAATTAAGGAAACAATTTTAACAGTGCGATGCAGGATGGGCATGTGGCTCCATCTGTTGGTGAACATTTCTTTATCCGCTCATCACGCCTAAACAGCTGGACGGATTTGAACCAATTTTGATGCAGGGATAGCTGGACATCCAAAGATGGTTATAGGATTTGATACGACGACTAAAGAAAAGAGTCCAGCACCTGTGACACGTGACCCTTTCTCGTGCGAGATATATTACCTATCTCTTTCTATACAGTAATGCGAGAGAGTGACTTGTGATGCTAAGTCGCGCGAGTCGCGAAGCATAGTTATGCGAGACGGGCTGACCATGTCCATCAGGGTCAAACCACAATTTGTCAAGCTAGCTCAAATCCATATCCAAATCTAATGGGTGTTTATCTTGTGTTGCGTGTTATCGTTATCAAGAAATAAGTCGTTATACGGAATTTTAACTACAGTTAATGATTTCATTATCATGTATAGGTACGTCATAATCATATATCGAAAATAGCATGTTAATACAGTGACTAAAGGAGTTTGACCTTACAAACGGTCCGGTAGTTTTGATTTTTTGATATGTTGTCTAGGATGGTTAGTCAGTATTTAAAATGTAAAATGCAATTCCCCCACGCGTAGTTTTGGTAGAATACGGTAGTTTTGTTAGAATACGGTACTTACGGTAGAAAATTCATTGGTAGAAAATGGTAGTTTTGGTTTTTTTTTTTTGGTTGAAAATGGTAGTTTTTGGTAGAAAAAGGTACCTGTTTACTACGATTAGTGGCGTTGTTGGAGCGGCCCTGCCGGAGCACGTCTCGGTGCCTGGCGATCAGCTCCAGGACCGTCCTCTTCTCCAGTTCGGTGAAGTTCTTGGACCGCTCCTTGTGCCCCCGACGAGCGCGGATAGCGTTCACGGCGCTTCTTGTTGTGGACATATCAGGCTGGAAGAAATTAAATAAATAAATATAAAATAATAACTAACTGACAGAATCAAGAACACAGTACTGCGTTCCAAAACGCTGGTAGCTGATGTAGCCCAAGCGGCCGCAAAGCTTAAATGGGACTGGGCCGGACACGTATCTCGCATGCCGGACGACCTGTGGGCTAAAGTTACCACCGAGTGGGTCCCACAAAACAGCATCCCGCGTCGTGGTAGACCTCGAAGCAGATGGCGAGACGAACTTGACGCCTTTCACCGAGACTGATGGGAGATTGCTCGGGACAGGGACGCATGGAAGAATGAGAGGGAGGCCTTTGCCCAGCAGTGGGACAATATAGGCTCTTAATAATAATAATAAATAGATATTATGCAGCAAGAGTAGTAGGGCCTCGTGCAGGGTCCGTCCGGATTGTTACTACCGTCTTGCCTGCTAACCCACCGCTAAACAGCAATGTTCGCATTGTTGTGTTCCGGTGTGGGGGTAAGATAGCCGGTGAAATTACTAGCATAGAGGCATTCTATCTTCGTCCTCCGGGTAGGCAAGCACTTGTGACACCTCTGGTGTTGCTTTCCATCAGGCGATACGTCTGCTCGTTTGCCCCCTATGACATAAAAAAAAAAAAAAAAAAAAGCCGGATGACAGGGCGGTAAAGAAGACGTACATTGGGCAGCCTGTAGGTGGTCGACCGGTTAGCCGACCGAGATACCGGTGGAGAGACGAAGTGACCAAGGACTCGCGCTCTGAATGCAGAAAACTGGGAGGAGATCGCTCAAGACAGGGCGCGCTGGCGGATCGGAGGCCAAGATCCACTGTGGGTCGCTGAGCCAACGGAGTAAGTCAGTAAGTAAGTAAATAAATATTATTCCAAATAAATATTACTAGTCCCAAACTAAGCAAAGCTTAATGTTTACAATGAAGTGAAATATTTAAAAATGTAACGGTTCAGGCAGGATTCGAACCTGCGTCTCCAACGGCTTTCCGGGCCAACACGGGCCACCGAACCTGATGCCAGAGATGTTGAATTTTTCAACCAGTTGCTTCTACATGCCTTAGGGTGGCATCGTAGCGCCATCTACCGTAAAGATTCAGACTTTATAATCGGCACCATCGTCTCAAATTATGTTAAGAATCGATAATAACGATGTGCTTGACCCAAATTTATTATTTTTATTAAGCAGTAACGTCTGCTAACGTAAACCTAATGTTTACAATGAAGCGAAATATTTAAAAAAGCTTTAAGCAAAATAGTAGTATAAGTAGTGTCCTTTTGTCCGTCCATTACGTCACGGTTAAAGGTAGGACCGCACTGGGCGTATAACTACGCAGCAACGGAGCGACGCGACACAACGCGGTTAAATATTCTTTGTATGAAATTGTATGAGATAGAACGCACTACGCGACAGCGGACCTACGCGGCGCGACATCCAATTCTACACAAAAATATCTAGTCGCGTCGCGGCGGCGGCCAACCGAACACGACCGCTCGCCGTGTTCGGTTGACCGCCGCGACGATCGTCTCTCCTGATGATGAATCGCGTACCGATTCGAAACATATCGAGCGTTATTCGACTCCTACGAACGTAAGTAAACCCGTTTATGTTTTTTAATGTAATATTAAGTATTTAATTATGTATTATCGTCGTCTAGTAACCCATAGTACAGTCGAGTTCATTTACATCTACACACTTACGAGAACAAAAATATCTGAACACGACCCTATTGTCAGGAGCATAAAATCGTGTTGAAATATTTTTGCTCTCGTAAGCGTGTAGATGTAAATGAACTTGACTGTACAAGCTTTGCTTAGTTTGGGATTAGGTCGATTTGTGTATGATTTAATGTAAAAGTTCAAATCCCGTTTCGTTTACGTAGATACTTAATCTGTATATAGTTCAATGACAGAGCTACCTGATATTATAGAAATGAGATACATATATCATATAATGTCGACGCAATCCTTTGGACTTTGTGCGACTGCAAATCGACACATTCCATTAGACTTAATCAATAATCTTATACATGAACACTGGAATTCGCACGTGGACAAAATCAAAGTGAAAGTTCAAATAGCACTGAATTGCTTTATTGATTTATAGAAAGTCAGCGTAATGTTAGTAATGTAGGTACGAGTATAACAAGATTTTTTAACACGCTTCTATTATTATAAACTAGCGACCAGCCCCGGCTTCGCACGGGTGCAATTCTGATAAAATATGCATGCATAGAAACCTTCCTCTTGAATCACTCTATCTATTAAAAAAAAAGCCGCATCAAAATCATCATCAAAAGATCTAAGCATACATAGGGACAGACAGGCAGCAGGAAACGACTTTGTTTTATACTATGTAGTGACTAAAACACAATTATAAAATTATATCTTTTTAATGACATTTAAACAGAAATGCCAGGACTTTTAGGTTGATGTCCGGATTTTTATCAGGATATTTAATTTTTCCATATGGCAACCCTACCCCCAGCATTTACTCAACAACAACTTTAATAGCTTCTTTTTAAATGCATGCGTCGACAGTTCCTCTATTTCGCGGGTAACTTATACATCTTATTAGCGTTTTGATGCTGACTGTGCGTATAGAATTACCGATTTTTAATCTTCACATTTCACGCGGACATGTCATCAAAAACCAGTAAATCATAAATCATCGATAATAGATAAGCGATAACCAGGTTGCTGTAACGATGACGATTTGTTGTTTTAACTGTTTGTTGATATGCAATCACTATAATCAATGTACCTAATACGTGCGAAACAGCGCGGTGGCGAATGAACAAAACATTGATTTGGAGAATCTTGTACATCTCCTCTAACATATATGTATCAATTACCTAGTTATAGTATAATTGTATTCGTTTTTTAAGTATAATTTACGAAAAAATGACTTACTGTTGAGTTTCTTTCGGCTTTCTTCTCAACAGATGTCTCCTCTTGCGAAATGCCGGTACTCACAATCTGACTTGTAAAAGTGCCCTTGTGGCCTATTTACTGAATAAATTATTTCATTTCCTTTCATACGATTTAGAGGAAAACTGCAATTTTTTTCATACAAATCGAGATTTCGTTCGCCTTCATCCTAACTTTTGTCTTTAGCTTATCTGTGGCGCGACGTAGGCGATCCCGTAAATAAAGACCAGTCCACTCTTATCTATGATCCGGATGAACTTTTTGATTGATGTCACTATCAAGGGTGAAAATGACGGACAGCCTTTAAAGCATTTCAAAATACAGAATAGAAATCATATTTTCGATTTCAATTCGTCCAGCCATCTTAACAGGCAAGGTGGTAACGGCCCAGAGGAAGAAGTCCAACACGCTGGTCGGACCAGATACGCTCTACCCTCAAGACCTCTATTTACGATGCTGTCCATGCAGCCCAGGATAGAGTATGCTGGCGCAACATAGTTCACGAAAAAGCTATTCAGAGAGGCCACGACCCTCAGCATTGAGACTAAAGGAGGAACTTCTGAACAGTCTCCATAATAATTAACACAAATTATAACGGGTCTAACGCGATATTTCTTATTTACCTTCATAATCTAACGTTTCGGCGGGGTTGCACACGCCGTGGTCTCAGATGTACGAATAAGAAATATCGCGTTAGAACCGTTATAATTTGTGTTAATTATGAGTACAAACCGCGAGAGTATAAAGTGTCATAGTCTCCATAATACCGAATATTGTATTTAAATATTACCCTTGGCACATTGAGAAAGCTGCAGAAAATGTAGTACAATACAATAGAAGTACTCTTTATTACAAACCTCACAAATCATGCAGGAGAAATACAACGTAAGAAATTACAATTTAGAGGTACAACAGGTAAAAGCTAAAAAGCGATCTAGTTCGAGATTATTAGCCCAACAGGGTGTTTTTCAGCCCACGCCATCTTGCGGATTTTTATTGGTACTAATTTATTTTACTGGCAACGACAAATTTTTGGCAACTGACGTTGAAAGTCGCCGAATATCACTGATATAAAAAAAAGAGGAAACAGGACTAAATATTCCGCAAATTTCAATTATTTTTTGCATAATAAAACCAAAACTATCCAGTGATGAAAGTCAAGTTTTTTTTAATAGGATTCAGTATTCATTTCGCAAGAACGAAGGATTGAGCAGCATTCCAGTAAACAATGTTTTAGAATTTGGTTGATGTCAAATCGCTTCTGACGTTTAAAATGCAAATATATGACGTATGCACATTATTGCCATATGAAAGCTGTTTTTGCGCCACTATCCCTGTAGTCCGTAAGCCCGCTCCAAGATTGCCTACGTAACATGACATCACGATAAAATGCATGGCACACGGTCGAAAAAGTTGTGCTGAGCGAGAATCAAACGATAATCGCACAGAAAATTGGCCGGAAGTTTGAGAAAATCCTTCACTTCCGGTCAAAATTTTAGGGGTGTACTTACGTCATGTGACATCATTACGTGACAGATGGCATCATGTAGCCCTTTAATCGTCGAGAGTGTCAACATAAGTCTGCCAGTTCTAAAATGGCCGGAAGTGCTTGGCAGACGAGGTCAAAGATGGTCATTGGGTACGTTTTCCTACGTTTTGTGGTATCTTGACGAAATTGATTATAAATGTTTTAAAGTAATAGTGTCTCTAAAAATAAAAAAGTCTACAAGACATATCTGGCCGGAAGTCCTTCAAAAGTGATTTTTATTAGGGTTCCGTAGTCAAACTAGGAACCCTTATGTATTTGCCATGTCCGTCGGTTCGTCTCTCCGTCCGCGGCTTAGCTCCGTGACCTAGTACTAGAAAGCTAAAATTTGGTATGAGCATGTGTATGTATCACGACGACAAAACGGTAAAATAAAAACTAAAAAAAAAAAATCGGATAGGTACCTCTCGTATCGTACACCTAAAGTGGGGGTGAATTTATTTTTCTTTCCAACATTAGTGTGTGGGGTGGCATTGAATAGGTATTTTGAAGATAATAGGAGTCTCCAAACATTATTTTTTATAAAGTCAGCAGTTTTATTAATATTCGCTCCGAAAATCCAAAAAAATCGGTTGAGTCGTTTTTGAGTTACCGCAAAATTTCATAATTTTCTGTAAAATGACGTAAGTGCCGCGCGGTGTCCTTATACTTCGAACATTACACATATTAGTTAAGTGCCATACTGCATTAAAACATTCCGCTCAATCTGGCGCGTATAATCGATATCTTCGAGAAGGTAATAAGTAATTACAGTGACTATAGTTTACGACCTTTTTATAGAACTTGAAATCTTTCTCGTAATTTAAACCTCGGGATTTAAGCCCGTCTATTGTGAAGGATGGGTCCCTACATAATGGCAGTATTTGCAAAGTAGTGCACGACCAAGTTCTAGAGGAACCAATTCCAATGAGTGCAGGAGTCAAACAGGGTTGCCTCCTGTCGCCGCTGCTCTTCATAGTCCTGCTCGACGACATCATGCGGAAAGTAACAGAAACAGCTAGGGGCATAACATGGAATAAAAGCTCACGCCCGGAGGACCTCAACTACGCAGACGACATAGTGTTGGTTTCGTCTTCACTGCCCGATTTAGGGATTAGGTTTAGGGATTACGAATAAACGCTAGAAAGACCGTCGAAATGCAAGTTCAGTCGTGCGAAAACCGACCCATAAGACTCAATAGGACACCGCTGGAATCTATCGCAAAGTTCACATATCTCGGCAGCACCGTGACCAACAGCGGTGGTTCCGATGACGACGTTGACGCGAGGATTAGGAAAGTTAAAGGCGCCTATGCCCAGCTGAAACAGGTCTGGGATTCGAACGTGCTCACCCGGCGGATCAAGATTTCCCTCTTCGATTCCATAGCGAAGTCTGTTTTGCTCTTAGGCTGCAAGACTTGAAAAGAGACAAGGGTCTGACGAGCAAGTTACAAGTGTTCATCAACAAATGCCTTAGATCCATCCTGCGCAAGTTCTGGCCGAAACTATCAGCAACGAAGATCTTTGCAATCGATGCCACCAAATCCCGATCAAGCGATAAATCGCTCAACGGGAGTGGAAGTGGATAGGGCACACCCTCCGAAGACAACACCAGAGGACAACATCGGCAAGGTTGCGTTCACGTGGAGGCCGCGCGGGAGCAGACGACAGGGCCGACCGGCGCATACGTGCACCGTCGACACTGAGCTGCGGGCGGCCGGGCTGAGTTGGAGTGACGTGGAGCGCGAGGCACAGGACAGGAGCGGATGGCGACGTCTCACGAAGGCCCTCTGTACCACTGGGGTACCATGGGACAGCAACAACATTATGAAGGATGGGCAAGTACAGACCCTACACTGAGCGTGGCCCGACAACCTATTCAACGCCACCCCACACACTAGTGTTGGAAAGAAATAGTTATTTGTTATGCAAGGCTGCAAAGTTGTTATTTGGCGCGAGTGTTGAAATTGAAAGCTGAGCGAGCGAAGGAATCTAAGATTGAACCATGAGCGAAGCGAATGGTTCAAAGATAGATTCCTGAGCGTAGCGAAGCTTTCAAGACACGAGAAGCTAAATAATTTTGCAGCCATGCGGAACACACAACTTTTCACCTCACTACAGCGAGGAAAGTACAAGATTCAAGAAAAACAATTAAAACATAAAAATAATCATATTTAATTTTGCCTTCTATTTAACACATCAAATTTAAAACATAACACACTCAAATCCAAACCAAATAAATACGAGAGAAGCACACATATTAAAAATTAAAAGTAATGGCCGTAATTTGTATTATCGTCGTGTATTTTATCGTTGAGTTTTTCTTAAGCACTGTTATAATTATATTTGTATTTGAAACTACTTGACACATTCGTTGTGAATGTGGGAGAATGGCATTCTGGGAAGGATTAGTTGGCCACTCGGAAGTATTTTCCATAACACTTGCTTTGGAAGTTATTGGACGATGGGATCCGAACAAGATTATTTCGGCTTTATCTTCTTTAAAAACGCCAATAGTTTCGGTAAATTACTTATCGTCTCCAAATATTTGTAACAAATCCTTTTTCGTTTTAATGCAGGCTTTTAGCATTGAATAAATACTCCAAATTGGGCTTAACTTTCTTGTTTTCGATATTTCTATAAAGTAAGACAACGGTATGTATTCTCCACAGAACAAATTTACGTTGTTTTTGTTTACGTGAATTGTGAAAACTTCCAACTTTTTAATTATTATTTTTTTCTCGGGTGCGTTCAGAAATTACACTCTTATGTTCCAACTTTTATAACAAATAAATATTAAAATTTGTATGGTATTTAATATATTTACTAGTCAAAATATGTAAATGAAACTGAAATACCTACTGTAGCGTTAAAAATCGCTACATGTTTATTCTTAACTGTGGTAGCTAGCCGTTATTGCTTATATCGCCATCTGGACAATTTTGTCGGTATAAACTTGTGCAAGTGTTGACGTCTTTTTAGGTCTAGATAATGGTTTTGCTACGAGCTAATATCACGCTTGGTAGTTTCGGCTACGATGTGCAGGTGGAGTTATTATTAAACCTCATGGCTTGCTGTTGCATGAGCTGACGATATGCAAGGAGTTTTTTTATAACCTTTTTGTTCAGCGGATTTCTTTTTATTATTTAAAATTCATATTGAGAGCGTGTTTTATTTTGTCAGCGTGTCAATTTTGTTTCTGGATTCATGGTAAAATGGTGTGTTTACACCTGAAGAGCTAAATATCAGTGTTTTTGGACTGTGTAGTGGTCTGTTTATTAATTCTGTGGTTGCGCTGATGAGCGTCTGTTGTTTGTGCGAGGAATATGAACTTGTAATTTGAGATATCCACCCGGAGATGCTATATCTTGTGATTGTGTGTTCAGGTGAGTTGTGCCGTCTACTGCGCTTCCAATTCCTTCTTGCGTGATCCGTTTTCGTATGCCTATATTGTAAATTTTGTGATTTCTTTTCAGGTTCCAATTTTTCTCTAAAAAGGGGGTTTTCGGAATCTTAAAGCCAGTTCACTCTCCTGGACTGGGTAAGTTTCATATTATTCTATTTGGTTCTTTAGTGGCGTAACAGTTTGCTTGTAAGGACTAGTATTTACCTTCTTAAATATTCCGTAGCTTCCGGTTACGGGCTGATCATCTCAGGCCTTGCGCCCTATTTCGGCGTGCTACTCCGAATGCGGTGTTCGGCTGGCCTGGAGGCTGTTGCCAGCGGCTCTATTACCGCGCGCAACTCTCGGCTTGGTTGAAGACAGATACCAACGGCTGCGACCAACCATCGGGACATTCGTGGGTCACAACTCACAACCATGGTTTATTTACGCGTGGAACGCCATACGTAATATTTATAGCATTTAAGGCTAGGAGCATAGTAGTTTATTGTTTACATTTTGATAACTTAAAGTGCAGGTTTGACTTTTATTGTTGGAAATTTTCTCCAAATTCCAAAGCTACCTCTATGTCGGGTGAACTATCTTTTTAATCGTTCATTTTTCGGCTAAGCTCACCCATTTTCATCTCATTTCACCACGCCTCACCACCTTTTAGTGACCTACGCCGATCATATGAAGGTGTAGATACGTACGGAGTTTTCACTTGGATCTGGAACCACTTAAAACCTTTCTTTTCAACAATAATTACGTCTATGCAAACTGCGTCCTGCAGATCTGGTTATACCGAATACATTATATTTTAGCCTGTGCGAACAAACTGTGAGTGTTTCTTTGTGACCTGCCTTTAGCAGGTCCGTGCTTTGTCGTTGTGAACTTGTTATTATCGGTGTTAGTTATTTTTTTTTGTCATCTAATTTAAACAAATTCGGCTCTTTATGAAAATAAAATTTTAACGTGAAAGCTACGCCTTATTTATTTAACAAATTAAGTGATATGTAGTAGTTGTTTTGCAGCACTACTTACTATTAATATATGTATATAAACATATTCAACATAAAATAAAGTGTAGAAAAATAAAAACTTAAAAATCTGTAACCACAAACCAGGTTTCTGGACGTGATATTGTAGGTGTATTTTTTTTTTAAAGAAGTATTCAAACGTACATATGATTTTAGCCGGCCTGACCAGATCGCCCTTTATTAGCGTGCGTTGATTGGTTATTCGAAGATTTATCGACTGATGAAATCAGTCACGCGTTGAAAGTCTTAAATATAAAAAAGTTACATGCACCACAGAGAATCAAAATCGTCGTGTTCGAAATTCAAATGACTTTTGCACGCTAGCGGATAAAATTGACTTTTGTACGCAGATTTCGCCCTATAAACGGAGGTTTTCCGAGCGAGTGAGGTGAAAAATAAATTCACCCCCACTAAGTACGATACGAGACCGGTACCTATCCAAAAAAAATATTTTTTTAGTTTTTATTTTACCGTTTTGTCGTCGTGATACATACACATACTCATACCAAATTTTAGCTTTCTAGTACTAATGGTCACGGAGCTAAGCCGCGGACGGAGAGACGAACCGACGGACATGGCAAATATATAAGGGTTCCTAGTTTGACTACGGAACCCTAATAAAAATCACTTTTGAAGAACTTCCGGCCAGATATGTCTTGTAGACTTTTTTTTATTTTTAGAGACACTATTACTTTAAAACATTTATAATCAATTTCGTCAAGATACCACAAAACGTAGGAAAACGTACCCGATGACCATCTTTGACCTCGTCTGCCAAGCACTTCCGGCCATTTTAGAACTGGCAGACTTATGTTGACACTCTCGACGATTAAAGGGCTACATGATGCCATCTGTCACGTAATGATGTCACATGACGTAAGTACACCCCTAAAATTTTGACCGGAAGTGAAGGATTTTCTCAAACTTCCGGCCAATTTTCTGTGCGATAATCGTTTGATTCTCCTTCAGCACAACTTTTTCGACCGTGTGCCATGCATTTTATCGTGATGTCATGTTACGTAGGCAATCTTGGAGCGGGCTTACGGACTACTGGGGAAGACCGACACTTTTTAGGTTGTAACTTTATACAAGTAATACCTATACATACGCACACTTAAATGTATAACTAGATGGCCTCTGGTTAACATTTAAACCAACTGGTTTCCAAAGTCGTATAAAATTAACATTTGTCTACTTACTGTTTGCAAAAAAACTGACTCGACTTAACATTCCAATAAAACTAGAATTGATCTGACTGGTGGCGGAAACATTAAATGTATAGTCAACTACAATATTTGCTATTGGCATTGTGAGCAGAAGACCTCGTTACTTGTTTAAAGAGTCCTTATTCCTTTTGATTTGTTTTGTCATATTATGAACTATATATTGATAATTCCAACCAACTTTTTAAGTGAATAATACTTTTCCCCGAGTTCTAAGTAGTAACATAGCTATTTCATGCTTTAATTGCGTGCAGTCGAAAATAAATTGAAAAAAAAAAAAACGAATTTTCCGCGTGAATTTTGTCAATTTCGAGAAGTTAAGAGAAGAAACAAAAATTATCAATGAAAAATTCAAACTGTAGGTTTCAAATAATATACCAATAAATCCCAATAGCCCTGTTCTAGGTCAATAATATGTTAATAAACATGTTTGATCATAGAGAAAATGTCTAAAACAATCAAAATTTTAAAAGGAATAAGGCCTCTTAAAAATAGCTGAAATTTGTATTGTTTTCCGTTTTCAACCCCTTTCCGTTTCAGCTTGGCCGAAAATTATTTCGTAAGTCTGGATGTGCGCATGTCCAAATGCTTTCCGCCTGTTCTCGCCTAGAGGTCGCATCTCTTGGCGATTCTCGTCAATTTTTGTGGACAAGTTCAACAATGATATTTTTTTTTTTGTGATTAACCAATTTCTTCTGCTTTTTGTTTTCTTCTATTATTATGTACATACGACTATTATAATAAAAAGCTTGAGTAGTTTGAATGTATCCATTACTAGCTGCACCGCGCGGTGTTATCCGCTCATCCCATGGGAACACAAATTTTTTTCGGGCCAAAAAGGAGCCTATGTTAACCCTGGGTGTCAGTTTCATACCAAAATTTATCAAAATTGTTCCAGCCGTTTGATTATGAAGTAGTAACAATATACACAGTCACAAACTTTCGTCTTTATAAAACGAGTATCAGCGTGATGATCTGTACAAAAACCCACATAGACAGAGATATTTGCTTCTGACTGTACGTATTAACTGTAACCAGCTCTGAATTAGGCGCTTTCATTGCATACTTAATTTAGATTAACAACTAAAACCACTTAGACAGTTTAACAGTTTTATTTTAATCTATCTTAACGCTAAGCCAGTTTATGCATTACTAAGTTTCATAAAAAAAAAACATTAATTAACAGTAGCTTAAATGTTAGCTGCTAGTTTCATAAATCAGAGGACTGACAAACTGAGGGCTACTAGTTACCAAAATAAGTTATGTGAAATTCTAATTGGAGCGGAGCGAGCGAAGCTCCCATGGATCGACTCGAATGGACTTTGTAACAATGCGCAGATCTCAGCGAGTTCTCAACCGATTTTAGAATTTTTTGTTTTAAAATGCACAAATTACATTTCGCTAGGTCGTGACGAAGAGAAAATTTCGAAAAAAAAAAAAAACTCCGCTCCAATCTATGGTGCAAGCTTAGCCGGTGGTTGACTCTGCATCGACCTAGTATCTTAATATTTGGTTACTACTAAGCACAATTTGGGTATTTCTCAAGTAGTTAAACTAGTTGAGCTATATTATTTTTCAGTGTTGTTGACAGAGCGAGCGAGGTGTCTCCATTTCAGTTTGTTCTAAAATTCTTTCGTATGTCCGCATGTCCAGACGAGCCCGGCTATTCTTGCCTAGAGGTCGCATTTTCCAACCGATGCTCATGAAATATTGTAAGTTTGAGAAGTAATATAAATTTGTTTAAAAAAAAAACAAAATGGGGGAGGTGTGGCGGTTGAAAATGTAAAAAAAGACATATTTCAGGCATTTTGGAAAATGATCGCGAGGTGTACAGGTTATAGAGCCACTATATAGGCAGCCATTTTTATTTTCTCAAAATATGTCAGAGCAGTCAATACAACGGCTAAATTAAAACTTCATACATTAGCATGGTCAGACTGGTTTGGTCAAGGTCTCAGGTCTAGTTAAATTTAATTTGATTCCAATGTCTGTCTAGACTAAATACGTTAGTTATTTTTAGTTACTAGAAAAACTAACATTCTGATAACGCTAGTTCGCACTGTCACAACTGTGACACGCAACTCACGCGAGATATTTATTCTCTTTCTGTGCAGTACTGTGAGAGAGTGACAGCAATGATGCTCGAAAGAGCGATATATAGTTGTGCTAGATGGGACAGATGTAGTGAAAATTCTTATTAAAACTTTCGTGAGACATATTTAATTATTGTATTAAGCGGTTTACACTCACGTGAAATTGTCAGGAACGGCCCGACATGATTCGAACTCGTATGGAGCTCTTTATCAGGGACTGCTACCCGTAGGTACAGCGGCGCGGCAAATTTGTCACTGATTCTTTGATCGACGCTCAGCTCTAATGATGTAGTGATTTATAGTTTTCCGTCGTATTTTGTCGGAAAAGTTGGTTTTAGCATGTTTTCTCTACCAACTTCGGTGAAAAATTGAGATTAGACTGTAGATAGGAAATTCCTCTGGAACCGAAGCAGATTGCCGGCTTTACACGCCTACTATTACATTTCTCAACCAATTCTCTTGATGTGAATAGGTTCAATAAGTAGGTATATTGTTTTTTTTTTGGTATTTTTTTTTTATCAGTTACTTATTCGAAATTATTCAAAACAAGCCGCGCCGTGCGGTGCTACCCGCTTACTCTACGGGAACACTATATTTTACTCGGGATAAAAAGTAGACATTGTGTTAATCCAGTGTCAGCTACCTTCCTATCAAAATTTATCAAAATTGGTCCTGCCGTTTCAGCGTGAAGAAGTAACCAACATACTTACACATAAACAGACTCACAAACTGTCGCCTGTATGAAAGCGGAGATATAGGGGTTGAAATTCAACCATTTCGAAACTTCGCGAGCACTGCAGCTTACAAAGTTACCAGTAGGTATATTAGTAACCCCAAAAAAAATACTTTTTTTAAGTTAATGTCTGACCGCATCACTGTACCTACATCTTAATGTTATCAAAACTTTCGGGACATATCAAATTATCGTATTAAGCGGTAACTTCGTCACTCGAACTTAGTGACGAAGTTACCGTGCCGCTGTACGAGTCCCTGATGAAACTCCGTACCAGTTCGAAACATGCCGGACCGTTGATAATTTCACGTGAGTGTAAACCGCTTAATACAATAACCAATAACCACACATCTTTATTGGAATTCCTGACATTACATAAAATTAGGATTCATTCAAATGCGAAGTCACAAAATAAATGCATCGGGCGATCGCTAAATCCATAAAAGTTATCAGACTAGGCTATTATGTCATCATTTAAAACAAGCCACAAACTGGTAGTTAATATGTGAATACCAAGGTTTTCGGTGCAATTTTAGCATATGTGCGAAATGTCATATAATGATGTGTATTATTAAACTAATATGGACTCTTTTATTATGTTTATAAGGTATGCGATTGTAATACATCGCCTAATTTAATTTGGTGTCACTGTCAGAGTAAGAGAAACACTAAACATAGAAAAGCTACTTTATGTATTTAAAACTAGGTATTCCCGCGGTTTTTTTCAAGTTACGTAAAATATGGAAGAGACGCGTAGATAGCTAGATGATTTTAAACATCTAAAACACTCCCGAGATATATGTAGCTGAGAGTGATACAGAAAATGCTACTAAAACTGAACAGGAATACAAAATTTGGAATTCTTAGCTTCAATATTGGCTGAGATCTTGTCACTTTTTTCAATCAAAGCTGAATATCTTGGAAACTACTGGTCCTATTTCCACCAAACATAGCTAAGAAACATCTCGACGGACAAGACTTTCGATAAAAAAAACCGCTCTCTAATTGGTCCATCCGTTTGGGATCTACGATGCCACAGACAGACACACAGATACAGACGCATGTTGAACTCATAACACCCTTTTTTCGAAGGTGTTAAAAATAGAGTTCGTCAGCATATTAACCGAAAGATGTCTACTAAGAACTTGACATAGGTCTTCCCAAGATTCTCCGCAACGACCGTTTTTGCGCCGCCCTCATATAACCTCGTCGTCACCTGTGTCATATCTTCAAATTCTCTTAAACATCTTCCAAAGCACGGATGCCCACCAGCCCTACCACACTACCCTAATTTACAAGTAGGAACAAAGTAGTATTGCTTTTTTGTTTAGTAGATCGGGATGTCAACTTCACGTCTCTGTTGGGCGTTGATAATGATAACTAGTGATTAAAATCACTGGATTGGGTCATATCAAAGCACTATATTTCTGGATTGGGTCATATTTGGTATCAACACCTTGAATATATCACCAACTTCCATTTTAGCGATGATAAAGGAAGTAGTCATGGCTGAAACCCTGAAAGACTTCGACAAATTCGAGGTAAAGTTTGCACCTGGTAACTATGGCATGACATCTGATATTAATGAAGTTCAAACTTAACGTAGCCGGGTTAGACAGATCGAGGTATCGTTCTCTAATGATTCCTCCTCCAAAACTTACCAATCGTAACAAAATTTTGGAATCTGAATAGAGATAGTATATTCTGTGTCGTATTTGTGTACTATTAGGCGTTCGTTTGCGGTGGAATTTAGGCAAAAACAGTTGGCAAAAGAAAGATGCCGTTAGTAGTATAACATCTGTATTATACTTTAGGCCACCGTAGGCCGTAACTTGGATTTACTGCCCGCTACGGGGGCAGAAAGTCTCACTTCCAAGGCGTAAAACTTTAGACAAACCACGGGCGGTAACTAGTACAGCCCCAGATCGCATACTTATTTATGGCTCTCATCTTCGGTTCAGGCCACAAACACTTGCGATCAGGGACATTTACTAATTCACCGCCTCGCGCCTTTGTAATGTATGTAGTGACGAGGAGAGATTCAAGGAAGAAGACCAAGAGGAAAGAGTCCCATGCGGTGGACCGATCAGATTCGAGACACAACGGTCACCAAGTTTCTCGACGCCATGCGGATCGTCCGGAGAGTGATAAATAGAGGTCACGACCCTTAGCAATGAGGAATAGGCACCAAGAAGAAGGTATGTAATGTATATTATACTATTTCGATATGGTAGGCGCCCTTGTCCCGTGTGAACCTATTAGGGGGAAATTGTGAACCCCAGATGAGCAAGAGCCCGAAAGAATGGCAAAAATTAAGGGGCAATTGGCAGAACACGTTGTTCGTAGAAATGAGGATTAGCACCGGTACCGGTAAACGCTGGTGGCGAGGCAACAAGATGAACTGACGATCTGGCCAAGACGGGAAAAAGTTGGATGAGGGAGTTGCAAGATCAGTTGTGAAGAACTTTGGATCAATTTGAATAGAAGCAAATTTGTTAATTGGGTCAATCAACTATTTTCTGCCACTCGTTCACTCGTTGCCATGGTGATTTCCCCTGGGTCACTTTTTAAAACTACGATTTTCCGTGGTTATATTTAGCAAACGCTTTGTAGTTTAAGCAATTATAACCCCATTCTTATGTAGACGTATCTCCTGACTATACCAGTAATATAAATTATCAACACTTTTCTTAGAAGTTTAATGACTACTGTCCCCTGGGTCACGGGACAGAATAACAGCAAGAAAAGGTTGATCCATCCAATTACACCAATGTCCCATCATTATTGTACAAACAATAGTAATTAACAAGGGCTATAGCCCTTGGAGTGTTGAAAAGAAGTAATGACAAACATACAAACACACACACAAATTTTCGCCTTTATAATATTAATGTGATGTGCCCTTCAAATGGCCTACACGATTTTGTTTATGATAAAAAGCTAACTGGAAACAATCATACATTCAAATTCAAACAAATTGTATTACACTCTATGCTTGTTATAGAATAGGTAATGGATCTACACAAATTCATAGAAAATATCTAATACTAATGTCCTAATATCTTGTAAAGTTTGCATTTTATAATATATATTAATATTAGACCTAACTCGAGATGAAATCCAGGACCAATAGTGCTCTAATAAGCATGATAAAGATTTTTTCGAGGATTTCATTTGATCCAATTTTTTACTTAGTACTACTACTATTATGGACTACCTCCACTTGACTACCCGAAAAGTCTGAAATCACTGAAAGGGCAACAGAGACGAAATTAAATTTCTTTTGCGCATTAAAGATTACATAAATAAATTTACTCGTATTTAGGGGATCCAAAACCCTACTAGTATTTTATGTATTTAATATTATTTTCTTTTAAATGTCTCCATCCACAACTTTGAAACTTTGAAAAAAAATATTTCATGAATTTAATTTGTCAAGTTTAAGGGCTCGGAAGATTTATGTTCTAGGGACAAAATATCACCATTAAATATTTTAACTAGGATGAGAACTGGCTTCTTACTTAGTCCTCTTAGCAAATTGAATCCCTAAATTTTAATAAAATGAATCATTACTTGATAAACTTATCTAAATAGTTTAAATGATTGATAAGAAAAAAAAATGATAATAATGCTTACACGGGTATCATTATCCTATCTAATATTAAGGATTATCAAAAAAAGATTACCTACAAGATACTTCCTGCACTAAAACCCTTAAGAGTAAAACATAACTAGTGTAGTGTGTGTGTAGTATCTATTTAATTTGGACAAACTCCAAAACAAAGCATAATGAAAAGATAAACAACTCTTTGTGTAATAAAATAAAGCACATTAATTATGTTGTTTGTATTCAAGGTATTAAATCAAAAGGAGGACTTTTATCAAAAAGAGTTTAATTAGTCAATGTAGTTAATTCTTACATTAGATAATTAATTATTATTTGACAGTTTGATGAGTAAATAACATAGACCAACCTTGGAAAGTTTTTAAAAATATATCCAAAAGCGCGGTATTGACACTTCCCAGCCAGCCACTTTGTAAAGCGAAAAATCACTTAATAAAATACCTGATTATTTTTTTACAGATAAAACACAATGCCAGTTAACGATAATCGAACAGTTTAACAGCCAATCATCGGTTTAAATATGTTTTTTACATGTCTAACTAGATAACGATACAATTAATAACGATAAGGTAAACGATTATTGTTTAAATAATAAACGCCGAAAAAACATAGCGCTACTAGCCGATATAATGTATGCGGCGACAGACCGAATCGTAATAAAATTATACACGGGCATAGCGTCAAATTACGCATCTCTCGCTTTTAGTTAAAAGGTTAACAGCCAATTGACTACAGTTTTTTTAATCAGTTAAAAATAAGGACATTACGTTCGTTTTGTGCCTGTTAGAACACTTACTTGGGCTAGCGGGTCGCATTCCACCGTTCTCGAATTGCGTGGGCCCTTATTTTCATCTTGTTCACGTAATACCACTTTGCGAATAAATAAATATTTTGTATCAAAATGCAAGGAGGTAAAAAATATAAGATGACCACTATTACAACTGTCAAAACTGAACTTCACTCGGGCACTTGTGCCAAGTGCCATAGACAAGGTTGAAAAAATTTATAAGGTTACCTATTATAAATAGAACTTCATGCCGCTACTCGGCAATAGATGGCGTAACTAGTCAGTAAAAATTTAACTAAACGATATAAATGTATTATTTTTAATTGTTATACATTTCCAGATTTCTTGTAGAAAATAGAACTTCATAAAATAAATATTCCAATTAATAAGTACTTACTTTGGAATTTCGTGTATTCTTCGGCGTTGTTAGTGTTAGTTTTTTGGCTGGAGGGAATTTCAGAAGTGGTTCTGCATTTTCGTCCGATGGTTTTGCCATTTTTAGGGTTCCGTACCCAAAGGTTAAAAACGGGACCCTATTACTGAGACTTCGCTGTCCGTCCGTCCGTCCGTCCGTCTGTCACCAGGCTGTATCTCAAGAACGGTGATAGCTAGACAGTTGAAACTTTCACAGATGTATTTCTATTGCCGCTATAACAAAAAATAGTTACTAAAAATAAAATAAAATAAATATTTAAGGGGGGCTCCCATACAACAAACGGGATTGGTTGCGTTAACTTTGCACCTCATTTGCGCTATACATACCAGGTGCAAACTTAACTTAACCACTTAAGGATGAAGTGTTTGTACGGAGCCCTCGGTGCGCGAGTCCGACTCGCACTTGACCGGTTTTTTTTTCTAATTATTAGCCGGAAATCTCCGGAACTCCGTTAAGTAGTGGTCAAGGCAAAAACTATAATTTTCTTAAGCCAACGGATTAGCCATAACTTCTTTATGTTGCAGTCGGGAATGCATTACAGTCGATGATGTAAAAAAAAAAACAAGGTGATTGTATACCCAAACAGCCAAGTAGGCCTCGCCTGGTTTCCATTGCAAACTGGTCTTGTTCTATGCTAAACGGCTAACGATACCATCATTATTGTCTATGACGAGCGCCGTTCCAATTTCAAAATGCAGATTGAATACAAAAAGCTATGGAGACGCTTTGCTACTACATTTTATAGCAAATATACAAAGAGCTACAGCAGATTTAGTTTGCTTTTTCTTCTGGAGTTGTAGAAAAAGGCGCGCATTTGCTTTATGATAGGCAAGCCGGTGGGAATCGGGTCACCTAAAAGGGGCCTGGATTGCCTGCGTTCGCGCGGCAAATTTTCTATTCTTTTACCGTAAGTAGTAAGTATTCTGCAACGGATTCAAATTAATCCCAAATAATTGTAAGCGGTTCAGTAGTTTCGACGTGATTATGTTTTTCCTTTCAGCAGTTTATGTTTTACTGAAATAATATTATCGCAAAATATTAAAAAAAGTATCCAACATTAACAACAATTTTCGTGACACATTTTTAATAATTATTATAAACGGTTAAAATTCGAACTCGTATAGAGCCCTTCTTTAGGAACAGCAAACCGTACCGCATTAGCATAAATACTTATTTATTGTAAATAATTTTGTTAGAAAAGAGACTGACTGAATAATTTCTGCCGGCGTGTTATAGATTTTACCTTCATGAATTAGAGCCAACCCGTTAATACTTACCTACTTGCTTATTTTTTCCATGCATTACCTAATGCATTTGATGAACCCACCACCGTCCTACCGCGAAAAGAAAAGTAAATATGCAAATAAATATAACAAACCACCACCAAAAGTACAAAACTAGACATGTGTTTCATCTCTCATCAAGGTCTCCAAGGCATCATCAGTAGGTGCCGATATGTTGCCGGCCACAAAAAAAATATGAAAATATTGTTTTAGGGTTGATAATTTGGTTATTATCATGTTCGCGGATTAACAAAGCAGTGCATAACGCTTGATGCAATTAGTTACGTCAATAAAATTATACTGCAGATGCCAGGAAAGAAAGACTTGCCGGGTGATAGATAGTGATACGAAGCCGGCAAGCGCTTTTCACGGCGAAGGCATGTATTTATAGTGCTTTTCTCAAACATATGCAATGAAATAAAAAAAATACACCACTCAAAGAAAATATAATTCAGCTGTTTAGCTGATGAACACAGACGCCATGCATTAAAAAAAAATACTTCTCGGCCTAGGCCTTCTATTTTGTATGAAATTCCTTTACAGTTCTCTCGCGTTGTTCCGCCCGAATCGTGATACTTCGAAGCCTGTATACCGCACGTTATGACGACATTTCATTGCAAGTTCAACAAAATGTTAATGAATAAAGCGGGTCCACGGGTTTTTGGTCAGAAACAATCAATAGGGTGTGAGGCGGCGCGGGCTCGGCTACAAATTGGTTCGATGACTGGCGAGAACTAAATAATGTTATTTACATATTGTTTTGTCACTTTCCACACTGTACTTGAGGATCACCCGGCGTTGCCTGTAGTTAGTAGATAGTTTATACATAACAATAGGTATTATTTAATTTACTTATTGTACTCTTAAGTAAATACCAAAATATTATGTATTTGTAAAAAAAGTTTTTTTTGACATGCTTTTATTGCCAACTGTACTGTCATATACAAAATGTTAATTGCTCATCAAGACCAATCAAACCTAAACGTGTGCGCATTAACGTGTGCGAGGGTATACTCGTATGACTGCACCGCGACTGCATCGTCATGTGTGCGACCTCCCTAACTAATGCGGCTATTATACTTTCCTAAATAAGTCATTGACGAGAGGGATGCAGCAATATGTGAGACACATATGGAGATAACTCCACCTCACTCCTTCCTCCTCGCGTCACTGACTAGTTTAAGAAAGTATAATAGCTGCAAAATACGGAAAGTGACTTGAGATATAAAAAATTGGGCAAGTGCGAGTCCGCCTCGCGCATGAAGGGTTACGTACCATAATCTTTAACAAGTTTGTTGTATGGGAGCCCCCCTTAAATATTTATTTTATTTTATTTTTAGTATTTGTTGTTATAGCGGCAATAGAAATACATCATCGTGAAAATTTCAACTGTCTATCAGCGTTCTTGAGATACAGCCTGGTGACAGACGGACGGACGGACGGACGGACGGACAGACGGACAGCGAAGTCTCAGTAATATGGTCCCGTTTTTACCCTTTGGGTACGGAACCCTAAAAACCATCCAAATTGATGTTTCCAAGAACTCTATTTTTTTAGACAGTGTCGCTCTATTAAAATGATATTATTTGACCAATCTCTGTGGACAAATACCTACTAAAATAAAAAAGATAATAATTTCTCTGTTTGGGACTGTTCAAAGAACTGATCCCTAAGGTAGCATGTTTAAAATCGACCAATCACATTTCTCAGACTTAAATGGTCTTCTTTCGAGCCTCACGAAGGCGCAGCCTGATTGGATAATTTTTTCCGCCCTGCTTTAGTGGACAGGCGGCCTAAATAACCATTTTTAGAGTTCCGTACTACAATCAGCAACAATTAACCCTTATAGGATCAGTTTGTTGTCCGCCTGTCTGTCCGTCTGTCCTTTTTCTTAGGAATGCGTATCATACTGAAATTATTAATAAACGCCCGTATCTTTTGACTGCGTTGAATAAGAAGACCTGAGTATTTGATATTAATATCGCAGTCAAAAGATACGGGCGTTTATGTTGCATTTGTTGCGGTGTGCAAGCGAATCAAAACCTATAGGGTAGTTGCCGAGAAACTTCTTGACCCAAAATGGCGGATCTGCGCATGCATATTTGTACGTAAATCGGCTACTGCGCAGTCAAGGTTAGGCTCAAGAAGTTTCTCGGCAACTGTACTTCTCGTTGAACTAGAATCATGAGATTTGACAAAAAGAAACATCGTGTTGCAAAAGTAAATAAAAAGTCAAGTAAACACTACTATGTACGTTTAGCAAACTTAAATGCAAAGGTATTTAAAAGTATATTTTGTGTCAAATATTCCTTAAGTCCTAAAGTCTATCATCGTAACAAACAGATCAACAAACACGACTTAACCCTATTAAAAATTAACACCGTCATTGTTTTTTACCACAGATAATATCGTGGTCGTATCTGTGGCGTTTGTTTGGAAATTGGCGCGATTGTCTCTGGTGCTATTGTTTTTTTTGTCCAGTCACGCTGTTCGAGGTTTATCTTGTCTGTCGGCAGGTGGGATATCCGGTATGCATGCAAATTGAAGTTTGCGATAATTGTTTTAGATATTGGTACTATTTTGTTTGATTTGTGTTGTTCATCATGATTTTCGGGATTTGAAACCGATTCTGCAACGGCTCTCCAGCCCAACACGGGCGACTACTTGATGGCTTCTGGATTTTGAAGCTATGAGTAACTTCGGGTTCAAGGTTCGAATCACGCTTTGAACAATTTTTATAAATTAACTGATCGCATTATAAATACTAGCTTACATCGACACCCAAGTAGCCAACCTATTTTCACATTATGACAAATATATTTTGTTAATTTTGACCAACTTTTTAAAGTGAATAATTTTTTCCTCGAGTTCTAGAAAGTTACATAGCTATATTTCATGCTTTCATTGCGTGCAGTCGAAAATAAGTTGAGAAAGAAAAAAAGGCTTTTCCCTGTATTTTGTTAATTTCGCGTAGTTTTTTAAACAAAAATGATCAACGAAAAATTCAAACTGTAGGTTTAAAATACATACTTATACCAATTAATCTCAATAGCCCTGTTTTTAGTAGTACCATTCAAAATATGTTAAGAAACATATTTGATCATAGAAAAAAGAAAACATTTTTGAACGAATAAGGAGCCGTAAATTAATGCGTTTTACTCTCAAAGCTTTTGTAAAGTTAAGTAATAATTTCATAATTATGGCTTTTCATGTTTTGCCAAACAATGGGTACACTACAAAACTCAGACATTTTATTTTTCCGAATGCATCACTATTCCGAATTTTCATAATTCCGAAAACCATGTTCTGGTGAAATATTTTGACTTTTTTTGGGATAACATTATATATATTCAAATTCAAATTCAAGTTCAAAATATTTTATTTCGGATAAAGATCCATATCAGGTTAGTAACATAAAAACTTATAAATTATATGTTAGTAAAACTTAATACTAATTTAGCTATATATATAACCTAACCTAATTAAATTGTGCCACATACCATCATTTCAGCCACAGGATGTCCACTGCTGAAGATAGACCTCCTCCAGTGACTTCCAGATGGGCCGGTTGGAAGCGGTATGCATTCAGCGGCTTTCTGCAACCTTTACCAGGTCGTCTGTTCACCCTGTACTTGCCGGTACGTGCCACATATGTACCATCCACAGCAAATATCATCGTTTGGCGTAATAGCGCTTTCAGTATTATGAAAATTAGGAATAATGATGGATTTGGATAAATTAAACTTCAGAAATTTTGGGTGTTCCGCCAAACAATACGTTATGCTAATAAATTTTATGTCATCCGATAGGATCCCATAGAGTCTGGCTACCCTGTCAGGACTTTCCAAGGTCTGTTACTATTCCAGTACCAGTGTCTGTGACCTCCTTTACCATTCATTATATTCATTCGCGACCGCATGACGTCAGGTCGCCGATGATTTACTGCCGATTCATTAGAAATAAGGAGCTGCGCGTGCGACGAAATCTAAACGCTCACCGCAACTGCGCACCTAAGGCTTCATCATTTATATACTTAAACCCAAAATATTTTTTATTAATGAAAAAAATAAAATTGGGCAAGTGCGAGTCCGACTCGCGCATGTAGGGTTCCGTACCATAATCTATACCAAGTTTGTTATATGGGATCCCCCCTTGAATATTTATTTTATTTTATTTTTAGTATTTGTTGTTATAGCGGCAATAGAAATACATCATCTGTGAAAATTTCAACTGTCTAGCTATCACCGTTCTTGTGATACAGCCTGGTGACAGACGGACGGACGGACGGACGGACAGCGAAGTCTCAGTAATAGGGTCCCGTTTTTACCCTTTGGGTACGAAACCCTAAAAACACAAAATAAAAAGTATATAGGTACCTATACTGAACCGACGGTCCTGGGTTCGAATCCCGGCAAGGGCAAATATTTGTGTGATGAGCACGAATAATTGTGCCTGGGTCATGGATGTTATTTGTATTTATGTATGTATTTATTTATATAAATATGTTTATCGTCGTCTAGTGTCCATAACACAAGCCTACTAGTGCTTACCGTGGGATTAGATTGATTTGTGTGAGGTTGTCCGATATGTATGTATATCTATTATTTTTATAATTATAAAAACGGTTTAAACTCACGTAAAAATTGTGTGTTGTGTTGTGAGTTTAAACCGTTTTTATAATTATTAAAGATGTCTCACGATAGTTTTAATAATATTATTTTTTTTTTATTTATTTATCTAATTAAACCTAACTTAAACTAAATATTGGGACCTAAACTATATGTACATAATCCCCTAGGTCGCTTCCATTGGGTAGGGTGCCCATAAGACTGGCCGCGTTACCTCGCTGGATGGCAATGCCAATGCGTTGGGCGAGGAACGAGCCAGCCCTACGATCACCGGAGGACCGGATAAGCAAATAGCTCAGCTTTTTGAAAAGTTTAGTTGCTTCCGGTCCCCACGGCCCTAGGGTCCTACCCTACCCCTACCCAAAATAATATTGAAAAAGATAAGATAGATACCAAACTCTCTATCCACTCAATTGCTTCGAATTTTGAGTTGGACTCTATTTATATAATAAAATAAGAGCGGTGACAGGTAGCCGTAGTTACCAAAAGCAATTGAGTGGATATTTACTCTATGATATCATTATCTGAAACACTAAAATACCTAGTATTGAAAAGCAATTTTTAAATAATAATTTTATAAAAGAAAATTATATAAAAGAGCCGACGTTTACAACGTACTCATTTCTGAACCTGTAACGTTGCACGTAACTGTAACCGTTACTGTTACCAAAAACATAGTGTGTACGTGGTTCGCGAGCCTGCAACGAACGCCACACGAGCGACTCGCAGCGAGCCGATGGTTGTCGGTTTTTGCCGCGAATCAAAGGGCGCTCGCAGGGCGCTCGTGGACGTCAAGAGAGGTTGCTGCGAACCAGTTATATATTCATAGATATTGAAAATCAGTTGCACTCGTTCTCGTGAAATTTTGGTGATGGTCATTACTAATTTCTTTATTTTTCAAAATGGAAAGTAGATCACTTCTTTCCCGATACATTCTGTGAATCCACCATCTTCGTGGCCGCTTATGATCATCAAGTATTTAAAGCATCTACAAGTATGTATGCTGCACAAGCGAGAGACACTTCGTCCGACATCGTGGAGTTACAAACCAAGACTGCGGATCCGACTTGTCCCACGGTGGCCTCCTCGTACACACTAGAACCTCGTTACTGTATCTGTTTGGTTACAGTTACAGCTCGCAAAATGAGTACGCTCGAAGACAGCGAACCGGCGACGTCGCGAGCCTGAACTGTAACACGCGTACACACTAGAACCTCGTTACTGTATCTGTTTGGTTACAGTTACGGCTCGCTAATAAGTACCCGGCTTAATGATTTCGCGGATAGTATTCTGAGTTCTTGTTTCAGAAAATACTTAACGAAGCAAGCATATACATCTGTTACTGTGGTTGTTATACTGTGAATATGTGTGTACATATAGGTATAATATTTAAAAGGAAACACTAAACGGCATTTAAGATTCGAATCACACGATAATCGGAAGCAATAATCGATTTTATAGCGCACGCTTCCAACACCTGTTGGTGTTATTATTGTTTTATGGCTTGAGTCATCGGCGAAAATAAACAAATATGTCTGGTTCATAATGGACCTTATGGTCCGTAACGAATCCCAAGAAGACGGTTATGGTTTTGTAAGTACCTGATGTACTATCGGCTTGTTCGTCCGTCGTCGTCTTGTTGTAGGCCACCCTGTATATTCATATATAGGTGATGTACTATATGTAGGTATATACAGGGTGGCTCATTTAGATCGGTCAATATGGGAAAGTGAAACTATAACTATAAGACATAGGAAGATCTGTTCTTAGGAACCATGTCATCGATTTTAATAACGGACTCGCGCACCGAGGGTTCCGTACAAACACTTCCCATCTTAACTGGCCGAGTTAAGTAAATATTGCACCTGTTATGTAATGCGCCGCATACAAATGAGGTGCAAAGTTAACGCCACCGATCACGTTTATTGCATTGGTGCCCCACTTAATTTTATTCTGTTTTTTGTATTTATTGTTATAGCGGCAACAGTAATAGGTACATCGTCTGTGAAAATTTTAACAGTCTAGCTATCACGGTTCATGAGAAATAGCCTAGCAGGGATCGATACGTATTCATGAAAACGCTCTAATTTCGCGTTTTTTTTCGTATGTGAAAGGCTTGTGTTATGTAGAATTTCGTTATAGATATAGATCCTTGAAATTAGCCCACTAAAATATAACCATGTGTGATAATGAGCGAAAAACCGGAATATAATAACGTTATTTTGTGCTATTTTGTATGGAGCAAAATAACGGTATCGATCCCTGTAGCCTAGTGACAGATGGACAGACAAAGAGACAGACAGACAGGTGGACAGCGGAGTATTAGTAATAGGGTCCCGTTTAATTTTCATCTTCACCGATTCATTCATTTTTTTGGAGCGAGCTACGCTTGGAGTTTCCTTGCGGGATCGAATCCGAAATGATGAGATACGCAAGAGAACCAAGGTTGTAGAAATAGCTCAGACAGTCGCCAAACTTAAGTGGCAGTGGGCGGGGCACATTGCTCGTAGAACCGATGGCCGTTGGAGCAGAAAGGTTCTTGAGTGGCGACCGCGGACCGGAAGACACTACGTGGGAAGGCCTCCGACAAGCTGGACCGGCGACCTGGTTAGGATAGCGAGCAGAAATTGAACGAGAGCGGCGCAAGACAGATCGTTGTGGAGAACTTTGGGGGAGGTCCTTATCCAGCAGTGGACTTCTATCGGCTGATGATGATGATGATGATGATTCATTCATTGTCTTAGCTTGAAGCCAGGCACGCAGACAAAGCTGATTAATGATATGATGTAGGTCATCCACTGAACCATATAAATCGCAAACGAATGCCAAAACTATATTAATCGCTGCCAATTAAATGACTAATCGTCAATTATCTACCAAATTTGTACCTGACAATCAAACTTACGTAAGTCCATATTTAAGTTCAAGCAATAATACAACTAAACAACTAAAACCATAGAAGTTAAAATTATATTAACTTATATACGGACTTAGATGACTTTGGTTTGGTACTAGTAAGTTTACATTTAAGGCTAAATTCAATGTTTCAAATGTCGTATATCCAATATCTCTCCACTATATGTCTACTTTAGCGTCCCACGTTGCGTCTGTCTGTATGTTCGCGATAATCTTAAAAACTACTGAACATATTTCTATTTATTCATTTATTTAATAGTTACATGCAAATTAACTTGTGTTTACACTTAGAAACACAATTAAACATAAAAGTAAAAACAATAAAGACTAAAAGCAGCATTCAAAGTAAAAAGCTGTAATAATAACAATAAATAAAGCAAAATGAATTCTATAGGTACATCAAGATAAAAACCACTGTTTACAACGATTTGTAATAATATGCGGTTTTCATTTTATAAACTGGTAATACTTGAGAAGCTATATACGTGTATAGTTTGTTAAGGTTTTGTAAATTGTTTGACCTTTGAAAGTGGTTAAAACTGAACTTTGGCATCGAGATATTGCTAAATTGGGGATGTCGCAATGCCTCGTTGAATTACAGCTATACCTATAATCCATTACCAATTATAAATACAGAAATGGATTCGCGTTTGTAGTCTTAATTAGACAACAATGTCCCAAAGATGGCGTTCGCGCCAAAAAAAAACAAAATGGCGGACAAATTAGCAGACGATTATGTCGGTAATGCGTGGCGATTGTATGCAAAAATACGACAAGCGCCGAGAGCAGACAAGTACAGAATTGTGTTAGAATTTTAGGAAACATTATTGCCTACAACTATAAAGCAGCTATGAGGTTTGTAGAATTACTTTATCTGGACAAGAAGATATTGCTTGATTGATGGCTTGTGCTAGCTATGCAGGCTATTGATGAATGGCAAAATAGCATTTTACCTTGTAATGCTATTTTGTCATTCATCAATCAATAGCCAAGTGTCTGCCAACGTGCCAATCGAGCGCGGGCTGCGAGGCACGCTCTGATCTGACATCGTAATTAAGGAAGTCTAAGCGTGCCACGCGAATCCCACCCGGTCGATAGAGTCGCAGTTTAAGCCAAAATCTAATCTGAAGGTTTTAATTTGACATATGACTTATTGAATGTCAATGTAAGTGGTCAGTGGTAACTATGGAGTGCAAAAGGAAGGAGCGGAATCTTCATATATCCAAAAATGACAAGAAGAAGGATAGGTAAAATAAAATATTTCCGATTTTAGTGATAATTATCAAAGTAAATGACTACTACCTTGCATTACCACCAACTTTGCCACCGCTCACCGTTGCCGCTTGCTGCCGAAGACTTGGCCGGGACGTTAAAGAATAGTAATGTTTAGTATAAAGCCATTATGTTTTGTCAATGGCTGAAGCTTTAAAGCGCCATTCATATGGAAGTTGTGATTGTGACTATCAGCGACCATTACGAAGTGTCCCCTCTATTTCTGATAATATTTGCGCATCTCGCATTAGTTGATTGGTGCCATCGCAACTCTGAATACAAATGGCGCCATTATATGTAATATTAGTTATCAATTTCCAGGAATTATTTAACGGTTGGCGGATATCGGTTTTATAATAGGATAATGTTGCTATTTATGTCTGCTTTCCTGCTAGTTATAATTGAAATCGTTGCTGTCATGTGACTTTACAGGGATAAGCTTTATAGCATTTATAGGCTTGCACTACGTACACACTTCACCCCGGCCCTGTAAGAGTGTTGTATTTTTCTTAAGACTAACATTATAGGTACTTTATAGATCTTAAAGGCTCCTTATCCGTTCAAAAATGCTGATTGTTTTAGATATATTATTTTTCTCTATGATCAAATCAAACATGTTTCTTAACATAATTATCAATGTTACTACTTATAACAGGGCTATTGCGATTTATTGGTATATATTTGAAACTGAATTTTTCATTGATAATATTTGTTTAAAAAACTATTCGAATTAGTCAAAATTCACGCAAAAACCTGTTTTTTTTTTACTTATTTTCGACTGCACGCGATGAAAGTATGAAATAGGATAGGTATGTCACTTTCTAGGACTCAGGGAAAAGTATTATTCACTTCAAAATGTTGATAATATGAAAATGAAAAAATATATATGTAGGTCTTTATACACTTGTAATTGTTATAGTATTTAGTATTAGGTTCCTATTGTTCGGCTTTTTGAAGGACGACCATATTATACCTTCAGTTTTTAATTCCTAAATAGTATAGTAAACTTTTTCCAAGATGTCCGAATGGTCATAAAAAGTTTATTTTGTAAACATGACTTCCCAATCCAATTATCTTACTTGAGATAGAAGCAAGTAATAAAAAACACGCAAACTTTGAAACTTTTCTACTTAATTTGTTTTCTAAGTAGTACTTTACATTACAATACAATACAAGTACTCTTTATTGCACACTTCATAAAACATACAGGAGATATACAACACAAGAAATTACATTTACAGGTAAACAACAGGCGGTCTTATCGCTAAAGAGCGATCTCTTCCAGACAACCTTTGGGTAGAGGAGAGCTTGAACATTTTATTTTGTTATTAGGCAGTGCAAGAATCAGAAAAAGGACATTACCTACTTTAAAGCTATTCGCCTCAATTTAATGAAAATTAAATCATATTACTTTTTAATTTCCAAAACCGGCCGGATGCTCCAGAGTCCAGAGACAATAGAGCGGGCAAAGAGCATTAGCATAATAAAGAGATTTGTTCACCGAGCGGGCCGGACGCTGCTGGATTAGAGTAGGGATAGAAAAAAAGTTTAAAATTTCATTTCTGTGGTCTTATGAGATGAGATAATAAAAATTGTTATTTATTTATTATTCAAATAAGTTACTCAGCATTACAGTAACAAAACCAAGGCACTGTGAACTAGTTAGATTTAGGCAACATAACGACGTGGGTACGCTAAATATGAATTAAAAATAAAAAAATACCCCGAACAAAAAAAAACGTTTAATATTGATTGAGATCGTATCGCTAGTATAAATTAATAAAAAATATGTTTTTTTTTTTATAGTTTAATTAATTAAATAATTTGATACGGTTTATCCGGGTGGAAGAGGTTAGGTTAGGTACTCTGGAAATAATAGAAAACAAAAGGCCTTTTCTTGCTGTTGCCCGATAACCTGATAGTCCCTCCACCAGCTCTCTGGTAATAACTTTAGATACCCTTAGCATGTAGTTAGCATGACCGTACTCGCTAGTAACAGCGTAAATGATTTGTATGGAGAATAGTACAGCGCCTTAGCGGTTACTTTGTAGAACTACAATTCTCCATACAAATCCTTTACGCAGTCGCTAACGAGTACTGTCACTGTAAACTCATGGTAGCGGTACTGAGTAAGATTAGTGGGGATGGGGAGGGCGCGGAAGTGGGGCGGCTGAGGACAGAGAAAGCTGAAGAACGCAAGCGTAGACGTCATTTATGATGATGATTTGTTGTGATCCCAAAATCACCCATAGGAGTGCCACACTCATTGGCTCGGTATGGCACTAGCGGGTCAGACGTCCGCCACCGCCGGTGGCTCTCACGTGACTGCCTTCCCACCCGTACTCTCGAGACAACGTCATAACTACCTACCCATGATATAAGAAAACAAAGTATGGCATTCCGGCAAAGCAGCCTTTCTACGTCCCTGATTAGTTCTGCTTTATGACAGCAAAATAATTGTAAGGAAAAAAATGGCGTTGAAAAATGGCGTAGGTAATTTTTTTGTCGTAATAATTCATTTTAAACACTCTTGATTTTAAGACATTCATACAGGTACCAAGGGAATCGGGGAGTGTTATATGATATACTACTGACAACATAGAAACGGATTGACAGAACCAACCAACCAATCATAGCGTGATGACGTCACAAAGTTTGACCTGTCATTCTGGAATGCTATACCTTGTTTTCTTATGCCATGTACCTACCTAATAGGTTTTAAACAGATCTATACAAACACTATATTGATGATTCAACGTTTCTGCTGTCGGTACAACCGCGTGAAGGCACGCGACTAACCAAATTAAACTATTCGTTGCCGATCGCACTAAATCCCATACCTAGTTCCAAACGTTCCAATACTTCCAATACATTCTCGATGAGCAGTGTTGCCAACTCTGAAATTCAATTTGAGCTAAAATTACAGTGACAAAAAAGAGTAGAAATTAAAAAGTGGCAATACTGTAGTGTCGTCCCCGTTTTCTTAGATTGATTAGAAAGGGACGACACTACTGTATTTTTTTTTAAATTCTGTCTATGAAATTAGAGTGAATTGTGCTAAAACAAAAAAATTGAAGCTTTTATTAAACACTATTATTTGATGACTGCTCAAATCAGCTACTCTTTATGAAACGCCAAAAACGATTTGTTAGTATGAAGTTTTGAGCATAACTGCCTTGTGACGTAATACAAATCAGTAGGTAGGTAGGTAGTCAAAACACATCTTTTTAGTGTTTGTCCAATTAATAATAGTAAAATGACTATAAAGTGGTAGTTTTTTTGCTACAGTGTATTTTTGAATGTATGATTATAGTGGTTTCAATGACCGTATTGCGGCATCGTATTGACTGTGAACCAAACTTATCATTTTATTTCAGTACCCAGCGGTATACGATTTTTTTTCAGCAGTATATGGCATGAATAAGGATGAAGCCAGACGGGCGTAATTTGAGTCGCGCAATTTCGGTCGCGTCATTCTAACATGACGTGATGACGTGACATAATGTATGGCGCGACCGAAATTACGCGACTTGTTATTCCCTAAGGCTTTGCCCGCCAATGTCAACAAACTTTTTAATTTATTTTTTTAATTGCGCAGGCATAAAGCATTATGCCCGCTGCGTGCGGCGGCGCATCAGAAGCCGTGCGCCGCGCATGCGTAATGACTGCGGCTCGTTTTAATTGATTGATTTGAATCATTGATAGCGAACCGTCGAGGAAAACTTCATCATAATATTGTGAGTAGGGTAGAATGGGGTAATGGGGATCACTTAAGCAAGAATTAAAATAAAAAAATTAAAATAAACAAAATCTTTATTGCAACCGCCTTATAACATAATATACTTAATTGCCTATCATTTGAGATCAGTAATTATCACATTAATAATCATCTTTGGGAAATATGAAAGTTAAAAAAAAAACTGTTTTTGACTCCCATTGCACTGAGGTAAGGGTAATTGTGGTCACCTTGTGGGCAATAAGAATCATCAAAAAATCTAACACAAATCTCAAGTATCAGTTGACCAGGAAGCTTTTGTGGTAGTTTTTTGTCGTACTTTCGGCATCTAAAAGCAAAATAACAAAATTATCTTGTGCCTTTTACATTGCGGGAAATCTTGGTCACCAGCGGGCAATGGGGGTCAGGTTAGGTTAGGTTCGACCCTCATTACCCACAAGCACTTTCTGAAGAAAAAAAATTTAACACAAAACAAATACTAACAATACTCGTGATTTAAGTATAAAATCGTTACACTGAATGCATGAGTAAACGCGTAAAAAAATGTGATACAAGTAGATCAATAATTATAATACTTACCGTTTATTGTGCGTCTGTGAAAATTTACATCGGCGTGCCGCAAAAACAAAACACACCTCTCGTTTCAAAGGCCGTTGCCATACCGGCGCGGCGCGCTCGCTGCGATTGTGGGGGGTCAAAGCGGGGCGGGGACGGCCGTAAACGCGTTTCTAGTAGTTGTAGTTTTTGAGATTTGTGGGTGACCATCATTGCCCGCTGACTCCCATTACCCGGTCTTCCCCTACCCGTCACAATAATATTATGACACTAGGTGCCCGCAGCTTCGTACGCGTAATTTTTTTTAGACTATAGTCGGGTAAAAAGTATCCTATAACCATCTTCGGATGTCCAGCTATCCCTGTACCGAAATTGGTTAAAATTTGTCCAGCCGTTTCAGCGTAATGCGAGGACAAAGGAAATTATGAAAACAGATGGCGCCAGGCTGGCACGGCGCCACGCGCCCATACAAAACAAATGACGATACTGCATCAAGATATTAAGATTTTTCCTGTAATCATGGCCACTCTGCATAGAAAATTGATTTTCAATACAAAATTTTACAATAGTATAAGTATGCTGTTTCTTCTATTACAGACGATATGTTGTACAGTGTTCAGATAAAAGAGATAAAAGTAGTTTGTCTTGCTCTAGAACCATACTGTAACATTTCTTTATGTCTAGTCTAATGTAAGTAAGATTTTCTGGAGAGAAAATCGCACTTCCTGGCCAAGACAAGACGTAAAACTGTATTACCTACTCAATAAGGTCTTGAAACTTTGTATGATGTTGTCATACGACGTACTGTGTCTTTCAGCCATTGTTGTCTTGACTTGACTGTCCTCAGAGGCCTTATTCCTTTTAATTTTCTTTTTTCATATTATGACAAATATGTTTATAATTTCAACCAACTTTTTATAGTAAATAATACTTTTCCCTGATGAGTTCTAGAAAGTAACATAGCTATTTCATGCTTTCATTGCGTGCAGTCGAAAATAAGTTTGAGGAAATTAGTTTTCGGCGTGAATTTAGTCAATTTCGAGTAGTTTTTGAAACAAATATTATCATTGAACTGTAGGATTCAAATACATACCTACCAATAAATCTCAATAGCCCTATTCTAAGTGGGAACATTGATAATTTGTTAAGAAACATGTTTAATCATAAAGACAAAATATTTAAAGGAATCAGAATTTTTGAACTGATAAGCGGCCTAAAGTACATAGTAAAGTTTCAGATGTGCATAGTATTTCTTTAACCATATATTGTCATCACTTCTAATATCAACAGGTGTACAGAAGGATTCATTGTTTATATTTTATCGTTTTTTAATACATGCAATTAACGTTTTATTTGATTTTATAATTAATTACGATTAACAATAAAAATACATATGCTGATTGCATATCGCGGTCGTAAGCTAGCTTCATAGATTTTGATAATGTATTGGGTTCCGGTTTTTACCCTTTGGGTACGGATTAAAAACGGGACCCTATTAGTAAGACTCCGCTGTCCATCAGTCTGTCTGTCCGTCTATCTCATGAACCGTGATAGCTCACAGTTGAAATTGAATACAGAAAACAAAAAATAAAATGATTTACTTGTACGAGCCCTCGGTGTGCGAGCTTTTTTACTATAGCGTCAGTAGCAAGCGGATTGCTTTTAGCGCTTTGCGTTCATAGGTTATACAAATTGCGTCATACTATCCTGAATCACACTAATATTATAGAGGCGAAAGTTGTATGTGAGTGTGTTTATGTGTAAGCTTGTACTCCTTCACGCTCGAACGGCTGGTCCAATTTTGATAAAATTTAGTATAGAGCTACCTGACACCTTGGATTAACACATAGGCTACTTTTTATCCCGAAGAAATGTAGTGTTCCCGTCGCATGAGCGGGTAACACCGTGTGACGCAGCTAGTTAACTATAGTTTATAGCCTCATCAATATCCAAAGCGCAGTGTTGTTATGCAGATGGTATAATTGGAACCGTCGGTGCATCAAACGACGCCATTGCGTTTCTGTTCCACGTCGCGTTCCCGGTAGCGCTGGGAATGCTTACGGCCCTTATGATATTTAGTAGGTATTATTATCGATCTGACTCATGAAGTGGACAAAGTAACAAGTGACGACGCGGTTGGCGGAGTTTGTACGCGTTTGCGCAGTCGGTTCGAATCCCGGCAAGTGCAAATATTTGTGTGATGAACTCGGATATTTGTTCCTGGGTCATGCATGTTATCTATATATGTATTTGTATAATATGTATATCGTCGTCTAGTACCCATAGTACTTTGCTTAGTTTGGGACTTGATATATTTGTCCCTTAATATTTATCTAAATAATAAGTAATGAAAATAAAACGGGCAAATATTAGTCTGTTAATATTTATACAGTAAAGTAAAAGTAATGCATAACTTGTTTCGCAAATACTTTTAATCACTAATATACCTACTTCAAAATGTGAGAGAATAGTTACTTACTTTTCAATGCAGTCGGTACGTTCATAGCAGAAAGACATTTAAATTTCATTAAGCTTTGTCCATAATTTGTTCATTTCCCTAACCAATAACCATAGATTATTGCACCACAGATCGTGATTATATTTCCAAGAAAATTTCTACGACATCGACATATTCAAATCACGAAACATGCGCGTGAGTCGGCGCCGTAAAGAAATTAAAAGAAATTCTCTACGCGGCGCTTCAAAGATCATAGACAATTATCATTTTGTTATAAAGGGGTTATAAAGGAATTCAGTTTTAAAAGGAATATCAACTTTATGAAAGTGATATAAGAATCAAATTAGAAATACAAGAGAACAATAGTTTTAGTGTAATATTAAATTTAATGTTAGTGATTGGTATATTGGTAGTGCGCTTTGGGATTTTTATTACAGCTACTGTATTGAATATACAATAATATGTAATTTAATTTGGGATATGGATAGCTAAGTATTATCCTAACAAGTGTCGGTCCGGCCCAGAAATAGTGGCGCTACAAACAGCTTTAATATGGCAATAATGCGCATACGTCATCTATATAGGCCCTTGCGTCTATTGCAGACGATTTATGGTGTAATGTTTGCGAGACATCGTTTCTGGTGGCCAACTAAACCGATACGAGATGGACACATTCTACCGCAGGCCTGACCAGAGGAGTGTGCGACAGGTGGTCCTGCGTCGCCTTGTCAACGTCTTTGTCCCTTGTCAGCGAGTGCCGCGAACCAGGTCTTATCGCATAACTTGCGAGTAGCGATGCGAGCCTCCACAACGCGTTTGCGCCACTCCGTCCGTTTCTCCGCAAGCTTTTCCCATATATTTGCATTATTAAACGTCAGTAGCGATTTGGCAAGGACTTGTCATTAAACAAATTGAAAAATATGTTTTACCGGAATGCTGTTCAATTTTATTTTTTTATTTTAAATAGCGGAGATGGGTTCGAAAGGTAAAAATAATCTTACTGCAGCCATTTCAAATCAATATTGACAAAAACTTCATCATCATCATCATCATCATCATCATCATCATCATCATCATCATCTCCCTTATGCCACTTATGTAGGGTCGGCACAACATGCTTTCTTCTTCCATTCATCTCTATTATTCGTCATTTCAGCGCTTACTTCTTTCTTTCTCATGTCCTCTCTCACACAATCCATCCATCGCTTATTTGGCCCACCTATCGCTTAAAAAGAAACTTATTATACTCTAAATACTAAAATCTAAAACTTAGCATTATTAAAAACAAATAACAAAAAAGAGAGCTAGGCTAAAAACCGCCCCGCACCCTCCCGATGCTAAGGTTGTAACTTGTAAGTTACATACATATACTAATAGAATAAGATTTACTAACACTTTATGGATGTAAAACGTCTGAAGTAAAGATTTATTTAATTTATTTTAATTTAATTTGAAGGTGCCCATCACGCTCGTCGCGTTTATTTATTTATTTATTTAATCATTGTATTGTTTTATGATTAAATGAATTGAATTGAATTGAATCTTTATTGCACAAAAGAAAACTTATCGTACAAAAGGCGGACTTAATGTCATCAGGCATTCTCTGCCAGTCAACCTTCGGGCAAAGCAGATAAATTGCGTTGCCACGTTGAATCGCGATAGACAACCTTTACATGAAGAATGACCCGTAACAAGGGTTGAGACAGGCTCTCGAGGTTATACCACATCATTTTTTTTTACAGTCATTTTTTTATTTAAAAGAGATTTATTCATTATTAATATAATAATTCTTACGATATTCTTACCACGCGCCCCTAGGCGCCACCGGCCATGATCCTTAAAAAACTCAATTCCGCCGGATTTGACACAAAAACGAAACAATAAACTTTTTACGCCATAGACAAAAACATGGCGCCTCAGATAAACAACAGAGTTGGTGACATTCTGATTTTATTGTTTTAAAAACGCTTTTGATAACTTGCGACCGGCAGCTACACAAATCATAGGACTTATAAATAAATAAATAAAAAAAAAAAAAGCCTTTTATTTCTTACCACGATAAGAACGTTACAAAGAAAAAAAAAAAAAAAAATACAGTGTTTACTTAGAGTTAGCTATGTAGGTATGTGTTTATATTATCTGTTATATATCTTTTTTTTAGGTACATTATTATTATTTTTTAAGTTTAATTTTTTTAAATATTTAGTTAGCGTATTTTTTTATAATAAATGAATTTAAACTAGGTATTTAAATATCCGTAAGAACCCCTCTACAGGTGAAGGCCTCCTCCAAAGATTGCCAATCCTCTCTTGATTGGGCTGTTTGGCACCAGTTGTGACCAGCTGTTTTTCTGATCTCGTCTTCCCATCTAGCAAAAGGTCTTCCTTTTTTTCTTTTGCCTTGGGGGCCTTGCCATGTTGTGATCCGTTTGGTCCATCTCAGGTCCTGGAGGCGCGCTACATGGCCTGCCCATTTCCATTTCAATGCTAGAGCATGTGCAAGTCCGTCTTTTGCTTTGGTTATATTTCTTATTTTTGTGTGTCTTATTCTTAGCATTTTGTTAATATTCAACATGCTCCGCTCTATACCGCGTTGGCATGTAACTATCTTGCTTCTTGTCTTGCTATTGAAAGTCCATGTTTGACAAGCATATGTTAGGCAAGGTAGGAGGCTAGAGTTTAATAATTTGGTTTTAATGCTTATTGGCATGTTGCTTTTGAATATTTCTTTTAAGCTCCAATACTTGTTCCACGTAAGTTGGGCCCTGCGTTCTACTTCTCGGTCGTTGTTTGCTCTATCGAAACTTATTTGTTTACCAAGGTATATGTATTGATCCGTATACTTCAGAGGCGTGCTGCCTACGTTTATGGGTCTCTTGATACTGTTAGTCATTACCATTGTTTTTGTCAGGTTCATTTCTAAACCTACCAGCGTACTGGCATTGTTTAGTGCCTCTATCATGGTTTGTAGCTCTAGTCCCGTTTCTGATAACAACACCAAGTCGTCTGCGAATCGTAGGTGACTTAGATACCACTTTCCCACTTTTTATTATTACAGTTGACTAATTACCGATTCCAGTGTCGCTATAAATAGCTTTGGTGACAGCGGGTCTCCTTGTCTTACACCTCTTTTGATTGGAAACCATGGGCCTGCTGACTCTAGCTTTACTCGGCTTCTACTTTTGTTATAGACGCTTTTGATTACTTGGATGTACTTTTCTTCCACTTTCTGAGCTGATAGAGATTCCCATATGCTATCATGTGAGATGGTATCGAAAGCTTTTTGGTAATCAATATATGCGATATAGAGCGGTCGCCTTCTCTCCTGATATTTCTCGATAAGGAGCTCTAGCGTGTGTATGTGGTCGATCGTGGAAAATCCTTTCCTAAAACCCGCTTGTTCTATAGGCTGCCTCGACTCTATTGAAACGCTTATCCTTTGATTGATAATTGATGAAAAAAGCTTGTATAGAGATGGTAACAAGCTTATCGGCCTGTAATTCCCGATATCATTTGGGTCGCCTTTTTTGTAAATTAAAATAATGTTGGATTCCGACCATTGTACATGTCGCGGACATAAATAATAAAGTAATGATACTCATACTAATATTAATTTATTTATAAAATGTTTTGCAATTGTACATGTCACAGACATACATAAAAAAAACACTAATAGTCTATAGTCTATGGCCGTTTGTGTGGCAGCCGGCATCAGTGTCCGCGATCGATTATTCTCTAAGCGTAAATAGGAGCGCTTCTCAGACTCGCCTAAACGCCATTGTCACGGGACGGGATTAGTACGTGCCGTGGCGACACGTGGCTACGGCGACGAATCACGAATTAAATCGTTTTTTTTAAGCACATTAAGTCATTAAACAGCAGTTCATAGAATTTTGGCGGCCCTGACTTTAGATTACTGTTGAAATTGTGCAAAACATGGTCATTATTTCAAGGGGTTCAATTGTGTTCACATAATCCATTCAATATATAGTTGCCGGCAAACTTTTAGAACAAAAATGGCGGATCTGCGCATGCACATTTGTACGTAAATCAGCTACTGCGCAGTCAAGGTTATACTCAAAAAGTTTGCCGGCAACTGTACTCTATCGTGATCACAACCAGATCCCAACTTCAATTAAATTTTAGCAATAGGAAGATACCGTTAGTGGAACTTTCTGCTCGCTACAATACGTGGGGTGAAAATTTCACTTCCGGGCCATGGCAAGACGTGAAACTTTAGATAAACCACAGGCGGTAATTTGTAAAGCCCCAGATCGCATATTTATTTACCTAATATACACATAAACACCTGCGATTTAGTACATTCATGAATTCTCCGCCCTATACCCCTCGCGGCGAACGATGAGTGCTATGACACCTGTCATCTCAGTACATTTTATAACCTACTAGCTTTTGCCCGCGACTACGTCCGCGTGGAACTTGGACCATACTTCCAAGTTCCACGCGGACGTAGTAACCAACCTCGTACAACACGATAAATATCCACCTAATCACCTTAATTAATAAAAGGGATTATTAAAAGCGCCTAAGCAAATGTAAGAGCAATTGTGCTTTTGGTCTAATCATTACATTTCCTACAGGGTCATCAATGTCATCATGAATTAGGTACTTACTCACTTTTCAATCTTTTTAGGGATAATTTCCAGGATTAAAACTATCCTATGTCCTTCCTCGGATCTTAAACCATCTCCACGCCAAATTTCATCAAAATCGATTAAGCAGTTTAAGCGTGAAGAGGTAACAGACAGACACACTTTCGCATTTATAATATTACTAGCGACCCGCCCCGGCTTCGCACGGGTGCAATGCTGATAAATTATGCATGTATTATACATATAAACCTTCCTCTTGAATCACTCTATCTCTTAAAAAAACCGCATCAAAATCCGTTGCGTAGTTATAAAGATTTAAGCATACAAAGGGACATAGGGACAGAGAAAGCGACTTTGTTTTATACTATGTAGTGAAGTATGGATTAGTATGGATTAATCTATTCTATTTAAAAAAAAATGGCAACCGGTCACAGTTAAGCGACCATTACTGCCAATGTCTCGTTGCCAATCGCACTCGGCGACTAGATAGAGGATTGATATCACATTGTACGGTGAGTTGAAAAAATCGTGCTTTTTGTAAAGTGATAGCGATTTACAAAAGACCACACGGACTATCGGGCCTTGATCCAGGAAGGGCTATGTACGCTTCAAGTTGAATTCTTCATTAGCTATTCACTCATTCATACGTTAGATCACTGCACAATACGAAAAATGTACTGAGATGACAGGTGTCATAGGACTCATCGTTCGCCGCGAGGGGTACAGGTATGTAGGTACATGTACCTACCTACTATTATGGTTTCTTGGGATGTTATTACTAGCCGCGTCTGCCGTTGCGATGTCCGTACCGTACATACAAGGCAGGAAATAACATTTTCGTCTTTTTAAATTTGTAGCTGTAGAAAAATCTGTAACTTTTTCTAGGAATGAGGGGGTTATTCGTACCTATAAACAAATATTCAAGTGATTTTTTTAATTTCGTCCATTTCTCATTACATCAAGGTTTACTATTTATTTATTGCAATACGGTAAGTATTTGATAACAGCTCAAATCAGCTACTCTTTATGAAATGTCAAAAACGATCTGTTAGTATGAAGTTTCTATGAAGATACTGGCTTGTGACGTCATAAAAATCAGTAGTCAAAACGTCTTCTTTTTAGTTTTTGTCCAATTAAAAATACTAAAATGTCCAAAAGCTAGTGGTAGTTTATTTGGTTCCGAGTATTTTTACATGTATATTTAGTGGTTTCAATCATATAATTAATTTTCACTATAGTCAGGCCACGCGAACTCTTCCAAGCAAATGAACTGTCAAATCATATAAACTGATTTATTTTGTATGGTTTTCCTGTAAAACCATGGTTCTTTAAATTTCGATAGACCAACAAAACTGCAACCTGTACCATAATTCGACTGCGGGTTGGTCACAATTGCTCTCCATCATTTGTAGCTAAAATTCGAGTACGTGACCATTCTTTGTGCGAATGTGGTTTGGACGAAGGCAATCCGGATCATATCTTCTTTAACTATAATTCCAGTTTCTCTGTATGATTTGCTTCTTGACTTCATTCACCGTCCACTTCGTTAACTTTAGTGGTAGCCAATCACTTGCTAAACAACGTTTCATATATATTCATTTTACAAACAACGTTAGACAAATGAACGATTCCCAAATTAGACGTTGCATAAAATATAGTTTTACAAATAGATCATGATACAAATTATTTATTGGACAAAACATCATATCACAAAACATTATTTCGCAAATTATTCATTTATTATTTTAGTCAATTAACAAAATAACGATTGATAAAACAACGTTAATAAAATGCATTGTTTGGTAAACATTTCGTTTAATAAATCATCATGGTGTAGTTTTCGACGAGTAAAAATATTAACATACTTAATTTTTAACATAGTATAATTGTTCTGATGAGCATACAGACGTCTTAGTGTTCAGGTTATTGATATTTTTATAGGTAACATGGCCCAAAATCGAAAACTGTAGGTTAGGTTAGGTTTGTTTTATGACCATGTATAGCGGAGCGTCAAAATGCTTGCTTAAAAATGGAACATCACTCAATCTAATTTAGCCTAAAAATGGCAAATATTGAAAAAAATATTTTTTTGAACCCCAATATCTCGGCAAATATCGCTCTGAGAGAAAAAGTTTAAAGAACAAACCATGTTTATTTTTGTGTAATCTACAAGATTCAATCTTATTTAAGTCCAAAAACAGCAATAAAAAAGTGTAAATTTTTTTTTTGCTACAATCTGACAGAAATATGTACTTGCCTGTTTAATATTTGGCCCAAGTGTTTCAAGTATTAAACTTCATACCGTCCTGCGTTTCGATACATAGAGGGGCATTTCTCAGGAGTGTCATTTTTAAGTGTCCGGGCTTGAAAATGGTTAAATTTACCATCGAATATTTCTGAATAAAATCAAGCTAGTACCTTACGGTTTGTTTCGTCTGGCGAGCTATGTAAACATTTCATGATAATTCATTAACATGACAATAAAAAAAAGTTATTACAAAAATTGACGTTCACTGGGAGCGTCCGCTAGCCAGGTTTGTTGAAATAAAAAATCATAACTGGATATTGGGTCTGGATACTATGATTTCAAATGTGTTCCCGTATTCAGCATTAGTTTATTAATCATTTTGTTCCTATAGATATAATTTATCTGCTAAACATTTTAAATAAAGACTATTTTTCGGAGCGTCCGAGGGTAACTAGTGATTTCAGTGTAAACTTTAAAACACGTCAGCACTGCCTTAAAGAAGTATACTAGAAACCCGCAGCTCGCAAGCAACTAGCTTCAGTTGTGTTCTCACCGCCGCCGAGAGTAGACGTCGGCTCAATGGCTTGTAGGTAGAGTTCGTGTGGGTTCGTTCGTCATTCGGTGGATTTGGTTACGTGTTTTGTTGAATTCGGTGGAACAATTTGTGTTGTTCAGTGATTGTGTGTCTGCAATTTTATAAGTGAATAAACTATCTCCGGGAGAATGTAAGTCCATAATAATTTGTTCGTGTCTATATTACTTTTAGTATTCCTTAAATCGATAAAAAACATTAAATTTTGAAATCGGTGGAATTGATTTCCATTGATTCGGTGTAATTTTTGACCACTGAAGTCAATAAAAATTGCCACCGCTATCAATTTTTACGATAAAACTGATTTTACATTATTTCTATATTGCCATGCCCCTCAATCGGTTCTTCAATGCTTATATAATCGTGATTTTGTTAATGCAGCATAGTTCTGATTGTGCTTCTTTTGTTTACTAATTTCGGTGGGTTGCTGTTCGTTAGGCTGCTTTCACCGGCATCTCATTGGCATTTTAGCACATGGTTTACCCATCTCGTTGAACTGGTGCATCAGGGTATTATGCCTCAACAGCCTGACACTACAAATATTCCTAAGGGTCGTCATTTCAGCGAGCTACACATCGAAAACTCTGAAGTATTGAGCCTTTGATTTCGGTGATTGTAAAATCTTAAATATCTTATGAACCACTAAGTTCAGAAGAGGGCCTTTGCTACCAATATTTTTTAAAATTAGGCCGTTTTTATATATGAAAGTCACGAATCAAAAATATGAAAAATAAAATTGACCACCGAAGTCAAGCAAAATACCTCGGCCCGGAGAATCGCCCAGAGAGTTATTTTTAATATTTTTATGAAACAATAGTTTATCCGAATCATTAAATTTTTCAATTTTCGCTTCATTTGTAAACATTTAGTTTACGTCAGCAGACGTTACTGCTTTAATAAAAATAAATAGTTTATCAATTAATTTTTTGCAAAATAACTGATTTTTGCAACAATTTATTCGTGAAGTGAACATTTTTTAAATGAAACTTTGTCATTTAATATTTTTATAAAGCGTCTGAGTTACTAAATGTATATTTGTCGAGTAATTATTTGTAAAATTAACATTTTAAGGAATGATAGGTTTGTGAAATGAATAGTTTGTAAATCGTTGTTTGTTAAGTGATTATTTGTAAAAAGTTGTTTAGCAAATGATGATAAACCAACTTTAGTTACATCCCCACGTTTGTTAATACCCCCTTCGTGTATGTCTTGCCAAAATTTATTAAGGACTTCGGTATCAAGCTCTAATTCCTCGAACTTTTTGATTCCGTTTATTAGGCGATGTATACCACCGTTTAAATGTTCGCGGCGTTTGGAGGTTGACATTAATCGGTTGTGACAACTTTGACAACCGATTACTTGTAGCTTGACGCTGGCAGAATTGTCCCAATGGACATTAGCTATTTATTTGAATATTGAATTTGTATGGTTTGACAGTTGCTAGGAAGAGTTGGCGTGGTCTGATGTGGTTAGTGTTCCAAAAGACTCGAGCCCTTTAGCTCTTTTATTTAAGGCTGGCCTATATTTTGACGCCTAAGAGGGCTAAACGCCTATAAAGCTCTTTAGCCCCCAAGCCACCAGCCTAGACTCTCAGAGCTCGTAACCTTATTATAAGTTTAAAGGACTAAAACTGCCTAAAAGACCTTGTCGAAATAATGAGACTTATAAATATTTTGGCCTCCGAACTTCAACAGGCTTGGAGGCTAAAATATTTTTGAGCTTATTAAAAAGATTTAATAAACTCGGCGCTCTTTTAGTGGGGTGTTTTAAATAAAACAAAAGACGTGAGTATGTTTTCTCAACAATTATATAATTTTAGTATTTGGAACAGGCAAGAAAGTGCCATTAACATACGTTTTTCATAAGGGGGTCCGTTTATTTTTTTAAGTTTAATAATTTCTGTAATAGGCAAAAGACAACTGATTTTGACGAAAATGCCAACATGACGGCAGAAATAAATAAAAATTGTACTAAGTGATGTGATAGTGACTCGTTTTGAATTTATTTATGGTAAATTTAATCGCATCGTTTATTTCTGTAAAATTAAATTAATTGACTATGTAATTCATGCCATCAAATCAAATAAAAAAATCTCCAATGAGGATTCCGCTTGAAAGTATTATCATCAATGCGGCAAACAGCAACTGACAATTTAAAAAAAAAGCGAAGTCTTATCTGGATTTTATTGAAGATGAATATTTAACAAAGAAGGCAACTCGAGAATACTAATACCTACACAATAAGTATATGTAATTTTTAAATTTGCTTTTATTTTCAAATCAATCCTTTTGATTGAATTGTTTTGATATTTAATGGAACATAATATAGAAAACTTTGTATAAAAGAACTAGGTATAAGCACAAAACAGATAGGTACAGAAATCAATCTACATACAAGCGCGCTCGAGCAAACGCATACATAGACTTTGCTCACGGACACGATATCTCGGACCAGTTCGGACCAGTGCGAGCGCGAGTGCCATCCGCTTGACACGCGCGTCTGTAAACTATTTTATGCTATAATGAGGAACCAGCTTCACTTCTGGCCCGTTATTTTTGAGGTTACGGTGTTTAAAATATTTTCTGTGACAAATTTGTAATATACTAATATGCTTTTCTTCTTCCTCGCTTCCTCATGACTGAGGGTCGCGACCATTTGAGGCCGTTATCTGTTGCACCAAAGCTCTCCACTCCACACGGTTTTCCGCCTTCCGGATTGACGCCTGTAGATTTTCCTGACAGGCTTCTTTCACGGCATCGGTCCATCGGGTCGGTGATCTCCCACGGGCCCTTTTTCCTTCCACGTGGCCAACTACAATGAGCTTTTCCAAACTATCTGGGTCGCGTCTAGCCACGTGACCGAAATACTGCAGGATCCGCTGGAGGCAAATGGTCGATAAGCGGCACTTGATCTTCAGTTCGGCCAGGATCGACGCATTTGTGCGACGTGCCGTGCAAGAGATTCCTAGCATTTTTCGCCAGACCACATTTCGAATGCGTCAATCCTAACATATATACTTATATAATATAATAATATCTATACTATTATAAAATCCTTTTGTATTGAAAATAAATTTTCTATGGAGGGAGGTCATGATTTCAGGAAAAATCTCGATAGCGTGATGCAGCCGGATAGTTGTTTTGTATGGACACGCTTCGCCGTGCCAACCTGGCGCCATCTGTTTTCAAAAAAACCGTTGTCCTCGCATCACGCCGAAACGGCTGGATAAAAAGTTACCAATTTTGGTACAGGAATAGCTGAACATCCAAAGATGGTTATAGGATATTTTTTATTATGATTAATATTTATCTCTGAAAACATAAATTCCATGAAATATTTTCCTTACAATGTGTAACCTTATAATGACAGCGTTTGTGATTTTGAATTTAGAACGACGCGACCCCCGCGTGGCTCTTACGTGTACAAAAACTAAAAAGTATGAATTCGACATAATACCTCCTCCGCGCGGCCCACCGGTATTACAATAAGGTTAAGGTTGTTTGAGGCGTTAAGGTACGGAAACCGTCTTAGTTAGATTAGAAAGATGGCGCCAATTATCGACCAACACAGACGAAAATATGAGTGCAATGTTCGTTGTAAGTTGGCTCATGCTCAAAAAAAAACATACATTTCTTTAAAAACACAATTTGCGACAATAGAAACTAATTAATGCTCTTTTATTGAATATGCAATTATATTCTTCTGTAGTAGTATGGACCATAAAAAAGCCCGGAGACGCAATAAAAAATGTTAATGAATAAAACAGATTTTTAATGCCATTTTATCCAGCGTAATTGAAATAAAAGTATTTCGAATCAATTGAAATATCATTTTTAAATATCTTTTACCATCCAACATCCAAGATGTTCAAGCTGTAGATAACTATTCAAAGCACCTTGAAAAATAATTAGCTCATAGTCCTACCTGAACATATATTAATGACATCTATTAAGATTACAATAAATTATTTTCGTCTACAATGGTACTAATATAATAATATGACCTGTCATAATAATTTCCTAAGTAACGCCATAAGATTCAGGTGCCAACTTAACTCAATCGAGCGTACGTCAATAATGGCGACAGCACCACTGAACGGATACGTGATGGCCTCACTGATTTGTTATCCGTGTATAATGAATAAGGAAGCAAAGTAAAATGCATGAGATAACACGGTTATTATTTCAGTAGGTTCTGGGTTCAAATCCCGGCTAGGTGAAATCCTTTCTACATTGTAAATTTAATAATTTTGTCGTGTCTCGAATCATGGTTGTTTTTCATACAAAATGCATACATTGTCGAGCAGCAACTCTCAATAACTGATACACTGCTGCTTATATTAGGTATGCGATCAATATTCAACAACTTCGGTAGTAATTCTCGAAAGTCTAGGTTAACCCATCACAGCTAGACCCTAGCTTGTGCCGAATCGTAGTCACGGGCACGCAACGACGTGCGTGAACCCTTGGTCTTGGTGTCGAGGGGACCAATGGCTCCAAAACCTTACATGTATGGAGCTGGTGTTATTAACTCAGGAAAAATCTTAACAGCGCGATGCAGCCGCTAGTATGGAGATTTTGTCAATGTAACAACGCCATCTAGCGGAAAATTGAGTCATTGAGAACAAAATCTCAACACACCGTTAAAAATAAAGAATGACTGATATTTATTACTTTGAATACATTTTATATATAAAAAAAACTACATAGATGCAAAATTGTGGCTAAATATATCGTATTTATATTTATCGTTATTATACATTTCGCTACCTTATTAGTAAGTTAGGCCAAACACAAACAATAAAAAAAATTGCGCCTAATGTTCTAAATGTTGGTTGGTAAAAGGGGATCCTGCCGTTTTGCCAAAATTATTTTCGTCAAATTTCATTACCCAAACAAATTTTAGCAAGTGTTTTTATTGCCAATACAATCTTTGGTATAATTTCGATACGCACATTTTCATTTGGTCAAATTTTCGTTCAGCTAAATATTACTTCGAAAAATGTCATTTAGGCATTTGGTCATTTAGCAAATGCTTTATTAAGCCAAAAAAATATCAGATAATAAACATTTAGTCAAATTTTCATTCAGCTAAATAATACTACGAAAAATTACATTTAGGCATTTGGTCTAGCAAATGCTTTATTAAGGTAAAACAAAACAATGATTCAAAAGGATTTTTTTTCATTTAACCAGTGATATTTTTGGCTCTGCATAAGAGCTGCGACCACAACAGCGCGCGAGCCGAGCGAGCGAAGCTAGAGTGCCGCGGCAGCAACCGGCAAAGCGCCAAAACCGACCTGGCTGGGTTAGGTTAGGTTAGAACTGCGACCACAACAGCACGCGAGTCGAGCGAGCGAAGCTAGCGTGCCGCGGCAGTAGCCGGCAAAGCGCAAAAACTGACCTGGCTGGGTTAGGTTAGGTTAGACCTGCGACCACAACAGTGCGCGAGCCAAGCGAGCGAAGCTAGCGTGCCGCGGCAGCAACCGGCAAAGCCCCAAAACCGACCTGGCTGGGTTAGGTTAGGTTTGAACTGCGACCACAACAGCGCACGAGCCGAGCGAGCGAAGCTAGCGTGCCGCGGCAGTAGCCGGCAAAGCGCCAAAACCGACCTGGCTGGGTTAGGTTAGGTTAGAACTGCGACCACAACAGCACGCGAGTCGAGCGAGCGAAGCTAGCGTGCCACGGCAGTAGTCGGCGAAGGGCAAAAACCAACCTGGCTGGGTTAGGTTAGGTTAGAACTGCGACCACAACAGTGCGCGAGCCGAGCGAGCGAAGCTAGCGTGCCGCGACAGCAACCGGCAAAGCGCCAAAACTGACCTGGCTGGGTTAGGTTAGGTTTGAACTGCGACCACAACAGCGCACAAGCCGAGCGAGCGAAGCTAGCGTGCCGCGGCAGTAGCCGGCAAAGCGCAAAAACCGACCTGGCTGGGTTAGGTTAGGTTAGAACTGCGACCACAACAGCACGCGAGTCGAGCGAGCTAAGCTAGCGTGCCGCGGCAGTAGCCGGCAAAGCGCAAAAACTGACCTGGCTGGGTTAGGTTAGGTTTGAACTGCGACCACAACAGCGCACAAGCCGAGCGAGCGAAGCTAGCGTGCCGCGGCAGTAGCCGGCAAAGCGCAAAAACCGACCTGGCTGGGTTAGGTTAGGTTAGAACTGCGACCACAACAGTGCGCAAGCCTAGCGAGCGAAGCTAGCGTGCCGCGGCAGCAACCGGAAAAGGGCCAAAACCGACCTGGCTGGGTTAGGTTAGGTTAGAACTGCGACCACAACAGTGCGCAAGCCGAGCGAGCGAAGCTAGCGTGCCGCGGCAGCAACTGGCAAAGCGCCAAAACCGACCTGGCTGGGTTAGGTTAGGTTAGAACTGCGACCACAACAGTGCGCAAGCCGAGCGAACGAAGCTATAAAACACTAGAATATAGAACCAATAGAATAGAAGAACTAAAAAAACTAAACTAGAATTTCACTGGAGGGTTGCTCTTCCCGCAGCGCCAGAGCTACGAAGGAGTCCGTTTTGCCCAAAAAATGTTGCCCATACAAACACGCTTATTTTAGCATACTCTATACGATAACGTCATAAATAAAAACATGTGTCCAGAAAGTCCAACTCCAACGTTTACTAAAGTTTGACGATTCAAGTAATTTTCCAGTTGGCATAACATATTTTGCGTAAAATATGTTATGCCAACTAAAACATTTGACTAAATGAAATTTGGTCAAAGTACCAGTTAGCAAACAAGTCATTGTCTAAACGTTGACGTGCCAAACATTAGGTTTGCGTTACAATTGTTTGCGAAAATTTAATTTGGCAAACGATCATTTGGCGAATGAAATTCTTCGTAAATTTTTTTGGGAAGTGATAATTTGGCAAACTTATTTTGGTAAAACATAGGTAACCCTGGTAAAAGATATTTAAAAATGATATTTCAATTGATTCGAAATACTTTTATTTCAATTACGCTGGATAAAATGGCATTAAAAATCTGTTTTATTCATTAACATTTTTTATTGCGTCTCCGGGCTTTTTTATGGTCCATACTACTACAGAAGAATATAATTGCATATTCAATAAAAGAGCATTAATTAGTTTCTATTGTCGCAAATTGTGTTTTTAAAGAAATGTATGTTTTTTTTTGAGCATGAGCCAACTTACAACGAACATTGCACTCATATTTTCGTCTGTGTTGGTCGATAATTGGCGCCATCTTTCTAATCTAACTAAGACGGTTTCCGTACCTTAACGCCTCAAACAACCTTAACCTTATTGTAATACCGGTGGGCCGCGCGGAGGAGGTATTATGTCGAATTCATACTTTTTAGTTTTTGTACACGTAAGAGCCACGCGGGGGTCGCGTCGTTCTAAATTCAAAATCACAAACGCTGTCATTATAAGGTTACACATTGTAAGGAAAATATTTCATGGAATTTATGTTTTCAGAGATAAATATTAATCATAATAAAAAATATCCTATAACCATCTTTGGATGTTCAGCTATTCCTGTACCAAAATTGGTAACTTTTTATCCAGCCGTTTCGGCGTGATGCGAGGACAACGGTTTTTTTGAAAACAGATGGCGCCAGGTTGGCACGGCGAAGCGTGTCCATACAAAACAACTATCCGGCTGCATCACGCTATCGAGATTTTTCCTGAAATCATGACCTCCCTCCATAGAAAATTTATTTTCAATACAAAAGGATTTTATAATAGTATAGATATTATTATATTATATAAGTATATATGTTAGGATTGACGCATTCGAAATGTGGTCTGGCGAAAAATGCTAGGAATCTCTTGCACGGCACGTCGCACAAATGCGTCGATCCTGGCCGAACTGAAGATCAAGTGCCGCTTATCGACCATTTGCCTCCAGCGGATCCTGCAGTATTTCGGTCACGTGGCTAGACGCGACCCAGATAGTTTGGAAAAGCTCATTGTAGTTGGCCACGTGGAAGGAAAAAGGGCCCGTGGGAGATCACCGACCCGATGGACCGATGCCGTGAAAGAAGCCTGTCAGGAAAATCTACAGGCGTCAATCCGGAAGGCGGAAAACCGTGTGGAGTGGAGAGCTTTGGTGCAACAGATAACGGCCTCAAATGGTCGCGACCCTCAGTCATGAGGAAGCGAGGAAGAAGAAAAGCATATTAGTATATTACAAATTTGTCACAGAAAATATTTTAAACACCGTAACCTCAAAAATAACGGGCCAGAAGTGAAGCTGGTTCCTCATTATAGCATAAAATAGTTTACAGACGCGCGTGTCAAGCGGATGGCACTCGCGCTCGCACTGGTCCGAACTGGTCCGAGATATCGTGTCCGTGAGCAAAGTCTATGTATGCGTTTGCTCGAGCGCGCTTGTATGTAGATTGATTTCTGTACCTATCTGTTTTGTGCTTATACCTAGTTCTTTTATACAAAGTTTTCTATATTATGTTCCATTAAATATCAAAACAATTCAATCAAAAGGATTGATTTGAAAATAAAAGCAAATTTAAAAATTACATATACTTATTGTGTAGGTATTAGTATTCTCGAGTTGCCTTCTTTGTTAAATATTCATCTTCAATAAAATCCAGATAAGACTTCGCTTTTTTTTTAAATTGTCAGTTGCTGTTTGCCGCATTGATGATAATACTTTCAAGCGGAATCCTCATTGGAGATTTTTTTATTTGATTTGATGGCATGAATTACATAGTCAATTAATTTAATTTTACAGAAATAAACGATGCGATTAAATTTACCATAAATAAATTCAAAACGAGTCACTATCACATCACTTAGTACAATTTTTATTTATTTCTGCCGTCATGTTGGCATTTTCGTCAAAATCAGTTGTCTTTTGCCTATTACAGAAATTATTAAACTTAAAAAAATAAACGGACCCCCTTATGAAAAACGTATGTTAATGGCACTTTCTTGCCTGTTCCAAATACTAAAATTATATAATTGTTGAGAAAACATACTCACGTCTTTTGTTTTATTTAAAACACCCCACTAAAAGAGCGCCGAGTTTATTAAATCTTTTTAATAAGCTCAAAAATATTTTAGCCTCCAAGCCTGTTGAAGTTCGGAGGCCAAAATATTTATAAGTCTCATTATTTCGACAAGGTCTTTTAGGCAGTTTTAGTCCTTTAAACTTATAATAAGGTTACGAGCTCTGAGAGTCTAGGCTGGTGGCTTGGGGGCTAAAGAGCTTTATAGGCGTTTAGCCCTCTTAGGCGTCAAAATATAGGCCAGCCTTAAATAAAAGAGCTAAAGGGCTCGAGTCTTTTGGAACACTAACCACATCAGACCACGCCAACTCTTCCTAGCAACTGTCAAACCATACAAATTCAATATTCAAATAAATAGCTAATGTCCATTGGGACAATTCTGCCAGCGTCAAGCTACAAGTAATCGGTTGTCAAAGTTGTCACAACCGATTAATGTCAACCTCCAAACGCCGCGAACATTTAAACGGTGGTATACATCGCCTAATAAACGGAATCAAAAAGTTCGAGGAATTAGAGCTTGATACCGAAGTCCTTAATAAATTTTGGCAAGACATACACGAAGGGGGTATTAACAAACGTGGGGATGTAACTAAAGTTGGTTTATCATCATTTGCTAAACAACTTTTTACAAATAATCACTTAACAAACAACGATTTACAAACTATTCATTTCACAAACCTATCATTCCTTAAAATGTTAATTTTACAAATAATTACTCGACAAATATACATTTAGTAACTCAGACGCTTTATAAAAATATTAAATGACAAAGTTTCATTTAAAAAATGTTCACTTCACGAATAAATTGTTGCAAAAATCAGTTATTTTGCAAAAAATTAATTGATAAACTATTTATTTTTATTAAAGCAGTAACGTCTGCTGACGTAAACTAAATGTTTACAAATGAAGCGAAAATTGAAAAATTTAATGATTCGGATAAACTATTGTTTCATAAAAATATTTTATTGAAGTAACTCAATGCGAGGCCGAAGTCCGAGCTCCGCGTAGCACCGTAGGTGCGGAGCGTCCCAAGGAAGACGCCCACCCACTTAATATAAGTTGAAGTAACTTAATGCGAGGCCGAAGGCCGAGCTCCGCGTAGCACCGTAGGTGCGGAGCGTCCCAAGGAAGACGCCCACCCACTTAATATAAGTTGAAGTAACTTAATGCGAGGCCGAAGGCCGAGCTCCGCGTAGCACCGCAGGTGCGGAGCGTCCCAAGGAAACCGCCCACCCACTTAATATAAGTTGAAGTAACTTAATGTGAGGCCGAAGGCCGAGCTCCGCGTAGCACCGTAGGTGCGGAGCGTCCCAAGGAAGCCGTCCATCCACCTAATATAAGTTGAAGTTACTTAATGCGAGGCCTAAGGCCGAGCTCCGCGTAGCACCGTAGGTGCGGAGCGTCCCAAGGAAGACGCCCACCCACTTAATATAAGTTGAAGTAACTTAATGCGAGGCCGAAGGCCGAGCTCCGCGTAGCACCGCAGGTGCGGAGCGTCCCAAGGAAGCCGCCCACCCACTTAATATAAATCGAAGTAACTTAATGCGAGGCCGTAGGCCGAGCTCCGCGTAGCACCGAAGGTGCGGAGCGTCGCAAAGAAGCCGCCCACCCACTTGATATAAGTTAAAGTAACTTAATGCGAGGCCGAAGGCCGAGCTCCGCGTAGCACCATAGGTGCGGAGCGTCCCAAGGAAGCCGCCCATCCACTTAATATAAGTTGAAGTAACTCAATGCGAGGCCGAAGGCCGAGCTCCGCGTAGCACCGTAGGTGCGGAGCGTCCCAAGGAAGCCGTCCATCCACCTAATATAAGTTGAAGTTACTTAATGCGAGGCCTAAGGCCGAGCTCCGCGTAGCACCGTAGGTGCGGAGCGTCCCAAGGAAGACGCCCACCCACTTAATATAAGTTGAAGTAACTTAATGCGAGGCCGAAGGCCGAGCTCCGCGTAGCACCGCAGGTGCGGAGCGTCCCAAGGAAGCCGCCCACCCACTTAATATAAGTCGAAGTAAGTTAATGCGAGGCCGAAGGCCGAGCTCCGCGTAGCACCGTAGGTGCGGAGCGTCCCAAGAAAGCCGCCCACCCACTTAATATAAATCGAAGTAACTTAATGCGAGGCCGTAGGCCGAGCTCCGCGTAGCACCGAAGGTGCGGAGCGTCGCAAAGAAGCCGCCCACCCACTTGATATAAGTTAAAGTAACTTAATGCGAGGCCGAAGGCCGAGCTCCGCGTAGCACCATAGGTGCGGAGCGTCCCAAGGAAGCCGCCCATCCACTTAATATAAGTTGAAGTAACTCAATGCGAGGCCGAAGGCCGAGCTCCGCGTAGCACCGTAGGTGCGGAGCGTCCCAAGGAAGACGCCCACCCACTTAATATAAGTTGAAGTAACGTAATGCGAGGCCGAAGGCCGAGCTCCGCGTAGCACCGTAGGTGCGGAGCGTCCCAAGGAAACCGCCCACCCACTTAATATAAGTCGAAGTAACTTAATGCGAGGCCGAAGGCCGAGCTCCGCGTAGCACCGTAGGTGCGGAGCGTCCCAAGGAAACCGCCCACCCACTTAATATAAGTTGAAGTAACTTAATGCGAGGCCGAAGGCCGAGCTCCGCGTAGCACCGTAGGTGCGGAGCGTCCCAAGGAAGCCGCCCACCCACTTAATATAAGTCGAAGTAACTTAATGCGAGGCCGAAGGCCGAGCTCCGCGTAGCACCGTAGGTGCGGAGCGTCCCAAGAAAGCCGCCCACCCACTTAATATAAATCGAAGTAACTTAATGCGAGGCCGTAGGCCGAGCTCCGCGTCCCAAGGAAGCCGCCTATTAAGTTACTTAAACATATGTTAAGTGGGTTGGCGGCTTCCCTGAGACGCTCGTGGAACTCGGCCTACGGCCTCGCATTAAATTACTAAGGGTTTATAAAGTAACTTAGCACCGAAGGTGCGGAGCGTCCCAGGAAAGATGTCCACCCACTTAAAATATGTTCAAATAACTTAATGCGAGGCCGCCCACCCACTTAATATTAGTTTAAATGTATGAGCGGCTTTCCTGGGACGCTCTGCACCTTCGTTGCTATGTGAAGCTCGGCCTACGGCCTCGCATTAAGTTGCTACTTATATTAGTGGGTGGGCGCCTTCCCTAGGACGCTCCGCACCTGCGGTGCTACGCATGTGAACATGATCTTGGTTTAATTAAAATTGAGGCAAGACTTATGTTTAAAAAATTGTTTTGAATATTTATTGTCTATTGTAGATTTAAATAACTTAATGCGTGGCCGCCCACCTACTTAATATAAGTTGACGTGTGTGAGCGGCTTCCCTGGGACACTCTGCACCTTCGGTGCTAGGTGGAGCTCGGCCTACGGCCTCGCATTAAGTTACTACTTATATTAGTGGGTGGGCGACTTCCCTAGAACGCTCCGCACCTTCGGTGCTTCGCTTGTGAACATCATCTTGGTTTAATTAAGATTGCGTCAAGACTTAGGTATGTTTAAAAGATCGTTTTTAAAATTTATTGTCTATCGTAGATTTAAAAAGCTTAATGCGAGGCCGCCCACACACTTAATATAAGCTTCAATGTGTGAGCGGCATCCCTGGGACGCTCTGCACCTTCGGTGCTACGTAGAGCTCGGCCTGCGGCCTCGCATTAAGTTACTACTTAAATTAGTGGGTGGGCGACTTCCCTAGAACGCTCCGCACCTTCGGTGCTACGCTTGTGAAGATCATCTTGGTTTAATTAAAATTGACTCAAGACTTAGGTAAGTTTAAAAGATGATTTTTAATATTTATTGGCTATTGTAGATTTAAATGAAATGAAATAATTTATTGAATATTTATTGTTTATTGTAGAGATAAGATATCATTTATTTGCTAGAATCATGGTCATTACATACATTAGGGTGTTACATACATTTTGAGATGCTCCAGCTGCGTACAGCAGCACCGAAGGTGCAGAGTGTCCCAGGGAAGCCGCTCACACACGTCAACTTATATTAAGTAGGTGGGCGGCCACGCATTAAGTTATTTAAATCTACAATAGACAATAAATATTCAAAACAATTTTTTAAACATAAGTCTTGCCTCAATTTTAATTAAACCAAGATCATGTTCACATGCGTAGCACCGCAGGTGCGGAGCGTCCTAGGGAAGGCGCCCACCCACTAATATAAGTAGCAACTTAATGCGAGGCCGTAGGCCGAGCTTCACATAGCAACGAAGGTGCAGAGCGTCCCAGGAAAGCCGCTCATACATTTAAACTAATATTAAGTGGGTGGGCGGCCTCGCATTAAGTTATTTGAACATATTTTAAGTGGGTGGACATCTTTCCTGGGACGCTCCGCACCTTCGGTGCTAAGTTACTTTATAAACCCTTAGTAATTTAATGCGAGGCCGTAGGCCGAGTTCCACGAGCGTCTCAGGGAAGCCGCCAACCCACTTAACATATGTTTAAGTAACTTAATAGGCGGCTTCCTTGGGACGCGGAGCTCGGCCTACGGCCTCGCATTAAGTTACTTCGATTTATATTAAGTGGGTGGGCGGCTTTCTTGGGACGCTCCGCACCTACGGTGCTACGCGGAGCTCGGCCTTCGGCCTCGCATTAAGTTACTTCGACTTATATTAAGTGGGTGGGCGGCTTCCTTGGGACGCTCCGCACCTACGGTGCTACGCGGAGCTCGGCCTTCGGCCTCGCATTAAGTTACTTCAACTTATATTAAGTGGGTGGGCGGTTTCCTTGGGACGCTCCGCACCTACGGTGCTACGCGGAGCTCGGCCTTCGGCCTCGCATTAAGTTACTTCGACTTATATTAAGTGGGTGGGCGGTTTCCTTGGGACGCTCCGCACCTACGGTGCTACGCGGAGCTCGGCCTTCGGCCTCGCATTACGTTACTTCAACTTATATTAAGTGGGTGGGCGTCTTCCTTGGGACGCTCCGCACCTACGGTGCTACGCGGAGCTCGGCCTTCGGCCTCGCATTGAGTTACTTCAACTTATATTAAGTGGATGGGCGGCTTCCTTGGGACGCTCCGCACCTATGGTGCTACGCGGAGCTCGGCCTTCGGCCTCGCATTAAGTTACTTTAACTTATATCAAGTGGGTGGGCGGCTTCTTTGCGACGCTCCGCACCTTCGGTGCTACGCGGAGCTCGGCCTACGGCCTCGCATTAAGTTACTTCGATTTATATTAAGTGGGTGGGCGGCTTTCTTGGGACGCTCCGCACCTACGGTGCTACGCGGAGCTCGGCCTTCGGCCTCGCATTAACTTACTTCGACTTATATTAAGTGGGTGGGCGGCTTCCTTGGGACGCTCCGCACCTGCGGTGCTACGCGGAGCTCGGCCTTCGGCCTCGCATTAAGTTACTTCAACTTATATTAAGTGGGTGGGCGTCTTCCTTGGGACGCTCCGCACCTACGGTGCTACGCGGAGCTCGGCCTTAGGCCTCGCATTAAGTAACTTCAACTTATATTAGGTGGATGGACGGCTTCCTTGGGACGCTCCGCACCTACGGTGCTACGCGGAGCTCGGCCTTCGGCCTCACATTAAGTTACTTCAACTTATATTAAGTGGGTGGGTGGTTTCCTTGGGACGCTCCGCACCTGCGGTGCTACGCGGAGCTCGGCCTTCGGCCTCGCATTAAGTTACTTCAACTTATATTAAGTGGGTGGGCGTCTTCCTTGGGACGCTCCGCACCTACGGTGCTACGCGGAGCTCGGCCTTCGGCCTCGCATTAAGTTACTTCAACTTATATTAAGTGGGTGGGCGTCTTCCTTGGGACGCTCCGCACCTACGGTGCTACGCGGAGCTCGGACTTCGGCCTCGCATTGAGTTACTTCAACTTATATTAAGTGGATGGGCGGCTTCCTTGGGACGCTCCGCACCTACGGTGCTACGCGGAGCTCGGCCTTCGGCCTCGCATTAAATAACTTTAACTTATATCAAGTGGGTGGGCGGCTTCTTTGCGACGCTCCGCACCTTCGGTGCTACGCGGAGCTCGGCCTACGGCCTCGCATTAAGTTACTTCGATTTATATTAAGTGGGTGGGTGGTTTTCTTGGGACGCTCCGCACCTACGGTGCTACGCGGAGCTCGGCCTTCGGCCTCGCATTAAGTTACTTCAACTTATATTAAGTGGGTGGGCGTCTTCCTTGGGACGCTCCGCACCTACGGTGCTACGCGGAGCTCGGCCTTCGGACTCGCATTAAGTTACTTCGACTTATATTAAGTGGGTGGGCAGCTTCCTTAGGACGTTCCGCACCTTCGGTGCTACGCGGAGCTCGGCCTTCGGCCTCGCATTAAGTGTAGTGAACGTATGATATTGTGTTTAAGCGTGCGAAGCCGCGGGCAAAAGCTAGTATACTAATATAACAATGACATAAAAATAAAAATATTGTAGTTATTATTAATTTATATTTCCATTCTTCCTGTATCATTCTCCACAATAAATCAATCAACTATATAGGAGCGCCAGTACCACGATATGTTTTCGTGCATAAGCCATAATTGACAACCCTAGAGCGACCGCCGACCACCGGTATGAAAAGTGAAGTAAGTACATACATGTGGTTGATTTCTGTACCTATCTATTTTGTTGTATAAGTTAACGTACACAAGTAAGTACAATATCAGCCTAGGTCTAAAAAATGGCTACAGCCTTTAAAAAGGCCTAAAGTCCCTTAAAAGGCTAAAATAAAAATTAAAACCCATAGGCTTTTTTTAAGACTAAGGCCTTTTTATAATCACTAGCTCTTCGAAACTCATTTCATTAAGCCAGCTCTAAAAAGAGCTCGTGAGGCTTTAAATTCGGGCTAAAAGGGCTCTAGTCTTATGGAACACTAGATGTGGTCTAGTCAATGCCGATTTCTACTGGGCTGACGATAGTGTTGTAGTCCCCCAATCGTAACCGCCTCATGAGCTCCCGTTCTAAGCAGCCAAATTAATTCCTTTGTTCGATACCGTAATTTTTGCGACTAATGCAGCCGCATCCCCCGCGTGTCGTTTTAAATCTATTTCCGTGTCGCATTTGCGATTCTAATGCCCGTCATGTTGGATTTTGACGCGTAGGGAAGGGACACGTTGGTGATTAAATGTAGTCATGTTATCGATAGTTTTTTTTACCTAGAAGAGCAATTCCTTTCAGCATATACCTATGCTGAATTGTGAAATGAAATTTAGGACATTTAATACTTACCTAGGTACTTTTTAATTTTAAGTACCTATTTATATAGGCATCAACACGGTTTGTATGCTGCTTTTTATTTTTCATTACTCAATAAATACATTTTTGTTATTTATTTGTAATTTTATATATTATTTTAATTCGTGAAAACTGAAAGCGGTGGGTGGTTGGAATAATTGGTTATACATCCGAAATGGGCAAATTGATGACACTGAACCATATTTATGTAAGGCCTATTGTACACAGTTTTGCCAAAAAAACTGAAGGTTTATCTTACCTTCAACACTGAATGCCTATAAAATAGAAGCTCTAGCTTCTATTCGGTGGTCTAGTAATAGTAACTTAAGGACTCTAATATATAGCCGAAAATGTAAGAAAAAAATGTAGAATTGATGTACAGTGTTTGATATGTGGTAAGGTCAGATTTTTTGTTCATCTTTAAAGTACCGGGTATTTTTTGAGATAAATGAGAAATATTCAGCCAACGTTCAACTGTAAAACTGTCTAACATCGTCACATCATCTCAATTCAGTGATTTTACTGCTTAAAAATCATTTGAAAAATGCCTCACTTTCATTACAAGTTAAACATAATTTTATTGTAGGTATGTTCTTTTGAGTTCTTAAAGTGTTTGAATACAAACTCAAAGTCTATCATTTTAATGCGTAGTGATATATTGATACAATGTCACATAGTGAAATGAAATTCCGAGTCATAATTTTTTTTGATAAACACACTATTTATAATATGTATCTAGTTTCTGACATCATTGACTGACATAACGCACAGTCGGAAATAGTTGATAAAACGTGCCATGTCACATGACTAGTGTACAGTATTTATACGATTCATAACACCGTACTTTGTTACCGGCAAGCTACTCACTGGTGATGTGGTTAGAGTTATCGACGTGCTCAGTGTATGTTAATTTATCAACAACAATACAGCCATCAAATCATTAGTGCATAATATGATTCATTACACCCCCGTCATGGTAATATTCGACAAGTTACTTACTGCAATGTGAGAGTTAGCAATGTGCTGTACTTACTTGTGTTAATTTATCGATAACAATACAGCCGTCGCAACACTAGTGGGGCATTATGCGATTCATAACACCCCCGTGCCGTGATACCCGACAAGCTACTTAACGATGTGGTTAGAGTTAGTGATGTGCTTAGTGTATGCAAATTTATTGCCAAAATTGTGAATATGTCTATCTATTAGATACCTACATACTCGTATATACTTTCAAAACTGCTAAATAGAATTCAATTCAAACTCAATTCAAAGATGACACGGTTGGCGCAGTGGTTAAGCAGCTGCCTACTGAGCCGACGGTCCTGGGTTCGAATCCCGGCTAGGGCAAATATTTGAGTGATGAACTCGAATATTTGTGCCTGGGTCATAGATGTAATTGGTATTTAAGTATCTATTTATCTAAATATATAAGTATGTTTATCGTCGTCTAGTGTCCATAACACAAGCCTACTAGAGCTCACTGTGAGACTAGATTGATTTGTGTGAAGTTGTCCGTTTATTTATTTATCGTATGGCGTAAATATTACACTGCGTGCTTACTTATAATTTAAATTTACAATTTGTTAGGAAATTAACAGCTTCGCTTGTTAGGTCTTTAAGATCTTCCTGCGAATCTAGTTAGTGGGCATTCCAAGACAATATGGCGTACAGTCTGCTCTGGGCATCCGCATTCGCAGCTTTCGTCCTCGGTCCCAGCCCCATCCCGGTCCGTTATTATTTAGTTTAAGTAATTTATTAACATATTAATATTACTAGAAGATGCCGGCAACTTGATCCGTAAAACATTTTACCATGGTCGGGTAAAAGTATCCTTGAATGTTCAGCTATCTCCGTGCTAAAATTGGTTAAAATTCTGATATAATCCCTCCACTGCTGGATCAAGGCCTCCTCGTGCATTTTCCATTCGCTGCGACTCCGGGCCGCGTCCACTTCCTTCCCGCGACCTTGACTATGTCGTCTCTCCATCTAGCGGGAGGCCTGCCAACGCTTCTTTTTCCCATTCAAGGTTGCCACTCCAGTAGCTTTGGACTCCTTGAGAGACCAGCGTCGATCTTCTCGCCTACATGCGCCGTCCATCTCCATTTTAGAGTAGCAGCTTTCTTCGCGATGTCGTTTACTTGGGTTCTCGTTTAATGCGGTCTCCAAGTGTTTTCCCAAGCATCGCTCTCTAAGCGTACTTAAGTATATCGTCATCCTATAATCCATAAAGTGTTTTTCCAAATCGTTTACTTCATGTCTAGATCGATTTTCGAAAAAAACGCTTCATTTTTAATTCTGTTGTACCCTTATCAAACTAGATAAATGGACATTTAAATTGTATTGATCGTCTGCCCCATATTAACACTCCAAACGGCACAAGTATAGACTATCACTTTACTTGAGTACATTGTCGTCTATAATCCATATTAGGTACATAAAATGCTTATCCAAATTGTTTAATTCAAGTCTAGATGAATTTACGTAATTCTCGCTTAATTTTAAATTCCTTTGTACCCTTATCAAACTAGATAAATGGACAAATAAATTGTATTGATCGCCTGCCCCATATTAACACCCCAAACTGCACAATTAAGTGCTGTGTATCATGACAAGCCCCGACCACGCCCCTTGGGACTGTACACCCGGCGTTTGCGCTGGCAACATTTAGTTTGTCTATAGTAAGATGTTTTGGCTTCAAGATCTAGTTACCAGAACACAAAATACCAACAAAAAGTATTGTGTGGACTGTGGAGGTCTAGTACCCGGTCTTAAGGCTCCTTATTCGTTCAAACATGTTTCTTAACATATTATCAATGGTACTACTTAGAAGCTATTGAAATTTATTGGTATATATTTGAAACCTACAGTTTGAATTTTTCATTGATGATTTCTGTTCCAAAATCTATTATATTTCGAGAAATTGAAAAAATTCACGCGGAAAACTATTTATTCTCATGTTATTTTCTACTGGACAGCACGCGAACGATAGGAAGTGTACCAATTTCAAAAATAATGAGAAAGTAAAACATTTTTTTTTAAATATATTTGAACTCGAATGACCACCTGCCTTGACTATGGCTTTAAGACGGTCGAAAAATGAATTACACGCTGCACGAATGTTGTCCTGCGGTATATTGTGCCAATTACGTACGATCTTCAGTGTATCCATACTGGCATGCTTTCTTGTCCTCACCTTCCCCTTCAAAATTGCACAGATATTAAACGAATTGTCAAAAAAAAGAAATGCGTTTTTTTTTTACTGAGAATTTGTCAGATATGGCCAGTGTGATTTAACACTTCATATCGTTCACCCTGTACTTACTTTTCTCAAGAGATAATGACACAAAGGTAAATTAAGAAAGAAAAATTGAATGCGATCTATACAAATAAAAATTGGGCAAGGGCGAGTCCGACTCGCGCATGAAGGGTTCCGTATTATAAAACAAGTTTGTTGTATGGGAGCCCCCCTTAAATATTTATTTTATTTCTAGTATTTGTTGTTATAGCGGCAATAGAAATACATCATCTGTGAAAATTTCAACTGTCTAGCTATCACCGTCCTTGAGATACAGCCTGGTGACAGACGGACGGACAGACAGCGAAGTCTCAGTAATAGGGTCCCGTGTTTACCCTTTGGGTACGGAACCCTAAAAAATGTGGTATTTCCACATAAAAAAAATAGAATCGATAAAAATATTCTATAAAAATATTTCCTCAAGAGACTTTAAAACTAAATTTGGCTAAGCTAGCCATATCGGAGCCCACAATAGAAGTCCATAGTTCTGGCATTGGGTCGCCGTCGTCGAAATTGATGACGACTATATAGTGTATACGTCGTATCGTACCAGGCCGTCAAGGAGAGAGCTCAAGATAGAGAAAATTGGAAATTGCTCCACCGACAAGAGCCTAGCTCTTAAGTTTATGATGATGATATAGTGTAGTACTTTTCTCAAAGCATAACCCACCTTTCCCCCGTCGGTTGACGCCAGATGCGCGTATAATCGCCACTAATCCCTGGGCGGAGACGCGCGACAAGCCATTTGTCCAAAATGGCTGTCACGCCTATGACGGTTGCAAAAAGTTAATTGTTGAAAGTGATAGCTTTAATGTATGGTTGAATTATTTGGAGGTCGGTATTTTTTTTAAGCGGGGTCATTTTGTATCAACGTGTAGCGACGGTAGGCAACCATATTCTAGTAAGGACCAAAAACTTGGACGATTTTTTTGGGGTAATTAATAGCCATACAAAAACAGCAAAAAAAGATTGGAAAACGATACTAGTGGCAATAGTGGTGGCTCTGTGAACTGTACAACTCGCGAGATCGATTCGAAATCACAGATTTTTTTTTATTTTTCATTTTCAATTCAACCCTCATAGCTCAGCCATTAAAAAAAAATCGAAAAACTGGATTATCGAAAGATATATTGTATTTACTTAAATCTAACTTACTTACAAAATTTCATGTGAATCGGTTAGAAATGCGACCTGTAGGCGAGAATATCCGGAATTCAGAATTTGGACAGACGAAAAAAATGTTAGCCAAGCTGAAACGCTTCGTTCGCTCGGACGATAAAATAAACCTACTTATATTATAACGATTGTAACAAACGTTTCATTATGATTTTCAATAGCTAACAATGACAGCCGTATTTAGCAATGCTATATTAAGGCACATTAACATTAAAACCACAGACCCAATTTACAATTTGCACAAAAATAACTGCAAATGGCCCCCACCTCACATTACATTTAAGTCAATTGCTCACTAAAAGCTACCGAGCCAACAAATCCATACAAATACTATAATGCCCTAATCTTTCATGTACCATTGTACTCATGTCAGAGGGCGCTTCACGAACACTTTTAATCTCAGTTCCAAATAAGCTAAAATAGACTCATTCACAATGAAATAAGATCCTAGTGATTATTTTCATAAGTTGGTAACTTATCCATTAATAGTTTGAGCTTTTGACAGTCTTTATTCACTTTTTCATAGCTAAATCCAAGCGAAACTCAACTTAAGCGTTTCTGAATATAGAATTTGAACACGGAACGCTGGCATTCGAAATTCAAATTTGGAAGGATTTGAATTCTAATTTGTTTTATAATGTGGGACTGGCATCAAATAGAACGTTACAGAATATTAAAAAAAACATACCTACCTACTAACCACAAATTAAACATACACAGTACGACAATGTGATGTAAAAAGCAACTACTAACCGACTTACCTATCAAAATTTAGACAGAAACTATTTTAGACTGAAACTTAAATGAAAAGCGGAGGCCATCTTATTGAGGTTACTGAATTTTGTGACGATTTGACATTTCGAACTTCGAAATTTTCGAAGTGGGTAGGTACCTAACTATTTTGACCTCTTAGTTATAAAAAGTCTCATCTCATAAAATTCTCATCCAAACATTAAAGTTGTAATTACAATAGCGTTTATGCAAAAAAATGTGGTTTGGCTTAAGTGGCCTCATTCCTATTACATTTTTTTTTATTTAATGACAAATATGTCACCTAACTTTTTTAAAGTCAATAATACTTTTCCCTGAGTTCAAGAGAGTAACATAGCTATTTCATGCTTTTACGGCTTGGAATCGAAAATAAGTTGAAAAAAAAACAGTTTTCTGCGTTTTGATCATAGAGATAGAAAAATGTGTAAAACAATAAGCATTTCGGAACGGAGCCTTAAGACGAATAATCTTAGTCGATTCGAAATTTGAAAGATTCCTTCGTCTTTATTGTTTCTAAAAAACACTAACCCTTAAATGCATGATGATGCATATATACACGTTACTGAAATGACACATGTCAAAACCTGAATATTGTCAATAAAGACTTTGTCAAGATTGTCCCGAAGTCTCAAACTGACGTGGATTTCATTGGTAATTACGTCATTTCAGAAATAAAATTAGCGTAATTGTATGCATTTAAGGGCTAATACTATGGTATTTTGTATATATGTTCGTGTTGGTTCGTGTCGTGCATTTGTTTTTTTTTTTTCGAAAGAGCTATACGGCTTAAAATAGCTTGTGTGGGCGTGCGTAATAAAATGTATTGGCCAAGCCACGCCCACAGGAGTACTGGCACCTCTAGCACAACTGTGACATGCGACTCTTTCTCGCGCGAGACACGTTACCTATCTCTTTCTATGCAGTACCGTGATAGAGTGACGGGTGATAGTACGTCGCGCGACAAGTCGCGAAGCATAGTTGTATTAGACGGGCAGGATTATTATTTTATCTACACCCATGTTGTTAAATTCCTATAACAAGTTCAGATATTATAGGTAAGGAACCACATTACTTGGCATCAACCAAAATCAGAGATGTAATTTCATAACAGTACCGTAGCCACCACTGACCGCCTCACGAGTCACCTCATGTGTTCCTCTGCTCCGTGGACTGACTGGTAGGACTGAGTGTTTCATAATTTCATAAAAAAAAATCTATGATAATAATTATGAATATGTGTGTAGATAAAGTAGTGTATGCAACTGTACAAAAATTACGGTAGCCAATCACTTGCTAAACAACGTTTCATAAATATTCATTTTACAAACAACGTTAGACAAATGAACGATTCCCAAATTAGACGTTGCATAAAATATAGTTTTACAAATAGATCATGATACAAATCATTTATTGGACAAAACATCATATCACAAAACATTATTTTGCAAATTATTCATTTATTATTCTAGTCAATTAACAAAATAACGAATGATAAAACAACGTTAATAAAATGCATTGTTTGGTAAACATTTCGTTTAATAAATCATCATGGTGTGAACGCCATTCATATGTGTAGTTTTCTACGAGTACAAATATTAACATACTTAATGGCTCAAAAACCGAAAACTGTAGGTTAGGTTAGGTTTGTTTTATGACCATGTATAGCGTAGCGTCAAAATGCTTGCTTAAAAATAAAAAATGGAACATCACTCAATCTACCAAAGCCCGGGCCCCGGGCAAAATATTTTTTGAATATCTCGGTAAATATCGCTCTGAGAGAAAAAAAAATAGAACAAAGCATGCTTATTTTAGTGTAATCTACAAGATTCAATCTAATTTAAGTCCAAAAACAGCAAGTTAACTATTTGGTATAATCTGACCGAAAGAAGTACTTGCTTGTTTAATAATAATAAAGCCCGCAGGGCAGCTTGTGGCGAGCTGTTGGGGAGTGACGACCCCACGGACCCGAGATCTCCAGAGAGTCGGTCAGGGTCCTCGTCTCCGGTGTGCCTTCATCGGCCGGAGTGGAAACCCAAGAGGACCCGTAGGACTCTCAGCTCTGGCTTGCCTTCATTGGCCGTCCAGAGAGGAGCGTTAGAGCTATATGCTCCAGGGGTGGAAGTGTTAAAGGGCATCACGCCGCGAGTAACTTCGGAGAAAGCGCAGCACACCTCTCGACACCCCTGAGCCCTCACGCTCGTGTTGCTTCCGGCCGTCTGCACGATGGCATTACGGGGCCCACCTAGTGAGGGGCGAGTCACCACCCGCCAGAGGTAACAGTCACATTGATGGTTACGGCGGGTGACATTTTTCTTTTGCAATAGCCCAAATAAATAGTCCATCCAAACTCCATTTTAATAGCCCGGTTTTTTCTTTTTCATACCAATGCAATAGTACAATCACCTGCTGGGACCTGTTCATGGATGTATCATCTTATTGATATGATCAGGAACGGGTCCCAGCAGGGCTACAACCACAGCAAATTTCTCCAAGGGGCCTCTACGTGTTGGATCCATATCCCCACGCAAGCCTTCCAAAAGACCGGGACGTATGAGCCCGAGACTCTATAACGAGAGACAAATAATAATAATATTTGGCCAAAGTGTTTCGAGTATTAAACTTCATACCGTCCTGCATTTCGTTACATAGAGAGTTATTTTTAATATTTTTATGAAAGAATAGTTTATCAAATAATGTTTTGCAAAATAACTGATTTTTAAAACGATTTATTCGTGAAGTGAACATTTTTTAAATGAAAATAATTTGTCATTCAATATATTTATAAAGCGTTACTAAATGAATATTTGTATATAAATATAAAATGTATATTTGTCGAGTAATTATTTATAAAATGAGCATTTTAAGGAATGATAGGTTTGTGAAATGAATAATTTGTAAATCGTTGTTAGTTAAGTGATTATTTGTAAAAAGTTGTTTAGCAAATGATGATAAACCAAAAATTACACATCCTAATCTAAACATTTTTTCGAACTTTAAAAAAGAAGAAGTTTTTCTTATAATTGTTTTCCTTTTCTATTTTGTTTTGCATGCAGATTATCTCTATAAATAAAACAACAAATAATTTTATCACACATTTTATTATCTAATTATTACTTTTCGTTACATTATAGATAGGCATTGCTTATAAATACAAATTTACATTAACAGTTTGACAATTGCAAAAGATTTGCAATAAGGGTAACCGAAACAATTATGAGGTAACTGCAACCAACATATTGTTCTGACAGCTTAATAAAAATAATTAGGTTATAGTACTTTAATATGCACCTGTTACATAAGACATTAGAACTTGTTTCATCAAACGGTTTCATTCTTTCCGGTGGCAAATGCACTAGTCTCAAAACGCACTATTAGTCAATACACTCTAATTTCGAAAGCCCCTCTTCTCATAAGAAACTAGGCCCAAAATACCATATTTCCAAAAAGGCTCATTCTCGATTTACACGAGAACCATTGAGAACTAGTCCCAAAATACACCTTTCCCAAAATACCCCAAATTGTGTTCACCTGTGCGTGGCGTAATACTTTATTCTCATAATGCATAGGTCTCAAAACACTCTAGTTCCAAAATACCCTATTTTTTTGGAATGTCTCTTTGTGATTGCTTTCAGCCGTAACGATTACCCGTTTGATGCCAAAAATATTTATAAATATTAAAAATATTTATTAAAATATTGTATAAGTTTTATAAAAGTTGCGTTCAGTAAATTGTAATATACCATCAGAGAACGTATGGAGCGACATGATCGTTAAACGACCAAGCTCCTAAAATTAATAGATTAAGAAAAAAAAATTAAATAAATCCTATTTTTGCAAAAAATATTTTTGGCATCAAACGGGTAATCGTTACGGCTGAAAGCAATCACAAAGAGACATTCCAAAAAAATAGGGTATTTTGGAACTAGAGTGTTTTGAGACCTATGCATTATGAGAATAAAGTATTACGCCACGCACAGGTCAACTCTTCGATATGGATTAGTTTTATGGGGAAATTGCACAGATAGAGACAACATCTTTATTGTACAAAAACGTTGCATCAGAGCAATATTTGGCATTAAGAGGCGAGATTCCTGTCGTCCGCACTTTATAGAAAACTCTATACTCACCGTGCCATGCTTGTATATTCTGGAGGTGTCTGTATTTGTACACAAATATAAAAATCAATTTATAGAATTGCAGCAGGTACGCACACGTAATGTTCGATCGCAATATAAACATAAACTATATACGCCTGCTTCAAAATTAGCATTAACCTCCAGAAACGCATACAGCATGTGCATTATAATTTATAATAAATTGCCTGACAAATTTAAATGTGAAAATATACAACTGTTCAAAAACAATGTTAAGACATGGCTGGTACATAAATGTTACTATAGTGTTAATGATTATTTGGATGACGTTATTTGACCTATTATGTATTTAATTAAAATTATGATATTATTTTGCATTGCACATTCTTGTACTGACATTTAAATTAATTAATTTCGTTGTTTGTATATTATTATTCTAATATGTATGTACGCCTGAAAAGGTAGGGTTTCGTGATACGATGTATTAAGCAATGATGACTGCAAATGTTACCCGATTTCCCACATGCATTAAATAAATCATTTCAAATCATTTCAAATCAGGTGAACACAATTTGGGGTATTTTGGGAAAGGTGTATTTTGGGACTAGTTCTCAATGGTTCTCGTGTAAATCGAGAATGAGCCTTTTTGGAAATATGGTATTTTGGGCCTAGTTTCTTATGAGAAGAGGGGCTTTCGAAATTAGAGTGTATTGACTAATAGTGCGTTTTGAGACTAGTGCATTCGCCACCGGAAAGTCAATTTTCGGCTTTGTTTCAATATAAACTAGCATCGAGTTATTGTTTTGGCGACTGAATTAACTAATTAAGCGGAAACATGACAGCGGATAAAAAGTTGAAAATGGCCTACTCTAATTGTTCAATGGAGATTGCATATAAAATAAATCAAGGTCATAAAAAAAATACTCTGTGCGACACTTTAAGAGCTTTAATCAAAGTTGAAAATTGCATGTATAAATAATAATTTTGGTCTATAGTTTTATTTAGTGGCTCTGATTTTGGTCAATGTGTACGAAAAACGTCAGACTCTGTCTTAGCTCCGGCGCTGCGGGAAGTGCAGCCCTTCCGCCCTTGCGTGGCAAATCACGGTCGCCCATACTCCGCTCGGTAGCTTCGGCTTGTTGGTCGCCCTCGGCGACCAGCCTCAGCCGCTCCGCTCCGCACGGCTCCCGAGCTTTGTCACGGCGGGCGAGGGCTGATGCTCTCCCTCCGCGCCTCCGGCTTTTTATATACACTCTAGGGGTAGGGCAGACAAGACCACGTGGAATCGGGGTTGGCAGCTTCGGTTCTGAGGCAAGTCTTATGATAATGCAATGCTTATTTTCAAACTTAACGCCGCGCAACGACCCGCACTCCACTTCAAACGAACGCGCTTATCGCCGTTCTCATTAAATTATGGTTTCGAAAACTAAAAAAATAACTCCCCATTACTTTTATATAGTACCCATTTTAATATTTAAGCTGCCAGCAAATCAAAGCCCAAAATGCTTTTTTAGATGGAGACCTGTAGTTGCCACTAATATAAAGTTTGTTATCCTTCTGCTAATATTAGTCGCCAAGTCATTATTTATAGTACCTCGCCTATGATTTCAGTAATCTTGTTTATTATTTCTGCTACCTTAAAGTAGCTGCCATTATTTGAATTTTAAAATATCTTTAGTTTAAAGCTCATTTAATATAAATGATTGCCAAAATATTTAATCGCTGACAAGTTATTATTTTAGTTGCAAATAGTTTGCTGCTCTTTAACTTTTCTGTCGCCGCGAAAATAATAAGCCATAATTTTATAGTAATTTCATTTCATCCAAAGCATTTTTTTTTCGTCTTCGACGTGAGTGAACCCCTTTTACAGTTGCCGGCAAACTTCTTGAGCATAGCTTTGACTGCGCAGTAGCCGATTTACGTGCAAATGTCCATGCTCAGATACACCATTTTTGTTCAAAAAGTTTGCCGGCATATACCATAGGTACTATAAGTATTTAAATAGTACCTGCGGGCCTATGATGGTTGCGTTTATCGCGTGATAAATAAGCGACAAAGCATCCGTCATGCTTTGACAAGATGTGAGTGTGAGTGACAAATGATTTTATCATTTATTTATCACGTGATAAACGCAACCATCATTAGGCCCCTGAACTCGTTAAGTAAAGGTAATACAATATAGGCTGTGTAGATAAAAAAACGTAACCATACAACTTGTTCCAATAAGCACCTTTTTGCATATCTTCCTTTTTGTTTTCACATAAATCTATAAACAGAATATTTTATTTTAATTACATGACATGTTTTTTTTCTTACGGCCCTGAATAAATACTGTCAATACCAAAAGTAAATGATCATGTTTAGTACCTTTGACAACGCGGTTGGCGCAGTGGGAGTGTAGCTGGCTACTGAACCGGTGGTTTTGGGTTCCAATCCCGGCCAGGGCAAATATTTGTGTGATGATCTCGAATATTTGTTCCTGGGTCTTGGATGTTTTCTATGTATTTGAATATTAATTTATCTGTATAATATAAGTATGTATATCGTCGTCGGGCTCTGTAATATAATCCTACTAGTAAGCTTCGGGACTAGGTCGATTTGTATGAGGTTGTCTGATATTTATTATTTATTTTGTAGTCAATTATATGAACGAAGGATTCTATAAAGAGGCTGAATTTTGCGCGTTGACATTATGGAATCACATTTTTACGTTATCTTAATTGTAACTCAAAGGAAAGAATCGGCTGTCTGAGATATTTTGAATTGTCAGTTTATATTGGTACAGATGGTTTGCTAGACTACTTATTCGTCACGTTTTCTGATAACAGCTTGTATCTAGGTTCCCATTATTGCTAACTTCGAAGGAAACTAACTGGGTCGGCCATTTTGATTCCCGAACCTCAAATTAGCGGTTTGGCTGAGCGACGCAAGCCTAGCCGACATGCTCGCGTCGTACATAGAGCCGCGCCCAACCATAGACATTGCCGATTCGCTTTTGTTCAAAAATGGAACGGCCTCGTTTTTGAATAAAGAACTCGGTTCGTTTTTTAAAAAGTGAGTGTCGTTCTTGGAGAACGCTGAGGTTTGAGATTGTAACAAACTGCATGGTTGGTTTCTGTCCATTCTAAACTGTTGTTTCTCCATCTGATGGTGCTGGGTGCGTACTGCGAATCGGTTCACGTGGACGGGAATGGGGACTACGATCTTGGTGCCTGTGCTTTTGCTGGAATGGCTGCCGGAGGCGAGGCCGGCTTTCACGCGTTTCCATTTCGCGCGCCGGTTTTGGAACCATATTTTCACCTGTAACAAAAGTAAACCTATATTAATTAAAATAATATAGGAGGTTTTATGTAGCTTATTCTTGGTCTTCCCTGCCTCGATTTCCTTCAACTACAAGACAAAAATAAGAGAGAAGCTAAATGCCATGTCGTATAGGGAAATCAAGGTGGTGGCTTTGGATAGGGATAGATGGAGCCAGCTACTTACTACATCAGCTGCACCGACAAGAGTTTGACTCTTAAATTTATGATAAGCTGCACGTATTTGTTTTGAGGACTTTTCCATTATAACCGAGGCTTGAACTTCTTTTCAGCACTTAGTCAGAATCCTCTACTTTCCAACCTAGCGCTGAAATGTAAGTGTTCTGTCAGACGCTAAGTCTTCTCACCTTAGTCTCAGAAGGCACCTCAGTTAAGTAGATTATTTGTATGAAATGAATTAATGAATCTGACCTGATTTTCGCTCATACCAGCAGCTGCTATCTAAGAGTCTTTTGAAGCCTCTGTAAGATTCGATTTATTTCTGGATACTCTTCTCGCTAGTTCCAAGAGACTTTAGGCATTTGTTTTGTATTGAATGCTTGGTATACTAACCTGAACTTCACTCAACTTGCGTGTCGCAGGCTCGCAGCTATCTGCAACCACTATTCAGGTACTTCTTGGCATGGAATTCCCTCTCCAGCTCCAGCAGTTAATAATTTCTGGATAGTCTTCTCGTTAGTTCCAAGAGACTTTAGGCAATTATTTTGTATTGAATGCTTGGTATACTAACCTGAACTTCACTCAACTTGAGCGCAGCTGCTATCTGTGACCGCTCTGTTAGACTCAGGTACTTCTTGGCATGGAACTCCCTCTCCAGTTCCAGGAGTTGTTCTGAAGTGAAGGCTGTGCGTCGGCGCCGCGCTTTGCTCTCTCTTCGGTCCGTGGAGTCCTCTTGGTCGGGCTCGGAGTCGTTTCCTGGAGAAGACAGAATTCTTTTAAATTGATAAAAAGGGCACTGTATATCTGTAAATTTAGAGCGATGGACAGGTTGGTCGACGACCGGTCGGTCGTCTCAGGTACCGCTGGGGAGACGTGGTGGAGGTGGATCCGCATTAAGCTTTCAAGCCGAAAACTAGCGAGAAACTGCGCAGAATCAGGGCCAGTGACGTGCTCTTGTTTCGGAGGATGAGATCCTGTTTAGGTCACTCATCAGTGAAAATAGTTAGGTACCCGTTTTGGAGGGTCGCAAGTTTTGTGACAAGACCTGATTCGTGGCACTCGCTGACACAAAGACGTCATCAAGGCGACGCAGCCACCACCTGTTTACGGTACCACACTACTTGCAAAGTTCACCGTAGTTGGCCGAGGCGAAGTTGGCTGAAATATAGGTATCATATTTGCCCAAGCTTCCGCGAGCAGTGTAGTGCGGCTTTGTTGCACACTTCTCTTGTCAGACCTGCGGTAGAACATGTACATTTCGTATCGGGTAAGTTTCTCCCAAAAATTACACTATATTTAAATTATCTACAATAAACGCACTGGCCTATCTATACGTGTGTGAAAATATCGTGTTTTTGGTTATCTGCGGAGCAGGGTTATTGCAAACACCTGAAAAACGTGATTACAGAATAAATAAATGTCTTATACAGTCGCAGATATCTAAAATTGCATTGAATTTGTTCAAAGGAATATAATTTGTATCTGGATCGGATGCTAAACATTATTTAATTTGCGTGTCATACCAATTTTTCTTTCCTTGGAATGGGATGTATTTTCAATCCTAATTATAACATGGGCAGAATTCAAAACTAATAACAACTAGCTTTACTCCGACAAATTCTCCAGTGCTGTCTCTCTCTCTTTATAAAACTATAAGTATTCGGTACCCTCAGGCTACTAAACTCGAATAAAATCCGATAAAATCGACGCAATAAAACTAAATAACCGATTAAATAGAAGTAAAACGAGATTGGGACAGCGGGCACTTTAGTCTAACTGAAACGCTTGAAGGGACCTCAAGCATAGAGTCATAAGGTTCACAATGGATTGAATTTTTGGGTAGGGTATCACAATGGGTCTTGGTCAGCAGTTTAGCTACTAGGGTGACGAAAGTGACGTTTTTTGTGTGTATAAAAAGTAAATTGTCCGTCAATTGTTTATTGGAAGTCAATTGGGTTTGGTGCTATTTATATTTGTTGTACTTAAATTATTCAAGAGTTTCATAGCCTGGCCGCAAATTATGTTGGTTTTCATGTTAGATGACGTTGGCAAATATAATATATGGTTTTAATTTTATAAGATAGAAGACTTAAGTGTATATTTTTTTTTGGTTGCAACTAACGAAACTTCCTAAAGAAGTTTTTAAATAATAAATACACCTTTTAGAAAATATGGCATCTATACTATTATAAAATGATAGATTTTTATTGAAAATCAGTTTTCAGGAAAAAAATCCGTTTATTGTTTTGTATAGGCACGCGGTGCCATGCCAGCCTGGCACCATCTGTCGAGCATAATTTTCTTTGTCCTCGCATCACGCCGTAACTTCTGGACAATTTTTAACCAATTTTGGTTTTTGGTAGCGATAGCGTATTCGCGTACGAAATAGTATATACTAAAACCAGAACTGATACGTACGGAATTCTTATAGGATCTTTTTTCCCGCACTTGGCCGTTTTTTACCAATCGCCAGTCGACTCAGACATAAAAACGGACCCCGTCAGCGCCCCGCCCAGCGCCTGTAGTCGTGACGTCACAAGTGATGACGTCAGGCGATTACGATTGAGCTGTACAGTCACTGACAATAATGTTACATTTGAAATGTGATTTTTTGTACAGACAACATCAAAAGTCTACAAAGAAGCAAAAAAAAAAATGGTGGTTCAGAGAAGGTTCGATCCTGCGTTTGCAACGGCTTTCCGGGCCAACACGGGTGTCCTACCTATCGGACCACTGAATCTGATGCTGTGATAGAAATCTTTTGTGTACTCTTTCTTATATACCTACCTCGAGACTACTATATAGAGAACCTCTCTATGTATAGACTGTGTTAGGAATTGGGAAAAGGTTCATTTTTTTGGCAATTCCTTTTAATCCTCTCTATCACGCGGCAGTTTTTAATTTACATGGTAGTAAGGCCTGAAAACAATATTTAGTAACACGCCGAAACTACAAAAGCAAAACAAAAGCCGACTTCAAATACCCACTATATATAAAACATAGTCTAAAGTATATAAACAAAAATATAACACGTAAAGCACGTACCAACTTTTTGGGTAATCAAGTTAAAAAACAGATGGCGATCGTGACAACCAAAAACACTTTGAGTGACAACAATCGCGATACACATCGATAAATCCACTCTTTAACGCTCTCCGCATTCCAGACGGCACGTCTGTGCATTTTCCTCGAAAACCCGCCATAAAATCAATCCCCTTTCGCAAATAAATATATTATTATTTATTTCTTATGGCCGACGCGACCGAGATTGACAGTTATCGAACGCGCCAAATGAATTGTAAAAATATTACAACCACCATTCCTTTCTAATCCCACGCGAAAATAAACTAAAACTAGAAGGAATAAAATCGAATATCGCAGCGAGGCAGCCATGTTTGTAGAAGCATAGAGCTCGCGTTCTGAATTTTAAATTTCGAATTCAAAAAAGCGGCAAAGTTAAATCGCGTGTGAACGATTCGATGCAGTTTGATAGGAATCGGTAATTTATCGGTGAATTTTGGTAAAACGGACATCACTAACACAAAATGGCGGTCACGTATGAGTTTTCACACTGAGTTTCCGTGGAAATATTTTTATTTGTGTAGTGTCACGTCCACGTATGGAATGTACGAAACGCATACACGGTGATTGAATAAAATGTGGATTAAATTATATCGGGTTTATATTTATATATATTAACGAGACTTATGAAAAGTGTAGCGTCAGCCTTATTTTTCATCAAATATCATTTTAGTAGATAATTATGTAAAGAATATTTCACATTTACATAGATAGTTGCAGAAAATTACCAGTGAAAAGATGAAAAATCGGTACAGGTATAGTTAATTACAGAAGCATCCTGAAGAGTGTAAAAACGCTACCATTTTCGAAAAACTTAACAATTAGGAAAAGTTAAGAAGATCTTTCGAAAGTTTATCTATTTTGGAAAATTTCGCCACGGCAGTAGTAAAGGATTGTACTGATATGATATAGTTCTATTTTTGATGTCATTACAACTATAGTATAGCATTACAAGTAAGTACATACCCTGTTGTGCAAGTTTTTGTGGCAAAAACTGCCGTAGGTATATTTTTTTTTACATTGACCTAGAAGTTTGTTTTTTACAGCTTCAAGAAACTGTTGACCGACTGCGTCTTTGCGAAGCCTACAACAAATGCATTTAAATCCGAGGAATGTTATTCGTCCATTATACAATACGATTAAAATCAGTTAACGATTCGGATTGTATATCTATCTTGCTCGTACTTATGCGATTTTAATAAGAGGGTGCGAGAGAGGGGTAAAAGCCGAATCGTTAACTGATTTTAATCGTACTGTACACAGCTCCGCTTCTTTTCATTAAGTGAAGTTGAAATATAACAGATTTTTAACATTAAAAATATGAAATGTTTAAAGCCTGACCAGTATATGAGGATTGTCAAGAGGGCGCTATTTATAAGATTTATATGGCAACAATTTTGCAACCAATCGCAACCCACTATAATGACATTAGTTTAAATACCTGTCAGTTCCACTATGTTAACCTCGTAAAATCATTTAATGGAATGCACTCTTTTCCTAACTGTTTTTCGTGTAGTAAACACGTGTAGGTAGGTACACTAGGTACCTACACGTGTTTATTTATTATCTTACGTTCACAACTGTGAATGTTTTTCGGCATTTTCTTTGGATCATTTTAAATATTTGACTTTTAAAGAAATCACCACGAATGACATTGACATTGTTGACAAGCCATCATAAAATCATTTGTAAGAAATTAGTTCCATTGAAATTCCGCTATATGGCGCATCCTCATATATTTCTGGTCAGGCTTTACCATTGTAAACATTTCATATAAGCGAAAAATTGAAAAATTTAATGGTTCAGACATGATTCGAACCTGCGTTTCCAACGGCTTTCCGGGCCAACACAGGCGTCCTACCAACTGGACTACCGAACCAGATGTCAGAGCCATTGGATCTTTCAACCCAGTTGCTTCAACATGTCTTAGGGTGGCATCGTAGCGCCATCTACCGTAAAGATTTAGTCGGCACCATCGTCTCAAATTTGTTGAGAATCGATAGTAACGATCGATGTGCTACACCCAAATATTTTGTTTTTTTTTTTTATAAATGAAAATATGATAGTTTTTTGACGTTGAAAATGAAAATGTCTATGTTTTCCTGGAGTACAGTGCTCCGATTTATGAAGTTGTGACATTTGCCTGTAGTTTCGCAAATATGAGAAGTACGCGGATAGTCTATTTGTGGTAAAATGTACGCGTGTCGAAGGGCTTCAAAATGCAATTTGAATTCCCAAAATTGGTTCGCGACTCAGTGTCATTTTCTAAGACTTTACAAAATTTCAATTATTTTTCGCTGATTTGTACCTATCGAGAATTTCCCTTTTTTAGATCGCTTCAGATTAAAGAAACGTTTTTTTTTTCGGGATAAATCCTATTAAGCTACAGTTTGAACCATCTTAGGCGGAGAATGGACAAAAAAATTATAGGCGATAGCGGGTATAGGCGCGCGAGGTCAAAAAACCAATTTGTTAAATTATATCATTTTATTTATTTATTTAAACTTTATTGCACAAAACAAAAAGTGTACAAATGGCGGACTTAATGCCATAAGGCATTCTCTACCAGCCAACCATTGGGCTAAACAGAAACATTTTATGGTGCAGGGCCTGTTAACTGTCAACATTATATCAAAAGTATTATATATCAATAATATAATGAACACAATAAATGAACATACACAAATATGCAATACAATATACTTACATAAACATTATTTCTTGTACCCAGTGCAAAACACCACAACCGACAGTCAGTCTAGGAGCTTACTAGTGAGATGCTTGCGCAACATGTGCTTGAAGGCTTGTTTTGTTTGTGTTTGCCTGATAGAAAGTGGCAGATTATTGTACTTTTTTTTCTAAATGACATTTTACAATGACAGATAGTTGCGCGTAGTGTGAGGTGTAGTTTTTTCCGCTACTGTACTGTATACACGAGGGAGAGATGACACCAAAAATGATGCCCCAGGGATGGGTTTCAAAGTGGTTGATCCCGTTGGTTGGGAATTACGATTGTTCGAGGGAAGTCACAAGGCTACTATTTGCAGCGATTCAGTAGTAAAAAAAGTAATCCAAGAAAAAAAAAGTTATACGCTTCTATAATTTTACACTTCGTGTACACTCCGCTTTTTTAGTTTTTGAATATTTTAAGTATTTTCTACTCTTAACCACGAGCTCTTTCAATCTAATTAGGAGAAAAAAAGTGCCCCAATATATTTTTCTTCCATTCCGTTACCTTTCCATATAACCTACTATAGCGGTAACAACAGACCATCCGCGCCAGATGAAACCCTGAAGCTGACCACGATCCTCAGACATGAGGGAGCGATTCCAGGGAGAGAGAACGGTAACGGAATGGAAAAACAAAAAATATATGAACATTGACGGAGACTTTTTTTCTCCTAATTAGATTGAAATATATATCGTAATAATATAATCGAAGAGCTCGTGATTCTGAGTAAAAAATAGCTAAAATATAAAAAAAAAAAAAATGCAGTCTACAATAAGAAATAAAATGGCCTAGAAAACACTAAACACACGTTTTTTTATACGTCCTTTAATTTTTAACTTCTTTCTATTTTCACTACGTTTTGTTATAACTATAATGTTATGGCTTAGTAAATACATGCACATTTTGCCAAAATTTCGAGTCTCTAACGTATACTATTGGAAAGATACAGTGCTGTGACGCCTGTGATGTGACAGACGGACGGACGGACAGACAGAGGCTTACTAATAGCTTTCCGTTAGCATACAGTCTGACCAAAAAGAGTAGAAATTAAAAAGTGGCAATGATGTGGTGTCGTCCCTTTTTAATCAATCTAAGAAAACGGGGACGGCACTACAGTATTGCCCCTTTTTAATTTCAACTATTTTTGGTCAAATTGTACTTTGGTGCGGAACACTAAAAATTTACCAGGATTTATGGGAAAAAGAAAAGTAATTATTACTTTTCAACCGGTATTATTTAAAAGCTTAAAACATTTCTCGTCATAAAAACCTTTCTAAAACTTCAAGGAGTATTTATAAAATATAACCTGGTCTTTGCTGTCATGCAGCCGGGTACAACAAAACATGAATTTTTTCGTTATCGTATAAAAGTACGTTATTTTAGCTTCGCGATGCGGGCCTATAGCGACCACTTTGGTTTGTAGCTTCAGCCAGGGTTTAAATAGAAACCAACCAACCATTTCAATATCATATAACTTCTATGAAACAAAGATAAAACTTGTTAGCGTAGCGGCCAACTACAGCTACCTACATATACCTACAGAGTGATCAATCCAAATGGGTCAGTAGGGAGAAAACGAAAACTATAAAAACACACGGAAATCTGTTCTTAGGAACCATGGCATCGATTTTAGATTTAATAAAAACCACATTATTTTTTTTAATAAATCTCATTTATAACCGGGAATTGAACCTGGTTAAAATGCTGTAAGTAATCACATGTCGTATTGTAACATTCTTTACAGCGGTTTTGACAGAGTTATGTATGAAATCCGTGCCTGGCGTGAAGAACTTGATAACTCGACTTATACGTTTTTTTTTTTATTGGCGTAATGGCTTTCTACGGCCAAGGTTTTGTAGGAAAAAAATTGACAACTCGATATCTATGATACTTTTGAAGATATGGCCTGTGACATCATATTGATATCTCGATATTTAGCGGATTTTATTTAACAAAACGAGATATCAGCGCGATGAGGCACAAAAAATATTGCATATCAACTTATCAACGAATTCTCAAAAAAAAAAAGCGTTCGTAACTTGACAAATCAAGATATTAGAATGAAGACAAGCACACTTTAACGATAACAAATGAATATATCGTTTTATCTCATTATACACAACTACCGTAAATTCATATGTCGATTTATCATTTTCAGGTTGATGGACACAGCAAATAATAAGTTGACATAATTAATTATTCATAATTTATCGAAATGTATATTTCGATTTGTCAAGTTATTCTCACATCTGAGGTGCACTCTGGTACAAAGGAAAACACTGATAACTGTACATTTGTGAACATAATATAAACCTTAGTACAATGTGTTAAGGTCCATGGGGTATAGTTAACAGTGTCTTCGTATGTATCATTCACATTACCGGTACCTTGTCAACCATCGACCAGTTTTATTTATTGGATCAGAAAAACAAAGATGTTGCCAGTTAAAAATAAGATGAATTCATTTAGTTTTTCTGTAGAATAAGTGCTTTTGCATTACTGAATTAAAGACGATTCATTTACTACAATTTATTCAATGTTTTTACAACTTTTAATTTTATTTTCTTCGGGTTTCGTGACTAAAATAAAACAATTCAAACGGATTGTATCATATTTATTAATTGTTTGTGCCTTTCTGACGTATTTGGCACCGAAAATTTGTGTTTTTCTCATCAAAAATAGTTGCCGAAACGTCAGGAGACTCAAACAACGAACACACGCGATATAATCCATTTAAATCGCCTTATATAAACAAAACAGTTGTATAGAAACGATAGAATTGTTTAATTGATACCCTATATTCTATGGTGAATATGTTGATAAGTCTAATATCTCACAAAATACAATGATTCTACCAAAATAAATAAGATAATTGAAAAGTTTGCATAAAATTACCCTTAAATCAATTTAGACATTTCAATTATACAGAAAAACTGATTTTTAGGGATTAAATTAAAAAACATTTTCACCAATTTGGGCACTAATGTATGGGGAATAACTTGATAAGTCGATGGTGAACTTGATAAGTCGAAGGTGAATATGTTGATAAGTCTAATATCTCACAAAATACAATGTTTCTACCAAAATAAGTAAAATAATTGAAAAGTTTGCATAAAATTACCTATAAATCAATTGAGACATTTCAGTTACTATGAAAAACTGATTTTTAGGAATTAAATTAAAAAACATTTTCACCAATTTGGGCACTAATGTATGGGGAATAACTTGATAAGTCGTTGGTACCTATGTTGATAAGTCTTATATCACAGAAAATAAGAGGATTTTACTAGAATACGTAAGGTAAATGAAAAGATCGCGGAAAATTATCCATAAATCAAGCTTTAAATACGAGTTAAAGATGAAAATGGATTTTGGAGAAAATGTCAAACTTTAAAATCGACGCCCTGAACAATTTCCATTTTGGACTTATCAAGTTCTTCACGCCATGCACGGAAATTATATATGAAATTTATAAAAAAATAACTAGGTCGATGCAGAGTCAGCCACCGGCTAAGCTTGCACCATAGATTGGAGCGGAGTTTTTCTTTTTCTTTTTTCAAAATTTTCTCTTCGTCACGACCTAGCGAAATTTAATTTGCGCATTTTCTAGAATCGGTTGAGAACTCGCTGAGATCTGCGCATTGTTACAAAGTCCATTCGAGTCGATCCATGGGAGCTTCGCTCGCTCCGCTCCAATAATGCAGTTTTAATCTAAAATCGACGCCATGGTTCCTGAGAACAGATTAGTTATCTCTTATAGTTTTCGTTTTCTCCCTACTGACCCATTTGGATTGATCACCCGGTGTACCTATGTATGCTATGTAGAATATTAATTAAATGAAAAACAAACCAACCTGATCAGATGGACCAAAATTTCTGATCCTAGCAATCCTTTATATAGAATTTAACAAAAAATATCGGCCAAGTGCGAGTGAGACTCGCGCACGAAGGGTTCCTTACCATTATCTGTAAGTTAGTTGTATGGGAGCCCCCCTTAAATATTTATTTTATTTTATTTTATTTTTAGTATTTGTTGTTATAGCGGCAATAGAAATACATCATCTGTGAAAATTTCAACTGTCTAGCTATCACCGTTCTTGAGATACAGCCTGGTGACAGACGGACGGACGGACGGACGGACAGCGAAGTCTCAGTAATAGGGTCCCGTTTTTACCCTTTGGGTACGGAACCCTAAAAAAGAACTGACTTCAAAAACACTGAAAAGCCAAAAATAACCCGTTCATGTACAGATTACATTTGAATCACTTTTTGAAGTCGGTGCCAAACCTCACGTAAACTAAGTATAATATATAAATATCGAACAAAAATACCCGTAAATGCCAATAATGGTAATGGTTAAAGGCTTTAATGCGCGGCATCTTTTTAGGATTCCGTAGTCAACTATAAAGTTTCGCCATGTCCGTCTGTCCGTCTGTCCGTCGGCGGCTTAGCTCCGTGAACTAGAAATCTGAAATTTGGTATGAGTATATTGTGTACTTATATAAATCATGCCGACAAAACGGTAAAAAAAAAACTTTTTTTCGGGTGCCTCTCGTACAACTAAAGGGGGGTGTTTTTTTTTTTGCTTTTTAGTGATTAAAATAAAATACTTATGGCGGGGTGATCGGAGAGGTCTTATTTGCATGCATCTCGTTTGAATTATCCCCTAACTCCTAACCGTTAAGGAGTTATCCTACCAATCCTACCATCATCAGCTCAGCATAGGACTATACCTACATATACAAATACTTAAATAGCTTTAGAAAATGTATAAAAAACATCATGAGTGCCTTTAAAATTAGAGGGTCCTCGATTTCCCTGAGATCCCATCATCTGACCCCAACTCGGTTATAATGCGATCACCTCAGGAGTATACTTTTTCAAATAAAATATATTTTTTTAAATCGGTGCACAATTGGGGGTGTAGGTAATCCGTGGAAATACATAAAAAAAACATACAGTCCATAATAATAACACAACATAAGTACTTGTATTTGTAAATTAGTCAGACTCAGACATCAAGACGCCGGCAGGCAAAGTAGCTACGTAGTAGCAGTAGCGTGGTGCCAAACAAATTCCTGGACAAGCCAGAGGACATTTTGGCTTTTCTTCAAGAGCAAAAGAAACTGGTACTCAAACTTTTCTTTGTAGGGGTATTTCCCGCCACGGTATATAGTTAAGACTGTTAAGAGGCATAATTCCTTTTAATTTTTTTTTTCATATTTTGACAGTGACAGATATATTGATTACCTATATCAAGCAACTTTTTGGACTGAATAATACTTCTCGCCTGATTTCTAGAAAGTAAAATATTTCATGCTTTAATTGCGTGCAGCAAAAAAAAAAACGGTTTCTGAGTGAAATTCTGTCCATTTCGAGTAGTTTATGAAACAAAAATTATCAATGAAAAATTCAAGCTGTGCGTTTCAAATACATACCTATAAATCGCAACAGTCATGTTCAAAGTAGTAACTAGTTAAGTTAATAATATGTTAAGAAAACTGTTTGATCATAGAGAAAAATGTCTAAAACAATCAGCATTTTTGAACGGATAAGGGCCCTGAGGTGAACAAACACCCAAAAATTGGCAAGAAATCATACAAGCAGCTGTCACTGTCACATTTGTGTCGTTTGTGACAAATTCCGGGCCCAATTTCACGGCGCAGATGGATCGAGTGGCGTGAAATGTATCGAGGAGCGTCGCTAATCGGACTAGGGTCCTCGTTGACTGGGGTATAAATAATAATAATGGCAAACTAGGAGTGCAGTTATACTAAACGGCTGACAAAGATTTACGGAAGTACCTATTGTGAAACAAAATCTTACTGTGAAGAACGTCACGTCACGTATTATAAATACGTACGAAACAATCGGTGTTCGATTGGCCGCCGCCGCCGCGACTGATCGGCTCTCCTGATGTTGAATCGCGAACCGATTTGAAACACGTCGAGCGATATTCGACGGAGTAAAGCAGTTTCGTATTTATTTTAATATATCTGAGATTCATGGCAGTTTCTATGTGAAACACACCAAGCATTTGAGTAATTTTCAAAATACATGTACATAGTTAAGGGTTTTAATTACAACAAAACTTAAGAGGCCTTATTCCTTTCAAAATGCTGATTGTTTGGACATTTTTCTATATGATCAAACATGTACATGTTTCTTAACATAGTATTGTATTATGTTACTACCTAGAAAAGGGCTATTGGGATTTATTGCAGGTATATATTTGAAACCAACAGTTGGTATTTTTAATTGATAATTTTTGTTTCAAAAACTACTCGAAATCGACAAAATTCACGTGGAAGATTAGTTTTTTCAACTTATTTTCGACTGCACGCAATGAAAGCGCGAATGAGCTATGCTACTATCTAGAACTTGAGGAAAAGTATTATTCACTTCAAAAAGTTGGTTGAAATTATCAATATATTTGACGTAATATGGAAAAAATAAATTTTAAAGGAATAAGGCCTCTTAATTGATTACATTGTGTTATGATAATGATAGTTACTCATATCTTTTGTATGAGTAACTTTCGTCACACAAAAGAAGCGATCGTAATTTTGTTTTTATTAAGCCTTTAACTATGTACATGTATTTTGAAAATGACTCAATTTTGACTGGGACTTCTTGAGATTGAAAAACGTCTACATAATAGACTTTAGACATTCTTGGAACGAAAAATGAAATTGTAGGTTTCGTCCCTAAGGCAATAATGAAACTTCGGTACGCAGTGTGCGACGTCGCCTCACCATACCGTGTTTTACCTTGTTAACCCTGACGAAAAAAGAGAGGTGTTGTAAATTTCACATGTTTATCTGTGTGTCTGTCTGGACTGGAGCATTGTAGCTCCTAAACGAATGGACGGATTTGAAACATGTCTGTCGAGAAGCTATTTTTCCTTTTTTATACCGTTTCGAAGATGTTCATCTTTTATTGGAACAAGTGACTGGATCTCAACCAATATTGAAGCTGAAAATTCCAAGTTTTTTATATTCTGGTTTAGTAGCATTTTTATCCCACAAATTAAATGAGGGCCTCATGGTGACCAAGCTACCTACATCGGCGGGTTTTTTTAATTTTTTTATTCAGTTATTTGTGTAGTGGGGTTAATATGTGGTATACTTAGCCCAACAGGAGGTTTGCTACCCATGCCCAGAGATGGGCGAAAGTTAATCGATTAACAATTAAGATTAACATACTTAATCGTGATTAACGATTAACACTTAATCTAATCTTACGAGTTCCGATTAATTTAATCCCGATTAAGTTAATCGTAGATTAAATTAAATTTTTAACCGATGAATAATTCGATTAATATTAGGAAGATATAGGATATTTTTGTAATGGATTCATTCATAAATGGGCCATGCAATTCTGCAGCTCATTGTACGTCTAAGTCCATAACCTAGAACATCTTAGAGTACTGCACTATAAAAACCACCGTGTATTACTGTAACAAGTTTATTTCACACAGCACACTAGAATGTTTTTTTTCTAGTTTAGACATGACAAAACATATATTGTATTTTCGTAAAATGCAGAAATTAGCGTGTTCTAACATTTAATTGAGAATTATTCGTGAAATTTAATCAAATAAAATGACGATTAGTTGATCGTTAATCGAAGACTCTGTCGACTAATTTAATCGGGTGATTAAATTAATCGCGATTAATTTTGACGATTAATGCCCATCTCTGCCCACGCCATATTGTGGATTATTAACACAAATTACGATATTTTTTTCGACTGTAGATGGTTTATTTTGCAAAGATAATTTCCTTAGTCCACAGACTTGGTGACGTCTCCTGATGGTCCTAATTTAGGTCTCTCGATGAAAAAACTGTCCGTGACAGTGTTAAAATATTGATTAATATGAATTCATGTCCCTAACATGTTTTTCTTTCTGACAGATATGAGAAGCAAGCAAGGGGTCTATCAAATAGAACACGTTCAGAGGAAGTAGAGGTCAGTCAGGAAGTAGATAAATGCCGGCGGGAAATGACAACATTTCATAATTGCAACAGATAGAAATTATTTATTTATTTATTTATTTATTTAAACTTTATTGCACAAAATACAAAAGTAAGAGTACAAATGGCGGACTTAATGCCATAAGGCATTCTCTACCAGTCAACCATAGGGCCAAACAGAAACTAGCAGTTGGTGCAGGATCATAAAAAGTCGTGGCTAAAAACGAGACAAAATTCAATAAGTTTGATATATATATATTAACGATATACCTATACATACACATATATGCAATACAATACACATACATAAATACAAATATATATATAATATAATATATATATATATATATATATATACATACATATGTACCCCTGTAAAACACCATATAGACAATCAATCCTGAAATTCTTTGGAGAGATGTTTGCGCACCATGCGCTTGAAGGAGAATTTGCTCTGAGCTTTCCTAATGGAGAGAGGGAGATCGTTCCACAAACGAATTGCTTGAATCGCAAAGGAATTGGACATGAAACCAGTACGGTGAGAAGGAAGAGTGAGTTTGAGAGTTCGGGATGAGCGCAGCTCGCACCCAGGCCGAGCTGTTAAAAATATGAATTTAGATTTAAGATAGCCCGGGGTTGCTGGATCAAACAAAATTGAGTAAAGAGTGCATAGAATTTTTAATGACCTGCGTTCCCGGATAGGGAGCCAGTTTAGTTGACGACGAGAAGCAGATACATGCTTCCGGAGGCCAAAGATGAATCTTATACAGTTGTTGAGCAACCGATCTAGCTTACTCAACAATTCCTGAGTGAATTATATGGAGATCGAAAGAGTTTTACGTTGTGTACACCCTTAAAAACATTTGAATTTATTTTTCTGTATGTAAATAAATATAAGAAATATACATAAAATAAATGAAATCAACGATAGGTAATTATGCCTGCATAGGGTGGTTATTGTTGCGTCTTCGACCTATTCGCGAATAAAAAATAATCTGTCAGTAATGTCAAGCTCAACGTCATTCGTTTTTAGGGTTCCGTACCCAAAGGGTAAAAACGGGATTAGGTACTGAGACTTCGCTGTCCGTCCGTCCGTCCGTCCGTCTGTCACCAGGCTGTATCTCAAGAACGGTGATAGCTAGACAGTTGAAATTTTCACAGATGATATATTTCTATTACCGCTATAACAACATATACTAAAAATAAAATAAAATAAATACTTAAGGGGGGCTCCCATACAACAAACTTGTTATAGATTATGGTACCCTTTATGCGCGAGTCGGACTCGCACTTGCTCATTTTTTTTTATTAGACACCAGACTAAAGTAACCTTTCCATTGTGTCATAGTTTTGGAGCTACTTTAGTCTGGCTCGTGGTTGGTAGTTCTGGTTTAGGGTGTAGGTACCTACACGACGCGAAGCTCTCTCAATCTCTTTTCCACCTGTTAGCAATATGAAATGTTGTCAATTCTAGAATGGAATGGCAAGTCTTGAAATGTTAGAAATACAAACCTTGCGTATTGTCCTCTCCTCCGTCACTCTCTTCACTTCCAACGCTGACCGGACTCTCTCTCTTCTCCTCTCTTTCGCTCCCATCAGGGACAGGCGCTAAAACTCTAGACAGCCACGGCTCTCCATAACCCAATAAAAACGGTATAGACACACCATTTTGCAAAAACGGGGCGTTAAAATAATATCTCATCCTATTCAATTCTTCTTCGTCTTCTTCTGAGTTTCTAGAATGTTCCGATTGGTTTTCGATGTCGATTTCTGGAGATTTTCGATTGTTTCCGATTATTGAGTCTATGGAAAACGGTTTAGGTTTCTTTGTCGGCGTTTCAGCTGTTTGTGGTTCCATTTTTAAAGCACAGTTTTTCACACAAATTATTCGGTTTTGAATTGATATTAGTGACACGAAATGTTTGACTATCAAAAATTAAGTAATATTTTTACACTTGGATAGTTTAATATTTGACACAAACTTGAACACACAATAAAATGTTTGTTATTAAACTATTCAATTATTCACTTTTTAAAACGAATAATTCTGTTTTCAAAACAATAAACACATTATAGAATTCGTAACAGAAAACGCACTTTTTAAAAACACGAATAGTGATGTGCTTCAATTTCAAATTTGGAATTCGATTTTTCGACACGTCCGTCCGCCGCGCGGCCAAGGCGCTACTCGTTCAGCCAGACAGCCACGCCTACATAGAGGGTGTACTCAAATTTATTTTATTAATGCTCGCCGGGCAAATATAAGCCCTATTACTAGCGCTTAATACAGCTATCATTATCGCGCCCCTGATTTGCTTAAGGTCTTATAATGGAAGATGTTTAGTCGTGAAATAAGCGTTAGACACACGATATAAGAGTGTATTTTACGGTATAATCTGTTGTAGAGCATTCCAATCCTGCGACATTTGAGTTTACAGCGTAGCAGCTTCGTTTTATGGTTGATATTGGTTTGTTTATAAGTGATGAAACAGCTTTAGAAATCCAGGAATAAAATGATTAAGAACTCTTTTGTATGACGTAAGAAAGAGCTGGGTATAGGTTATTAGGGCGCGTTAGAGGGAGATGGAGGGATATGTTTGTGGACATAGTACACGCTGGTAATTGGTGGTGATCAGAGTGTTTTGCCAGTGTCAGCACTCAGTGAATTCATCGTTTTGTGCTCCGCTTAGTACTGGCGGAGTTATCTATTTTAGCTGGTAGTTTTTTCAGGCGTTTTACATAGTGTCAATAAGTACTATCTTGACACTGTACCCATATTGTGAAGTCCCTCTGTAAACTATAAAGTTTTGGACCTACCAAATTAAGTTTTAACTAGCTAATGCCTTGCTTGAAAATTCGTTGCTGGGTCATGGAACTTTTAAAGTCGAATTGTAGAGCGAATGACATAAAAAAGCAGTTAGGATTTCCTTATATTTGTTATTATTCGTAATGGAACTCGGGATTAAAACCTTAGACTTGCGGGAGGCTATAAGTCTCAGCGTATTTGATTTGGTACTGAAAACCCCATGAGATTAGGAGTTATATTCTGCCACATCCACAATCGATCACATTTGAATCGATGATTATCTTTGATTTTTAAATGAATATCTAGTATTTCAGGCCCATTAATTCGGTAGGTTACAAACTTACTCCAGACGAATTAACTTCGTTAGAAGTTGCGTGAGTCCACTGATCAGTCTAAAGCTCCGTCCCCTCTGCCAGACTGTTTGCGGCTATTAGAGTTGAATAGATAGATTACCTACATCTAAGATCTTGATAAAAGTTTCTTAGTTTTAGTAATTTAAGTAGGATGTTTTCAAGCCGAGTTCGACAGAGAAATTGATATTTGCCAAACCGAACCGCTTTAGATTCTTAGGCAGATTTGAAACCCCAAGCGTGTTAGACTCCATGTGCGTGCTTACAGTTAATTGTGATGCTCTGCTGTTTGTAGTATGTTTAAGTGCAGGTATATATTAGCAGTGAGTTTCGCCGCGTAAGAAATGACTACGGAACCCTAAAAAGACAAAGAAGAGTGTATATATTCGCCAACAAACTATTATCCAATTTGGCGAAATTTCAAATCTAAAAACGCATGTATACTTTCTTATAATAAAAAATAGTGAAATTCTTGCGAATTGTTTTTGATATGTTTTTCAAGCCAGTCCACTAGCCTATGTAATGTTGTAGTCATCATTAGCGGACAAATTGACCCCCGTTGTCCCCGGAGCTCGGAGGGCCGCCAAATGGATAGACAGATTGCTGTACAATTTTGATTTAGGGCCTATAGACTTCGTTTACCTCCTGCGCGAGCGAAGAAACAAGTCCACTGTGCATTGTTAAGTTGCAGTGCAGTCGTCATTAACGAACAATTTGCCTCCACACCGCCCCGTGCACCAAGACTTGGGTACACAGATTAGAAAGACCCTAGAGACTAGATTTAAGGTCAGCGTCCCGCTACTGTGATTGGTCGGTTTCGAATTTTGAAATGAGAACTGTTTTTTTTTCCTTTCATTAGCGACAAAACGATGGCACGGCACGCGTTCAGCCGTTTGATCCCGAGCGGTTCCATTTATCTTGTTATACTTATTGAATTGTTTCTAAAATGTGAAATGTTGACAGCTGCCGTTCAAATATTAGAAGTGCCTAATATTGGTCTGGAAATATAATGATTTGACATAAGAAGTTGCGCTAGCGTACTGGCCAGTCTAAAGCTGCCGGCGTCATTAGAGGACAATTTGCCCCCCGCCGTCCCCTCCGCCAAATTGATTGCGGCTATTAGTCACCCGGATAACTTGCCGCGAGTTTTCTGATCGTTTGGCCAAAGACGGATTATAATGTCGAGAGTATACATCGGTTATCATAATTGTGTATTTTTGTATGAAGATATATGTATAAGTACATGTACCTATATGGACTTCTAGTCGCCTGTCCTACGTTAATGTTACGTCTGTTTGTGTGATGCTGTTTTTAGTTAGAATAGTTTTAATTGATTCTGTTTTAATGAGAAAATACCTAATTGTAGTGTGCGTTTAATTGTGTGATATTTATGCATTTGTGGCGATATAGCTGTGAAACCCGGGGATCGATCCATCGATTTTAAATGTAGGTTGACAGCTGGCTTACTTGTGTTGTTTCTTTTTTTTCTCACTTATTCTCATAGAGATTTGGTAATTATTGATTTGCACTGAATATACATAGATAATGGGCCGGAAAGCAGCCATCACTATTAGTATAGTTCGCCCGAAACTGAAACGAAAATCAAGCCGTATGGTACCTAATGGTGTTAGTTTGACATTATTAACTCTCCCTTTACTGCATATGAAGATTACGAAGCACTTCTATGGCCGTTACAACTGATGACTTTATATGCCGGCGTGTCAAAGATCAAAGTAAAACAAATACAGTAATGCATGCTGTTGACGGCTAAAGGTCTTCGCACATTATAACAACTCAACGGCGACTCGATTCTATGCCAAATATTGAAATTTAAGCCCTATGTCATATTTACTAGGTTTAATTTCAAACAATGATATTAGTAGTGGACGACGAGTGGACGACGCGTCGTACATTTTTTGAAATTAGACCTAGTAAATATGACATAGGGCTTACATTTCAATATTTGGCCTAGAATCGAGTCGCCGTTGAGTTGTTATAATGTGCGAAGACCTTTAGTTCTGGACGAGCTATATACCTAGGTATATCCACGCCGTGACCGGCGACGGCGACCCTAGCTAATTACGGACGTGAGCCCTAATGTGGCTGGCAAAGCCAAACTTACTTTTAAATGCCCGATCACAAGAAGCACAGTGAAGCTGACCGGAGCTATTGTAGGTATAATTGTAGCTGGGTTTAGGACGAGACTTTCTTTCTTGACGCCTCATATCAAGATCAATCAAACGAGCCTCTTCAAAATCTTTGATACTTTTCTTGATATAAGATCGCCATTCAGGTCGCTGTGAGGCCTTGGACGAACTATACTTACTCTTTGTCCTATTAAAAAATGCTTTGTTCCCAAAGAATTAGTAAAATGTAACGGAAGTCGCGGGAAAAACCAAGTAATATTAAACTTACAGTTTCTAGTCTAGTCTCGCAGTCGTTTCTCACATGTATCTAAACAAGTCTATCCTTTACAATGTCGCTGTTAGGAGCTTTCCATAATGGCTACAAAACCACGAATCGACAACAGTTTTTAACTTTCCCAAACAATTATTCACAAAATGGAATTACATGCTTCCATGTTTTTATTAATTATTATTATTAAAATCTGATGATGAAACATATGAGTTAGCCCAGAATATGTATGCATTGTGTTTTTTTGTATAGGCTATACCTATAACTTAACTGTAGGTAGCTAAGAGTTCGCTGAATCTAACTCGTGTAATTCTAATTTGCCAACCTATATCGTAAAGCATTTTAGTATCTGTTTCTATTTCTTTTAAATAAAATACATATAAAGCTGGTATTATTTTGTCAAACAAGTCTGCACAATGTGTACCAGTTGTTTTTGTGTGAGTTTATCTACTGGAACAATGAAAATGCCTCCACTAACAGTGTGATATAGCCCTAAGAAATATTAGCTTCTCAAATTAGCGTTGCGGGTGGAATACTTATTGAAACGCTATAAAATAAAGACAATAGATCATTAACTGTATAAAATGTAACCGCTTGTGTCAAAATACCAAGGTACCTACGACTTATTACATTACATAGTTAAGCATTATCGTTTACTAGCGACGCGCCCCGGCATCGCACGGGCAGAATGCTGATAAATTATGTACATATTTATACATATAAACCATCCTCTTGAATCACTCTATCTAATAAAAAAAAACATCAAAATTCGTTGCGAAGTTTTAAAGATCTAATCATACATAGGGACTGACAGACAGACAGGAAGTGACTTTGTTTTATACTATGTAGTGATAAATTTAAGTGCTTAAACAATCATATTTCTAAAACTTAAACTATTGATGATACAAAAATGATGGCTCCTTTGTCCAAAACAAACAAGAAATCATCACTAAACTCTATACTCATTTATCTCCTGCAACAAATTATCCATCTCTAATACTAAATTCACACACAGCTTCCCAAATCTCATCCCATCCATTAACCCAGCGCCATTACGACCCCCTATAAATCCCCATAATAGAATCAACTTATTCATAACAACATTAATATGACCATAAAATTAAATATTAAAACACGCTGTGAATCAACGATCCGTCCAAATTGCTTTCCACAATCAAGTCTCTATCCCTTTTTCACGCGGATAAACTAGAGCAACAGACGGAGAGAGATATATTTTGGTAGTATCCATTTTGACTGCTGGCTCGTAAGTAATGAGTGTAGTCACGCCCCGCAATCACGTTCTGCTACTGCGATTGGTCGGTTTCGAGTTTTGAAATGAGAACTGTTTTTTTTTAATTTCCTTTCATTAGCGACAAAACGATGGCACGGCACGCGTTCAGCCGACGTTTGATCCCGAGCGGTTCCATTTATCTTGTTATGCTTATTGAATTGTTTCTAATTTGATATGTTGACAATCGTCGTTCAAATATTAGAAGTGCCTAATAAAACAGTTGAATAATTGGTTAAATGCGTTAACTTTGTCCTGAATAAAAAATACATAGAGATAAATTATTGAAATTAATCGATCTTTATAAACGGATAGATATAAAAAAGTCCTGACTCACTTACAGACACCTAGTCTGAACTGAACCCCATGGGCTAAGAAAAATAATATTTATCACTATTATCATGAACCTATTTGTTATGTGGATAGGCCAAGAATAATGCAGATTTCGCGACATTTTTTCAAAATAATAGATAGGATTTTTCTGAGCCAGGGTATCTAACTTCTGGTACAGTTAGTTCACAAAGTTATTTCTTGTATGGGTATTGTTATTGGCACGTATTTGAATGAATTTTCCAGATTCAGCCTTTTTTTTTATTTGTTATGTGATATTTTATGAATAGATACTAGTTCGGTAGGTACCTATAGTATATTTTCACAATAGCGACTCTCATCAAACCTTTAAAATAAGTAAAAATAAAACCTAATACCAGTTCATTTTGAATCATACCTACATCGTGTTCTCTTTGTATCCTGAACCGTAGAATTCACGCAAAATAGGAAAGACCTAAAATGCAGAGGACTCAGTCATAAACGATCTTGGCAGAATATTCGAATATTAATAATCTGTCTCCGATATAAAAACAACCTGAATAAAAAAACGCTAAGAAAAAGACCTCCATGAGATATGACAAATATCGCAAAATACTACTCAACATTACCTATTTCTACAAAAAAGGTAATTTTCTTGGAACAGTCATTAACTACTTACCAAGGCTATTTTAAAAAACCTAAACTCCTCACAAAAGCTCAAACACCAAACCAAAAAGTAAATCTAAATCGAAATATTCCCTAATTTAAATGACGGCATCATAATATCATAATGCCACAAACCTTTTAAAACAACAATAAATGCATTAAAATCTAAATAAGACTCCGAATTTACATTCAAAATCCGAATCGGACCCTAACGTGTCGAATTGACGTCGTGTCACATCACTACGTACGCTCGTATTAAAAAAGAACTGGCGCCCGCTAAAAAAAATAAATAGTTAAATCTTAATGTCTATGGATTTAAATTCAGAATCCAATGCGTTTAGTTACACGCACAATACTTTCCGCAGTTGATGCTATGCCTAGTTGAGTGCACTTTACGCGCGATGCTAATCCTACAACAACATGACCAACTTAACTTTGCTGCCTGAAAACAAATAATAAATCTTATGATGGCACTCCATTTTAATGACATTTTCTTATATCCAAGACTACATTTATGATTGAATTATGAAACAGACTTTGTGAACGGATTATAGTATATCTTATCCTTAAATAAATACATTTAAGATTCAATTTTCATCGATGTTTAGTTAGCAAATGTGAATGTTAAGTTTGTAATTTGTCAATTCGCGCCCGTTTTTGGGAAATGGCGGACTTTTGACGTTTTTGACAGCTAGAAGGGCGGCAAACAATGTCATTCGAGTCACTGCGTAAACTATCACTTTTATTTGATATTTTTTATGATATTATTTTGTTCGTTTCGCTTTTTAACTATGCTCGTCAATCGATACGAATTAGTTTTTGAAAAGGGTTTAGAATTATCAAAACTCTTTGTGATTGCTAACTGTTCACTGTTAGAATAGTATTGATTATACCCCGCGCGCGGCGAAAACGACGACACCCTGTCATCTCAGTACATTTTATAACCTATAATCGGAAAAATGTATTGAGATGACAGGTGTCACAGAACTCATCGTTCGCCGCGCGAGGTAGGTATAATAAAATAAATATAGATGAAATTTCGTAGTAGGTAAAGTTAAATACCAAAATACCGACCTACTTATTCTTCATATTATTATGTTCCTAGAAAATTGACCTGGGTGGACCCGCCAAAAGCCATAAAAGGAAAAAAGGATACGTTTTAGGGTTCCGTGCTAAAAGGGTAAAAACGGGACCATATTACTAAGACTCCACTGTCCGTCTGTCTGTCACCAGGCCGTAATAATAGCTTGACAGTTGACATTTTCAAAGATGATTATATTTCTATTGCCGCTATAACAACTAAAACAGAATAAAATAAATATTTAAGACGGGCTCCCATTACTCCCATACAACAAAGGTGATGAGATGATTATAATGCCGTTTTTTTTTTATGGAACGGAACACTTCGCGCGCGAGTCCTACTCGCACTTGGCCAGATTTTATGAAATTATATTACTCGTAATATCAGTTCTAAGTAAACATGCCTAGTTTACAGTTAATAAACCATCTTATTATATGCAAAATTAGAAGAACACTAATATTTATATTAACCCTCTTCCAAACAACATTAGCCACATTAACACACATGTCACCGTCTCCAATTAGAATGGACTTCCTCGCATTCTATTTTCAAAACGCAATTAAACAATTTGTCACCGCCACCACTGGCAACACCACGCTCGACTAACATTATTTTATTGCCCTGGCAACATTTTAGCGTCTTTGAAAATGGAACTGAAAATCGCGCTGAAGATGCAATGAGGCGCGAAATGCGGTACGGTTTCGCGCCTTTGAGTTCTAAAAATAAATATGGCCGTTTGACAGTTAGACGACGGATGGTGTATTGTTTTATTGCGGGTTTATTGAAGAGTGACTTTGTAACGGGGTATTTTAATTTGGGGATTCTTCAGTTATACTTACATGTGGTTGGGTATTCATCATTATGTACTCGTTTGATCTAGTAAACGGCTTGCAGATATAGTTTTCTCACAAATATACACTACTTATCATCTAAGCATCTACTATCAAAGTGCCATAATAATGGACATTATCTACCAATATGTCATCTTCCCTAATTTCGGCTGGCTCCGTTTCAGCTTGCCCAAATAGTTTTTGTATGTCCGGATGTCTAGTTGTTCGGCTGTTCTTGCCTACAGGTCGCATTCCTCAACCGATTTTCATGGAGTTTTGTGAGTAGGTTTGATAAAAAAAAAATTAATGGCTGAAATAGGGACTTGAAAACGTAAAAATTCAAGACTGAAAAAAAAAACCATCAGTGCTGTGACACTGTGTTTAATAATTATATTTTAACGACGAAGCATTAAAAAGTATGGCCGCTAATAACAGCTAAATATCTTGTAACAAAATTAGTCCGTCGTTTTCCTCCCTCCCTGATTTATGACAAAACTTCACAGCCATTGAAAATAAATCGCAGAGGCAACTAAATCATTTAACTTTGGGATTTTTTCTGTCTCCATTTAGAGGTACAGTCAGTGCTATTTATTGGGCCAGACAAGGAGTCACAACTTTGTCTGATATTCGTTTAATATTTATTATCCTGGTTATCATCGGATTTCCGAGTATTCATTTATTTATTTAAAATTAAACTTTTTAAACGGATTTTCAATCCGTGGGCTCTTTAGCCTTCGAGATTGGGACAAATCGGAGTTCAAATCTCGATCGCATAAGAGTGAACGAGACAGGCTATTAATATGTAGCATCGCTCCAGACGAATCTTAAGAAGTTATGGCTTTCCAATGACTTGTAAATTGGATCTACAATGTATTTATATTTATGTGTATATTTATATTACATTATATAGGTATATGTATGTATGTATTTATGTATGTATGAATGTATCTATGTATGTATGTATTAATAGTTTATATGTGTAATTATTAGTAGTTTTATTATTTTTAATACCTTTTTGTACACGGTGTTAGTTTGTCTAGCTTCTTCTCGTACTCACTCAATTGCTCAACGGTTAACTGGAAGAGATCCCTTATAGGGATAAGTTCACCTTTGTACCTATATGTTATTTGTAATAGATGTATTTTTTAACTGTTTTTGTGTTGCAATAAAGTGTTTACTTACTTACTTACAATAGGGATGTCGAAACTTTTTAAGGAAGTCAATGGATATTTTTTTTTATTGGGACAAATGACAATGGGAATAGCTACACTTAGACTGCTCTATAAGTCAGAAATTAATTACCGTCACAGTTCAACATTCCTATGGAGCGCTAAAAACGCTCCACACAATAATATTGACGTGACGTCATTAACTATATGTTACGGGTACCAATATTTGTACAGAGATAATAACCAATTTGCCATTTGCATCGCGAAAAGTGCGTTTAAGTTCATGGTTGACATACAATTGTTGTTTTGTTGAATTTTTAAAATTTTGTATAAAAAAAAATACATAGTCTATCCGGAATTTTAAGATCAAAATTATTGTATGCGGTTATTAGTACCAATGTGACTTAATTTGATCTTAGAGATCGGACAGACTTTACTTGAAATTACATACCTACTTAAAAAAAATTTTTTTTTACTTTTTCATGACATATTGAGTTAATCTTATTCAACTACAGTATGCTGTAGAAATTAACATCAGTTGTCATCCCTAACCATTCTATTTAATCGCCCATAGAGTGTAAATATATAAATATATATCAGACAACCTCACACAAATTCGATCTAGTCCCAAATTAAGCTCAAGAAGGCTTGTGTTATGGGTACTAGACGACGATATATACTTACTTATATAGATATTATATACTTAAATACATAGGAACACCCATAACCCAAGCACAAATATTCGAGTTCATCACACAAATATGCCCTGGCCGGGATTCGAACCCGGGACCGCCGCTCAGTAGGCAAACTGAGCCAACCGCGTCGTCAAAAAAAGTATTTCGATACTTAAACTTCAAACTATTTCCCGCGCAATACCCGCCCACCAATCCATCACACTATGCTCAATAATGCTCGTCGCTCAATGCTCAACAAACGCACACTCGTTAGGCACTGGCGACTTTGTTAATTGTCATTTGGCACCAAATTAGATCCAAGCAGTTTAGTGACGTGTGAATTAATTGGGTTTTGTCTGTGGTATTTTAATTTGAATTCTTTTGACGCATGTGGCAGGATGCGCAGTGACAGGGTGTTTAGCGTTTGTTTTTGTTTGTCGGGATTTGAAAAAAAACTAGTTCACGCTTAAACAAATCGAGCTTGTTTTAGTGTAGTTTCAAGTTAGTTCCACCGACATCGAGGGATCATTAATCGCCGAATCGTATCGATGCTGAATCGTATCGATACTGGATCGTATCGATACTGATTCGTATCGATACTGGATCGTATCAATGCTGAATCGCGATAGTAGAGTAGCGATGCAGTATCGCTATTATATTAATCTGTGGTATCGTGTTTTAGGTATATGACGCGACAGTATCGCGACCATTTTGCGACTGCATTGCTACTGTATCGCTGTAAAAAATCGCCGCTACCTCCATTACTCGAGAGCGAGAGGAGAACGTGATACGAACTTAGATTATCAAACTTTAGAGTAACCCCCTATACCCTTACCATGAGTAAACGTGACCGTACCAGAGATGGGCAAAAGTAAATCGATTAACGATTAAGATTAAACTACTTAGTCGCGATTAACGATTGAAACTGACGATTAGTTAATCTAATCGTACGAGTTCCGATTAATTGAATCCCGATTAAGTTAATCGTAGATTAATAATATCTAGTGATTAAATTTTTTATCGATTAATTTTCTCTTGCTTAATATAAGGGAGAAATAAGATATTTTTTGTAAGTCTAAGTCTCTACCTAGAACATCTTAGAGTACCTACTGCACTATAAAAACCACCTTGTATTATTGTAACAAGTTTATTTCACACAGCACATTAGAATGTTTTTTCTAGTTTACATATGACACTAGCATATATTACTAGCATACGACAAAACATATTGTATTTTCGTAAAATGTACAAATGAGCGTGTTCCAACTCCAACTTTTAATCGAGTATTAATCGTGAAATTTAAATGATTAAAATGACGATTAGTTAATCGTTAATCGAAGACTCTGTCGATTAATTGAATCGTGATTAAATTAATCGCGATAAATTTTGACGATATTTTTTTTATCGATTAATTAATCGATTAATGCCCATCTCTGGACCGTACTCGCTAGCGGCAGTGTGAATGATTTGTATGGAGAATACAGCGCCCCTAGCGGTTACTTTGTGCAACTACAATTCTCCATACACATACTTTAACTCCCCCCTTCGAATGTAGAAGCACTTACAGGACAACTACAGGACATGGCACAGACAGAAACAGACTGGACAGGCTTACGGCTAGCTAGGAAACTACTAGTACGTAGGCCACGACACATATTGACAGACCCAGATGATGTCATCACGGCCACCATAAAAAGATGGTACCCCCATAACGTCATCTCGGATACCGAATCAGAGGGCGACCCGACAGTCAACCATGACGCGGACTATTACCTTGAAAGAGACGAGAGAAGACGACAGCGACTCGACAGGCACACTCTTCAGAGACGTCGCCTTCGCCGGCGGGGGCGGCCGCCGCGTTAACACAAAATGTAAAGCCCAGCTAGATAATTTTTTACAAATTGACAGGACAAGAGACCAGTTGCCTCAGCTAGGTACTCATCCGCTGTTCCGAGCGCCCGCGCGCGACAGCATCCCAGACGGTGCCTAGGTTTATGCTGCGGCTAGCCTACCACCACAACACAGCGACTTACGATAACAGCCTAAGGCCTTTTCGAATCAGCATAAAAAAAAAACATACTTTACGGAGTCGCTAGCAAGTATTGTCACTGTAAACTCGTGGTAAGGGCTTTGGGTTTATACGTAAGGGCGCCTCCCCAAACGCAAGCTTCCGTCACTTGTTAACAAATTATACGTTTCGAGTATTGTGATATACTTATGTAGAGTTAGGAATGAAAATAAGCGAATATTAATAAATATAATAAATAAATAAATAATAAATATAAATATATCAGACAACCTGACACAAATCGATCTAGTCCCAAATTAAGCTCAAGAAGGCTTGTGTTATGGGTACTAGACGACGATATACATACTTATATAGATAAATATATACTTAAATACATAGGAACAACCATGACCCAAGCACAAATATTCGAGTTCATCACACAAATATTTGCCCTGGCCGGGATTCGAACCCGGGACCGTCGCTCATTAATGTACAATTACAATAACACTACATATCTGCACAACGGTCACACGCGACTATTTCTTGCGCAAGATAATTCCTCAGATTCCTCAGATTTAAATGCACTTTTTCAGATTTACCTCCGCCCCGCTTCAATGAAAAGGCAATAAGGTGCAATTAATTGGGTCGTTCATATTACGAAATACCTTTAATTTACTTTGAAACAGCAGCCCGTCTAGCACATAATAATATTAAAACTATCGTGAGACATCGTTAATAATTATAAAAAACGGTTTAAACTCAAGTAAAAATTGTCAGGAACGGCCCGACATGTTTCGAGCTCATTTGGAGCTCTTCATCAGGACCCACTGCACTTTTAATCGCTCTCCTCGCCGCCCTCAGCGACATGCGATTACTTACAGAATTTTGACCAGGTTCAATTCTCGGTTATGTATGAGATTTATAAAAAAAATATAATGCAGTTTCTATTTAATCTAAAATCGACGCCATGGTTCCGAAGAACAGATTTCCCTATCTCTTATAGTTTTCGTTTTCGCCCTACTGACCCATTTGGATTGATCACCCGGTATTAACTATCTCTTTCTGTATAGAACTGTGAGAGCGTCTCCTCACTCGACGGGAGACGCTAGGTCGCGCGACAAGAGGCGAAGCATAGTTGTGCTAGATGGGCTGGGCTACCATATCTTGCCGCAACTTTGCTTGTCGCGTGATTTAGCGTCAACTGTCTTGCTCATACGGTGTTGAATGGAAAGTGACAGGTAGTATATTTCGCGACAAAGAGTCGCATGTGACAGTTATGCTAGTCGTGCAGGCACGTAATTATAATGTTAGTGTTGGCAATAATGCGGCGTTTACCATTTGGACCGTGGCCTAATTGCAAACGTTTGGGTGCCAATATTATAATTGCAGTCAGCTACAGAATACGAAGTCTCAGAAGATGTGCATCTTTTATCGCTTATATATTAACGGGGAGTGCTTCGAAGAATTGTTCGGATTGATTCCTGCCGCATCTTTCCGCCATCGTTCCACGCGACAATCCTTTCATCCTCATTATAGATAGTTGGCAGTCCACACCTGTAAGTTTCCTGCCTCGCACGACTGCATTGTGTAATAATTGATGAAAGAAATAATGTGAACAATTTTTTTCCTAAATTTCCCAAAACAACAATATTTTGGCAAGGTTTAGAGAAAAACACTATAGTCAGACTTTGCTCTTCCAAGCAAATGAACTGTCAAACCATACAAAGTCAGTTTAGTATGGTTGAAGGAAAAAAATTTATGTTCACATTATTTCTATCAAAACTGCATAAAAGAGTTAGCGTGGTTTGACTCTTTACTTCTTCAAAAAACCTTCTACTGGTGTAGCAGGTGTAGGGTGACGGTAAGCGTTTTCCTTAAAAGTTAACCGAATAAAATCGTCTTACAATTTTTTTTCAATGTAAAATTTGGTTGCTTCAACAAAAATTAAATTCTACTTTTGGGTACTATCGCCGTGTCTATCGCTTGTTCGCTCAACTAAGAAAAGGCCATTCAATTAGTAGTACTATGTCAAATAACTCATATCGCCCCGCCCACGAGACCCTCTAATTGTTGCCGAAACTTGGCCCAAACATTCGAGAATATGCCCAACGTTTATCCGACGGAACTGGACAGGGGACAAAAGCTTTTTCTCAAACATGCAATGAGATGTCGTCATAACGTGCGTTATAACAGGCTTCGAAGTATCACGTTTCGTGCGGAACAACTCGAGAGAACTGTAAAGGAATTTCATACAAAATTGAAGGCCTAGGCCGGGAAGTATTTTTTTTAAACATGGCGTCTGTGTTCATGAGCAGGCTAAACAGCTGAATTATATTGTTCTGAGTGGTTTATTGTTTTATTTCATTGCAAATGTTTGAGAAAAGGACTATACATGCCTTAGCCGTGGAAAGGGTAAATTTTAAAATTTATTGTTACGCCGGGGCAACACATGGGAGTACAACATAAGTAAATTTCATCATCTCTATTTGCATTTCGATGTTCATGATTAAATACTAACATTTTACATAGAAAACTACCGCGAGTCTCAGACATATTAAAATACATAAACCAGTGTTCAGTTGGCCGCCGCGATCGGTTCTCCTGATGATGAATCGCGTACCGATTCGAAACATGTCGAGCGATATTCAACTTCTACGATGTGAGTAAACCCGTTTATGTATTTTAATAAATAGGTAAGTACTAACATTAAACCATTGAGAGATCATTTTTTTTTATTGAAAAAGGAGATACTTTGTGGAAGATCCAGGAATCGAACCCGGTACCTCTGGATTGCCGGTCCAGCGCGTTAACCACTTCGCTACCCGAACTCCAAGCAACCTATTGAATTTTTCCTTATGCTTTGTGTGACACCTTAGCTTCCTTTTTTTAATTTTTCTTTAGGTTTTGATTTTTGTATTAATGGTTTAAATAAAAAATGTGGTGTGGACCCACATAAAAAAATGAGACATTACTATGTTCCATAGTATAAATACTAACATTGTTTAATTCAATGCTCAATGACGTGCGACCACAAGCAAATGTTGGCACCCAACCTGTCATTACGGTACAGTCGCTCGAATTTTAATTCGATAATGTCCTGTAATTGGCCGGCAATTTGTGTGTAGTTCGCCCCCTTAATTTCAGTGTATTTCTGTTTGTTTTACAATTTATGGGAAAATATTTTTAAGTATCAGGAACTTGGTAAATGTTATTTTAAAACCTTAAAAATAATTAAGCCTTGAACGAGTCTTCTTACAACAGATTTGTGAAAGATGAAGCCGATTTTGGTTTTAAAATATTTGCCCTGGCCGGGATTCGAACCCGGGACCGCCGACTCAGTAGGCAGGTGTCTACACACTGCGCCAAACGCGTCATCACTGGCAACACACATTGGTTAAAAACCTCCGTCCTAAAACACTAACTTTGAGGTTAAGTTAGATTAAGTCATACATGAACGCTATAATCCTGAACAGCTTACTCCCAATTTCTAAATTCAAAGTTTGTATCATACCATCCCTCTCGGTCTCGCCTCAAACAATATTTGAATGAGCGGAATAGCAATACGAATTTCAAATTTCGAACATCGATATAACCGTCCTGTATCACCAAACCCAAATGGCCGTAATGTGTTACATTAATAACATCTAAATCTCCACCGATCCACATCCCTAAGAAAGTCATAATGTCCTTTGCGTCCGAAGTCATTCAAATTCAACCGTATCTCGTTCACATAAAGTCTGAAATTGAATAGTCACAGCTAAGAGATACAAAATTAGTAATGAAAGCTATGGAGTGGAGATATCGATATTATTTATTTATTTATTTGACCAAAAGAAAAACTTTACGAACAAAAGGCGGACTTAAAGCCATGACGCCGTCTCTACCTATCAACCTGTCAGTACTTAAAGCAGTTAAAACTTAAACCACTGAAACAGTTTAGGTGAAATTTGATAAGGAGATAGTTTGTGTGCTGTGTTTCCTTAATATCCCTTAAGGGGGGTGAAAAGAGGGGTGGATGTTTGTATGGAAAGTCAATAACCGGTTGAACCGATTTAGATGAAATTTGACATGGAGATAGATAGGTAGGTACCTAGAGTGAGTGAGACCCGGGGTCGAGATTGGATGAGTTGGACACAGGATTACCGAGAGTGGAAGAAGAGGGAAAGGGTATAATACATCGTCCTAGATTGGTTCAATTAAAGGGTATCCTATCTCAACTCCCAAATAAATAAAATAAAATAAATAAATAAAAAAAACTCCGAAACAATGTTCATCTGTAACGTTTCGTAAAATTTTAATTTGTCCGAAAGTATTTTTTTCCTGAGACCCGTAATATTTTTAAGCTTTTATAAACATCGTTTTAAAGAACCCATTAGGTTGGGTTAGGTTTGTTTTATAATTATTCCGAAAAACGTATAGTTCTGGCAAAAATGGCTTTCGGACAAATGGAAATTTGGCGAAACGTTAGCGAAGCGAAACAAAAATTTGTGTTTCTAATATTGGTAAACCAATAAAAGATTACAATGATGGTGATGATGATACCAAATAGACAACGAGATGATAACAAATACATTTTGAAGATAGAAATGCCGTAACGAACACCGTATTTGGGTGGTTTCCAAAAAAAAAACAAATCTCTAGTGTCTTAAATTTGTCCGTTTCATTACGTCACGTTTGAATATGAACTTTTTTATTTGCATGAGTGTTACGTAGTGGAAACTAAAACTCCCATACAAGACAAGTACTGGGACACTCTTGTTAGGGTTCCGTACGCAAAGGGTAAAAACGGGACCCTATTACTGACACTTCGCTGTCCGTCCGTCCGTCCGTCCGTTTGTCACCAGGCTGTATCTCAAGAACGGTGATAGCTAAACAGTTGAAATTTTCACAAATGATGTATTTCTATTGCCGCTTATCAGGGTTCATGAGATACAGCCTGGTGACAGACAACGGACGGACAGCGGAGTCTTAGTAGGTAATAGGGTCCCGTTTTTTACCCTTTGGCTACGGAACCCTAAAACGTAGTTAAATTAAAACAGCTCCATTGGTGTCTGTAGTCCTCGGTGTTCAAGTAGCCACAACATTAAATAAAGAAGGGTCTACTTGAACCGCTAATGGATCGTGTCTTGCGTGAAACGGAACGCGGCCACGCCCCTTCCGGTGTGGTGACAGTTGGTGACATTTGGAACGGAGGAAAATTAGACTTCCTTGCAGTATTTTGTCTATGGATTTACGAATTTATATATACTAAACTTTTGACGACGCGTTTGGCTCGGTTTGTAGACACCTGCCTACTGAGCCGGCGGTCCCGGGTTCGAATCCCGGGCAGGGCAAATAGTTGTGTGGTGAACTCGCATACATGTGCTTGGGTCATGGTTGTTCCTATCTATTTAAGTATATATGTATCTATAGGTATAAGTACGTATATCGTCGTCTAGTACCCACAACACCTCTTGAGCTTAATTTGGGACTAGATCGATTGGTGTGAGGTTGTCCGATATTTATTATTTTATTTATTTTTTAAACAAGCGACCCGCACGGCTTCGCACGGGTGCAATACAAAATGAAACGTGTTTCTCTAGTATATTATGCATGTATTATACATAGGTATAAACCTTCAACTTGTATCACTCTATCAATTAAAGTTTTAAAGACTTAATCATAGATAGGGACAGACTAGAGCAGGAAGCGAATTTGTTTTATACTATGTAGTGAAAGGCTGAATCGGAGATGACACGCCTCTAATGTGTATGTTTGAAACTGAATTTAATATACGGCCAGCAAAAGTGTCTCATTATTTAACTACGGGCTGTATGTTGCATACTTACTAATATGTCAGCATACTAAAAATTGACATACATAGGTAGTTGCGTCTGGGAGCTATTGACTAGTTTTGCCCCATGGTCAACGGTCCAACCGTTTCCACAGCGACCGGTACGAAATCGCTTTATCGTAATCGGATTCTATTAATTAGGGAGGTACCTTATATTATAATAAGTTATTATAATTGCAAGTGAGTGCTAAGCTCGTGTAAACAGCACGTTAGTAGGGGAGCGACTCGCTTACTCGCTCACTCATTGGCGCACTCGTTTGGGAGCGAGTAAGTGGAGTGACGAGATTGGGGAGTCGACGAGCCGACGTGTCACCCGCTTGACTGCGCTCTGAGATTTATCCTAATACAAATATTATCCGTATCTATTCACACTCATTTACAAATAGGAGAGTAACAACGTTGTCAAAGTGCCTGTTATTTTTCAAATTTAAACTATATTATATGTATTTATGTATACTGATATCGATGAAATTGCAATGTTAGCTTGTGTTGTAATTGCAAATGTAACGTTTGATTGTCTTAAGATTGTGAATCAATTACAGCAAAATTAGATATATTACTGGCGACTGTCATTTCAACTTTTTTGTTTTACTATGTATAGTCTATCCGGAATTCTAAGATCAAATTATACGAACTCCCCTTCTTCTTCTTCGGTACACTCTTTACAGAGTGGTCGTGGCTATTATGCATTTGTGGAGTTCTGAGTGACCCGTTTGACGACACGTCGCCACTCCTCCCGTAGAGCCGCTTTCCGTCAGCATTCATTGACGGTAGCCGACACACTGGCTTTGATCTGGTCGGTCCATCTCATCGGCGATCTTTCTCTAGCTCTGACACCTTCAACTTTCCCTTGAACAGCGAGGCGTTCTATGGACGCTCCGTCTCGCCGAGACACGCGTCCAAAGAAGTTGAGGATGCGGGATTTGACGACAGAGAGCAGACGCCCTTTAAGTAATTACAAGGTCCTCAAGAGTTGAGACGTTGGTCCGGAACTCAGTCCACGATACACCAAGCATCAGTCTCCAGCACCACATCTCCAGTGCATTGACTTTCTGCTCTTCTGCCGCCCTTAATGTCCATGTCTCAGCAGTAATAGGAAGGTTCTAACAAGCCTGGTATTAGTGGCCCTTGTGATATTACGGTTCCTCCAAACCCTTTTCATCTTGTCCATAGCAGACCTCGCAATCGCCATGCGTCGTTTGATCTCATCTACTCAGCCTCCGTTGTTTGTGATCAATGCCCCCAAGTAGATATATGACTGTACAACTTTACAATTCGCAATTTGTGTAACTTCGGGTGAATTTTTGTTCGCACGATCGACAATCATCATTTTTATCTTGCTGCGGTTAATCTTCAGGCCAAACTCTAAACTGACGTTCTCCATTCTATAAAGCAATGCCGCCATATTGTCAGCACTACTTGTGAACAGGGTGTCGTCTGTATAACGCAGGTTCGAGATCCTCAGCCCACCAATTGGGATACCGTCCGTCCAGTCTTCCAAGGCGATGTCAAAATAGGACAAGTGAAAAACAACCTTGAACTTACATGTATACGGTTGTTTGTAAATTGTGCCAAAGTGACTTCATTTGATCTTAGAGATCGGAGAAATTATACCTAGTTGTAATGTAAGAGATCAGTTGATGGTTTGATGATTTGGTGTAGGGACGCCCGGCCGGAAACAGGCGGGCTGTCGATCGCTTGACTGCATTCATTCAGCCCAATTCCCAATTGGAGCCAACGGTTACTGTCCCGGCGGCGCTCCCATACAGCCTTCTTCCTCGAATCTCCTTGTTCTCCTGCAGAAGGAAAGGACATCTTTAAGGTTAATGTCCCTCAGCTCTTCCTCTTCTAGTTTATCTTTTCTGAAGATGCTATAGCGTATTATCGCATACATGCCACACTCTGCTATAACATGCTTACTCGTCTCCTCCTGGCCACAGTGCGAGCAGTATGGATCACTTACTACACCCATAATATGTAGGTGCCTGTTAAGGCTATTGTGTCCCGTGATTATGCCTGTTAATAATCTGAGAGTTTTCTTACCTAGTTCCAGTAGATACCTGGTCCTTTTTCTGTTTATGCCTCCTAGGATCATCTTCGATTGTCGACAGTCCGTTGTCTCTCGCCATTGTCTATTGGCCTCTTCCTCCATTAGCCTAGCTATAACTCCTTTCGTGACTTCTGCCGATATTGGCAGTGCAGGTTCGGGTCCTATGAGTTCCCTCTCTGCTCCTAGCCTTGCCTTCAGATCAAGAGATCAGTTACTAGAGTCATATAAACTGCACTTGAGTACAGGACCCTTAACATGAATTAAGGTGCCCGTACTCGCTAGCGACAGCGTAAACGGTTTGTATGCAGAATAGTACCTAGCGATGGATAAAACTTTATTTAATGATAAAAAAAAAGTGACAGCTCAAATTTAAACACTACTAACTACTATGTACTAAAGTGACCGATATAGCTCACCGGATTAGCAAGTTGAAGTGGCAATGGGCAGGCCACATAGCACGCAGAGCAGATGGCCGATGGGGCCGTAAAGTGCTCGAGTGGAGACCTCGGACCAGCAAGCGCAGCGTAGGACGTCCACCTACGAGATGGACAGATGACCTTGTGAAGGTCGCCGGAAGGCGCTGGATGCAGGTCGCTTCCAACCGGTATATATGGAAGTCCAAAGGGGAGGCCTATGTTCAGCAGTGGACGTCCTATGGCTGAGATGATGATGATGATGATGAACTACTATGTACAAAAAAGCTAAAATGAAAATAAACTAAAACATTTCAAGAAATTGCTCCCCTTTGGCAAGGTACCAAAAATGCTGGCAGCATTTCCTCGCTGAACAGCTATGCTGATACGCGAGGAAGCTGCCAGCTCCTTGGTCCCCAGTGGTCATTTTAAGCCTTTTGGAGAGCTCTTTGTGAAGTTTTTGGGCGCTGGGACCCCATGGACCTAGGGTCTCGACCCCAAACGGTACGAAATTGTATTCGGGGCACCCCTATATTTGGTGCTCTTTAGTTTTTCGGCCGCTTCAGCAGCCGCGCCCGCTCTGCTCGTTGTTCCGTAAAGGTGCGACAGCGCCAGTATGTCCACAAAGGTGGCATCCCATACAAGCACACGTCCCAGCCTCCACGGAACCAGGGACATCCCGTCCGGTCTCTTGCCATCGTCCCTAGCGGTTACTTTGTAGAACTACTCGTACAACTCTCCGTGTAATTCGATCACGCTGGCGCTAGCGAGTGCGGTCACGTGACTCATGGTAGGGGTACTGAGCGAGTAAGTAGCGTAGCGAGTCGGGGAGTCGACGAGCCGACAAAATGTCAGTCGCTTGGCTGCACTCACTGATTTATCCTTATACATATACTTAATTATTTATCCATTCACACTTATAGTATGAATGTGGGGGTAATTTTCTCCATCTGTGTGTTATTTTTTCATGTTATCTACTGAATTTCGATTCAGTTAGGTACCTACAAAAGTTGATAGTCTGATATTTTAAAGGTGATATAGCTATGCAGGCTGTTGCATGTAATAGAAGCAATAAATTAAAACATACATTCTACTCTTCAAACTGAATAACATTTGTTTAGCAACTTAAAAAAAAGCGGTTTTTTTCGGATTTTCATTCCATGAAACAAATTAAATAGGTAGTATTTTGAATGTAGGTACGTCGCCCAATATTGACATTCACTGGGCACTGACATAGCTGTCACTCTACTAATATCGCACACATAGAGTAATACATAGCTTTCTTGTCTAAACATTATTCTTTTACGCACTTGTGACTCCTCTGGAGTTGCAGGTGTCTATGGGCGACGGTAATCGCTTTCCATCAGGCGATTCGTTTGATCGTTTGCCCCCTATGACATAAAAAAAAAACTAAAAATTATCATTTAATACACGTTATTTTCAGAAGTTACTTAAAAACAAAAGCCTTTGACCACAACATTCAGAGCACAGGAGTTCTTAAGCGTTTACTTCCTTAAGACACTTTATCGTCACTCTTTAAAAAGGGACGCGTTTCATCAGTTTACTAATGAGCTTATTCATAGAGTCTAATTAGTCTTGTTTAGTCTATTTTAGTTCAATTTAATTAGATTTCAGTTCACGTCAATTAAACCAACGATGACAATATTACCTAAAATAGAATTTCTTTTTCACACTAATAATATTAAGGCGAAAGTTTGTGGCTGTGTTTGTGTGTTTGTTTTGATAATTCTTGGTATGAAGGTAGCTGACACCCTGAATTAACACATAGGCTACTTTTTATCCTGATCAATGTAGTATTCCCGCGGGATGAGCGGGTAACACCGCGCGGCACTAGGTTCCCAATAAATACCAGAAGGTGCTTCGCGCCAACCCTGCGTATTTTTTTCTTTACCATAGCCGGGTAAATAGTATCCACATGGTATCATATGACCGTCTTTACCTATTTATTTATTTAAACTTTATTGCACAAAACAAGTCAGTACAAATGACGAACTTAATGCCTAATGGCATTCTCTACCAGTCAACCATAGGGCCAAACAGAGATGCTTCAAGTGGGTGCAGAGTAGAAAATTAATCGTTCGGAAAGCATCTAAGATACAAGTGAATAAATGTATACCGGGTGATCAATCCAAATGGGTCAGTAGGGAGAAGTCAGAAACTATACGAGATAGGGAAATCTGTTCTTAGGAACCATGGCGTCAATTTTAGATTTATAAAAAGCTGCATTATTATTTTTTGTAAATCTTATACATAATTTCATACATAACCCGGTCAAAACCACTGTAAAGAATGTTCTAATACGACATGCGATTATACATACAGAATTTTAACCAGGTTCAATTCCCGGTTAAGTGTGAGATTTATAAAAAAAAAATGAATGCAGTTTCTATTTAATCTAAAATCGACGCCATGCTTCCTAAAAACAGATTGCCCTATCTCTTATAGTTTTCGTTTTCTCCCTACTGACCCATTTGGATTGATCACCCGGTATAATATAACTTTTCCATAAATATAATGATACATAATTATAATTACATACTATAAGATGTATATTATATATAATATAAATAATAAATACGATGAAATGTCTACTGCATAGGATGATGGACACTATACGAGCTCTTGTTCGAGCAGGTGCTTACGTAGCACCCGCTTGAAAACTACTTTGCTTGGGGCTTGTCTAATACCTAGAGAGAGGGAGTGTGTCTTTGGTTTGGATGTCCTAATATCCCCTCGACTAAAATTGGTTGAAATCCGTTTCAGAGAGGACAAAGAAAAGTTTAACAACAGAGAGCGCTGTTAAGACTTTTAGTGTTCGTTTTACCCCTACTCCATAGATAACTGATAATTCATACAATTTTAGCATATACATAGATGTAGGGTTCATCTGAGGTGTGAGTTTTTATTTCAACGGGTGCCCATGATCTTTAAATTTCCCCTGCACTTCCGTTAGACACAGTATATATACTATTGTAAAAAGAAAAACATATCTGTTTTTTTTTTTCTAAGTTAACGGGTTGAGCGCTGTCAGATTTTATACCAACCGAATTTGTAAGTACCCTTAAAGATAATGACAAAAATGTTAATAAGTAAGGGTTATTTCACACGTACCACAACCACACCACGTCGCAGCGTTAAAATGTGGTGTGGTTGTGGTTACGTGTGAATTGTACTATTTATTAAACATACAAAATATGCGCCCGACCACGTGGTGTGGTTGTGGTGTGGTTGTGGTTACGTGTGAATTGTACTATTTATTAAACATACAAAATATGCGCCCGACCACGTGGTGTGGTTGTGGTTGTCGTGTGGTTGTGGTACGTGTGAATTCGCCCTAAACGAGTGATAGGTACTAGAGTGCTCGACGGGTTAAGTTCCTTACATACCGATTCTAAAAAATATTTTGATATCTGCCGTTAAACATTTTGAGGAAAATGTCCGATGCGACTATTTTATTGGTCCGTCCGTAATTGTATAAGCACAGTAAGTACCTCGGCACTATAAAATACCTATCTTTTTACAGCTGTTTTTGGTTCGGTTGTACATTTTCCAAATGGTCGGTGTTTTTTTTTATTTCCAACGTTTGTATGTAATAAATTGTATGTTTCGATATATTCAGTCAATTTTTAAATATTTTATTAATCTGATTTCCCTTTCATTTCATACAAAATCTGCAATGCCACAATAGATGAGGCTAATGACATCTAGTGACAAGTAGCAAAAGTAAATTAAAGTGAGTACAACGCCCTCTAGGAGCGAGTAGTACGTTCATTATATCACATGAAATAAACCATAGACAATCAGGTCTTAGCCCATCTCTTTCATATGAAAAACGCAGCTAAATTAAGAAGCAATAAAATTATGAGAATCTGTGAGAAGTGTGTATATTTTCAATTTTATTTGGTTTATACAGAATGCAACTGACAGACAGAGAAGGAGTGAATTAGAATAAAATAATAACGTCAGTGCTGTCAAAATTTGGAGTGTCATGTCAACGTAATATTTTCGTTTTTCGTCCAAACGGTTTCAAGAAAATTGTGCAAAAAAAATAGCAAAATAACATTGTGAACGTTTGTAACTGTACTAGAAAACTGTTTCACAAGGTGTTTTCACGATGCATTGGTACGGTGGGAACATAGCTGAGGCGGTTGCACTGTCTAAACAGAAGAATGCTATTTTCGTGGTTTTTGTTGAAGGTAACGAGTATTAACTGAAATAAGCAGTTTGTTTACATACTAGACTATCTTAGTTACAATTTAAAAGAGTTTCTGTATCACTAAAACGTTTAATATAAACGTTTAAAGATTGCGACACGTACCTCAAAATAGGTTATAACATTTCTAGATTTTCTGTGTTATTTCATCATTTTCACCTAATTTACTCCAAAGTTACTCACATATACATTACAGTATACGTATAGTACTTATTTTTGAGATTTTGGCTGAGGAATAATGTGTTGCGTTTCCAAATAAATATAAAATATTGGACTCTTGAACATGACTAATCAAACAGTTTAAGCACACAAAACCTTCAGGTATTCTTGGCGTCCAAAGCATTAACATTTAAATGTTACTCATTACAAATTAACTGTGTCACTGTCATTATGTAAAATCCATTGTCTATCCTCTTTATTGTCCATATTTAAACTGAATTTACCAAGGTAACATGCCCTAATCTTGTTAAAACTCGCGTGAGATATATTTAATTACTAGCTCCACCCCGCAGTGTTACTTGCTTATCCTACGGGAACACTACATGTTTTCGTGCCCTATGTGTTAGTCCAAGGTGTCAGCTAACACCATACCAAACTTTTATCAAAATTGGTCTAGCTGTTTGAGCGTGAAGAAGTAACAAACATACACATAAACATAAAAAAATAATAATTTTAAAATAGATCTAGTAGAGAAGGATCTGCGTGAGCTCGGAGCCTTTATTATAACATAAGTAAAAACATATTACCATACCTTCCCCCTTACACATATGAAACATGAAAATCCAAATTGGAAAATTGCAGACACACCTTTCATTTACAGAAAAGTTGATATATGGAGTTTGTACATGAGGATTTTCAGAGCCATATTGTTTATATCCACTCAATTGCTTCGAATTTTGAGTTGGACTCTATTTATATAATAAAATAAGAGCGGTGACAGGTAGCCGTAGTTACCAAAAGCAATCTAGTGGTTAGTGCAGGGGGAGTTATCACGTCCTACATTTTTTGTATAGAATTCAGTATTTTTTTTGTTCTGAATTGATATTATAGTTTTTAAAGAGTGATTTTAACTATCACCCATTATTCAAATCAACATGTTGTTGTTTACAGGTGACAATGAGCTGTCAACGGAGATGAGAACAGTCCTGAACGACCCAGTGGTGATGAAGCGGCTGGACGACAGCACCAACTTCCTGGCCATCACACTGAAGAGCGGCTCCACGGACTACACGCATTTCGCGCAAATCTGTATCCTTTGCCAAAATAGTTGTAACATTTTAAGTACAGTCAGCCAGGTAAAAGGTCAACCAGTTTCGTATCTTTCACATAAACAATATTAAAGCTAAATTATCGAAATTTGTTTACACGCTTTGGGAAGTTAAAAAATCCATTAACCTGAAAACCGCATTATTTATTTAATCGTATGGCATAAGCAGTGATAACAGACAACTCAATATTTACAAACCGCGTTATCTACTTATTATGCTTACGCTTACGCGTGGCTCACTTATGGCATTATGCTCTGGGGAAACAGCATGGACGTGCCTTCTGTCTTCACCATCTAGAAAAAACTAATAAGAATATTGGCAAATATCAAGCAAACTGACATCTGTAAACCCTATTTTATAAAACATGAATTACTAACTCTTCCTAGTATACATATACACTATATAGTTGTATGTAAAGGTGCGTACGCATTTGAGGCAGCCTCGGGTTGAGGCACGCACGGCTCGCCCATTTGCTCAAATGCGTACGCGCCTCACGCGCCGCGCGCGAGCAGCGAGCGAGCAGCTCGCGGCGAGCCGGCCGGCGGCGGTCTTTTGACCGTGCTCAAAGGCGCCTCGGTATGCGTGCCTCGTGTAATGTGGACGTGAATCCGAGCGTGCCCGCGAGCGGCGCGCGCGAACAAGTTTTGACTTGTCAATTGTCATTGCGTACGGCGGCTAGGTTTGCGGGTATTTACATATAATTTACAATTAATACGTTATATAACTGTTTCATCCACCACCGAGGACATTTTTATTCGATGAATTACTATAAACGCAGCAGCAGCTGTTATTGCGTCCGACGCCATTTTGTGCGACGCACAAAGTCGGCTCACCGCGAGCGCGTTGCCTCACCCGAGCATAAAATGTGCTAAAGTTTTGGTCGCGAGCAGCTCGCCGCTCGGGGTGAGCGTGCCTCAGGCCGAGCCGCTCAAATGCGTACGCACCTTAAAACGCAGTGACATTCCCTCATCATGACCTATCTGTAATATGAGTACTCATTCCACCGCCTGCCAAACTGATACTGCTATCCTCAGGCCCATTACCAATGACAATTTAGATTTATAATAACTTACCTGACTCTATAAAACAAGAACAAGACGATAAAAAGTACATATCCATACTATAATATTATAAATGCCAAAGTGTGTCTGTCTGTCTGTTACCTCTTCACGCTTAAACCGCTGAAACAACTTAGATGAAATTTGGTATGGAGATAGTTTGAGACCCGGGAAAGGACATAGGATACTTTTCATCCCGAATAAATTTAGTGTTCCCGTGGGATGAGCGGGTAACACCGCGAAGCACAGCTAGTACTAAAGTAAAGCATCTACTACTAACTAAATCCTTTTACACGCTAAATTAATACTTGGAAAATTAATTGTAAACACTTAGTAAGTCCTCCTCTCCCTGACATTGCAGTGCCCAACAGGGTTCACAATGATCTGTAGCTTTAAGTTAACATCTGTACCTACTTTTGTGATATTGCAATAAATGATTCAGTATTAAGTATTGAGTATCTCAATTGAAATAGAGGCAAAAAATAGACCAATTTTTTACATAAAAAACAAACGTATTGGAAGAGATCGCTATTTAGCGATAAGACCGCCTGTTGTTTACCTCTGCCTGTTATTTTAATGTATCTCATGTGTGTTGTATATTCCTTTATGTTGGAGGTGTGCAATAAAGAGTATTTGTATTTGTGTATTGTTGGTAACAGTTTTAAAATCTAAATATTAACTTAACTTGAAAACCAGACCAATTTGTCCCGGTGCCGTCTCTATTCTTCATCGGAAGGAATGGAACCCCACTGGAGGTGGTGTGCGCCGGGGTGCAAGCTGCCAACTTGGCTTCCAGGATCGACAGGATCATTGAGGAACACCGTAAGTAACTTACAATTATCATCAACATCAGGCAAAAGATGTCCAATACGGGACATAGGCTGAACATTCTTATTCTATTCTATTATTAGGTTGTCTAGAAGAGATCGCTGTTTAGCGATAAGACCACCTGTTCTTTTCTTACCCTACTTTTTTATCATTACTTTGCTGTATTCGTTTTGATGTGGTGCACAATAAAGAATATTAATTACTATTCTTATTCTTACAAGCATTATAGTAGTTAGTATAAGTCCGTAAATAGTTTTTTCTTTTTTTTTTCAGACAAAAACAAACCAGCCGCAACTCAGCCTTCGACGTCGAACAAAGACATCAAAGAGCAAACTATCGACTTGCTGTCATCCGAGTCGTCACCTACTCCATGCGGCAGCAAGGCTCCCATTCCTGCACCAGTAGAGACTGTGGCAGCATTCGCGCAGAAGGAAGCAGGTATTGATAACAATAAGAGCATCTTAGACGTTAAAGACATCAAAGAGCAAACTGTCAACTTGCTGTCAACCGGGTCGTCACCTACTCCAGGCGCAAGCAAGGCACCCATTCCTGCACCAGTAGAGACTGGCAGCATTCGCGCAGAAGGAAGCAGGTATTGATAACAATAAAATCATCTTAGACAAACTGTCAACTTGCTGTCAACCGGTTCGTCACCTACTCCATGCGGCAGCAAGGCAGTAGGTACCCATTCTTGCTCCAGTAAAGACTGTGGCAGCATTCGCGCAGAAGGAAGCAGGTATTGATAACAATAAGAGCATCTTAGACGTTAAAGACATCAAAGATTCAAAGAGCAAACTGTCAACTTGCTGTCAACCGGGTCGTCACCTACTCCAAGCGGCAGCAAGGCAGTAGGCACCCATTCCTGCTCCAGTAGAGACTGTGGCAGCATTCGCGCAGAAGGAAGCAGGTATTGATAACAATAAGAGCATCTTAGACGTCAAAGACATCAAAGAGCAAACTGTCAACTTGCTGTGATGTAGCAGCAGAAGAAAATCGATCATATCAGTGTATTTTATACGAAAGTCGGAAGTTACAATATTTTTACAATTGCAAAAGGTGTTATAATAAAATATGTACTGTGTAGAACATCTATTTCTTTATAATTGAAATAATACCGTAGATAAAAAAATAAAACACGTTTCTTAAGGTTTCAATAGAATCCTTTTTTTTATGTAAAAATACCACGTTTTTTAGGTTAGGCAATGGACTGTTTAACTTAAGAGTCCGCAGCAAGCTCGATTCTTCATACAAACGTAGTTACGTCCTTATTTTAATATAACATGTCACATTATCATGAAATTCTCTAAATATAATGAGATAAGATATATCTAGGGCTAAAACTAGTTTATGACTCTTGAAATGTTAATAGAAAGAAAATAGAGCGAGTACAAGTTTTGCATTTTTAGACCCCAGAAAGTTGTTCAGTTTGGCGGCATACTACGACCAAAATATAGTTTAGATTGAAGTCAAAACCTATTTCCGGTGTCGATTAAACTATGCAGTTTGATAAGAAAAAAGATTTATCAAAATTGATCTCGTAGTTTTAAAATGAGAGCGTAACTACGAAAACCTTAAAATAAATTACAAAAAATTGTTGCGAAATTGCAGCGAATTACTCTAGCGCGGGGAACGGTCCGGGGGGGCGGCGGTAAGCACCGCCCTTATCATAGCTACTCCTAGCCAGCCTCGCGCAACTCTCAAGGTAAAAAACGATCGACAACGGCTGTATGAAACGGAGGTGAATTTTTTACCTAAGTTTGAAAGAACGTTGAAACCTACAAAGCATTAGATAATTGGCGACAATCGAATTTAGGCGGGTTGTACTTCAGCCGCCATTTTTGTCCGCCATGCCATGTTAGATGACGTTTCTATTTTGTTGTGTAGTCTGTCACTTCTGTCAAGGTTCTGCGATCTTTTCAAATAATTCAAATTTCACAAATAATCTAATAATTTGCATTCTTTGGGTGTAGTGGTCGTCTAGAAGGTACACAAGACAATCACAATTGCAAAAATGAGTGGATTGAAAAGGAAAAAGTGCGAAATATGCAGAATGAAAACGTGTCGAATGGACGGTCAAAAAAGACTATTCATGGCAAGATTTCCACCGTTCGAAGATCGGTAAGTAAAAAATATACTTAATTACTGCGTGTTATAACCATGTTAATCGTAAGTTTCATTGAAAACTTGGTATTTCGGGTAAAATAATACATACCCTTATACGTATGTAAACAATAGTGCTGTATGTAAGTTTTATCGATAATTTTCATTTGAAGTGAAAAATACCTGGGTAAACACGGAATATCTTTCTTCAAGCAAAAGCCTATTGGTATGTGTACTTATACAAAAGTGTGCACTTGAATACAGCTGTTAAAGCCGTCTCAGATGAGAGGATAAGACATTATTATCACTACTTTTTATACCAGTTTGAGTTAGATTATGGTCACAGAAATATTTTACGAAAAATCTTCAATGGACTATGAATGGTACGGTTTCATCTGGACAAACAGATTCATTTTTACTCTGTAATTTTCTGTTTACCCTGTATTATTTGTGTTGCAGAACTTCCTACCTGGAGCACAGACTGGAGTGATGAAACGGCTTTTTTCGTCTATGTTTATCAGCAAGCCAAGCAAAGTTTGAACGAAATAAAATTATTTGCACACTTGTTTTTTTTTATGAAGTCAGTAACCTAAAGTAAACAAAATGTTTACATTGAAGCGAAATATTTAATGATTTAAATTACCGGAAAGCCGTTGGAGACGCGGGTGCGAATGCGAACCCCGCCTGAACCATTTTTTTTTAATACCGATATCGATATCGATAATTCGATAATTTGTGTAACATGTGACATCCCTATTTTTTTCTTGATGTTGGCATTATGTCATGAGTTGACACTGACACTGATATCGTTTGCGGCTTCATATTGGCAGTATGTTTCGCCCCCGTTTCATACTAATGCGAGTTCACGCTTTTTGTATGGCACTCCCGTCTCTTAAAACGTAGTGATTACATTCTCTTTGCTCCTAGCGCGCTCTCGCTTTACTGCTAGCGCCCTGTCTTCCTCTAGGTGAAACAACAACATTTTAAAGCGTAAGCGCGCGATCTCAACGCGGAGTTGAGCGGACCTTGCTGCGGACTCTTAAGATTTCTTGTCATGTGTGATTAATTTTTCTGTCCTTTTCCCCAAAGTCGTGCTAACTATTCCAGTGGTTTGACGGTGAAAAAGTAGGTAGCTGATTTGATGTGTCAGGTACAGGAAATGCCTTGCCCCCTCCTAGCCCTACAACAATGCGTTCCGGGTGTTGGTGGGACTGCCTCGTTTCGGTAGCGCATCACGGATGTTCGCGGCGGAATTTTGCGTAACAATAGCAACAAGGTACACTTAAAAGTGGATTCGCCCTTGTATTTTGTAGCGCCAACAATGTAACACCTTGCAGCTGTAGGGATGAGTGTTGGAGACAAGTGACAACAACGAAAGTGGTACATAGACTCTGGTTTATTAGGAATAAGAAAGCCTTATATGCTAGAATACACACACATATACTTATCATATTACTGTAACTCATATTACTGCCTTACTTACTTCTGTTGCCGTTTTAGACATAAGGGATACGCCTCTACGTATTTAGATAACTCGCATTGCAGAGTTAAAATATATGAATAATTATAACTATCCTTATCTAAGGGCCCCACTAAATCTAAGTATATCTTATTAAATGCCGAGTCGGCAGTGGTCGTTATGACCATTGGTTCCTTGGTATGACGCGTGTATTTTTGTTTTTTACATATATCACAGCGTTCTACAAATTGTTTAACGTCGCGTTCTAAACCCGACCAAAAATAATATTTTTTAATATTATTAATCATTCTTCTTGTACCTGCGTGGCCACTCGTAGGTAACAAGTGAAAATCGTTAAGTATAACTCTCTGGTCATCTTTCCCGGTTATTTTAATAACATCTTTTAATATACATAATGACGGACCGGTCCAATCCTTTGTTCTACTTATCTCTTGTGCTAACTTGTCAACAAAAACGTAATTATTTTTATTTTTTACTATGTATATTTGATTAATATGACATGTCTTACAAAAAACTTCGAGTTCTCTCACAAATTCGGCTCGCGAAATCTGCGATTGAGCGTTCGAGTTTATATAAATTGCCATTTTACTAGGCACGTAGCACAATATTTTACTTTTATGATTAACTTCTGGTTTTAAACCTTGTTTACTCAACTCTTGACTTGTACTAAACAATAATTCTACAGAATTCGAAGGTTTTTTACTTAATTCTATGACTTTTGGTTGATCAGGCCAAATGTTACTAGAACTAAGGTCAATCGACGAATTTGGAGAATTTCGTTTGATCATTTGCTTATATTTTGATCTAGTCATTACATTAATAACGTTTCCATGCATCTCTTTCAGCTCTTCTGACGTTATTCTAATACGGGACAATGCGTCTGCAGCCGCGTTGTCCTTCCCTTTCACATACTCGATGGTGAAGTCGTACTCTTCCAACGCTAATCTAAATTTTAAAAGCCTGCTGGATGGATCTCTCATATTATATAAATAAATCAATGGACGGTGATCACTTTTTACCGTGAATTTCCTGCCAAATAAGTACGGCCGGAAATACTTAATCGCCCAAACTATAGCCAACAGTTCTTTTTGAACAGTGGGGTAGTTAATTTCTGCTTTATTGAGACCTCTACTAGTGTAGGCTACTGGTCTACCATCGCTGTTCGCTAATATCGCGCCAATAGAAAATCCACTCGCATCAGTTTGCAAAATAAAATGGCTTTGTTCCGACAAGTCAGGATATGCGAGGACAGGCGATGTTGTAAGTGCATTTTTTAAATTTTCAAATGATTTCTGACATTGTTCACTCCAAATGAACTCTACATTTTTCCTACATAGTTGGTTTAATGGGTGTGCTTTTTCGGCGAAATTGTTTATGAACTTTCTGTAATAGTTAGCCAAAGCTACGAACCTTTTAACTTCATATACGTTTTTAGGTACTGGGTATTCATGTAAAATCTTTATTTTATCAGGGTCTGGCAGTATTCCGTTTTCTGACACTACATGTCCTAGATAAAGAATTTGTTTTTTAAGAAAGTCGCACTTCTCTGGATTTAATTTGAGGTTGACTTTTCGTAGCCTCGAAAACACATCCATTAAATTTTTATTATGATCCGCAAGGTTTCTACCAAATACAATTAAATCGTCCAAGTAGACGAAACATTTCTCATAATTTAAACCCGACATTGCCACTGTTATCATTCGGGAAAAAGACCCAGGGCTTACTTTTAATCCTTGTGGCATTCTGGTCAGTTGATACTGGCCGGAACAAAAAGCTGTATACTGCCTACTTTCTTCATCTAACGCTACCTGATAATAGCCGGAAAATAAGTCGAGGTGGGAGAAATAAATGGAACCTGACAGTGAATCTAAAATCTCTGTAATATTCGGTAATGGGAATTTATCATCCTGTATGTGGTTATTAAGTTGCCGATAATCTATTACCAGTCTCCATTTCTTCCCCTCTCCTTCCTTACTTTTTTTTGGCACCAACAATACTGGGCTCGACCACTCGCTTTGGGTCGGTTCAATAATACCATCATCTAGCAATTTATTTATTTGTCTATCTAATTCTTGTTTTTGGGAATGCGGTATCCTATAGGGTTTTTTAAATATTGGGGATGTGTTTGGTTTTAAATGTATTTTTTGTTTGTATATATTTGTGGTTGTTAATTTGTCATTGGCCAAATGGAAAACGTCTGAAAATTTGGCACACATACTTTCTATTGAAGTTTTTTCCTCCGTATTTAGATGGCTCAACTGTAATAATGAAAATAATTTCTTAACCCTATCCGCATTTCCTTGCATGGCATTGAACGTACATACGTCATAACGTTGTAAACTTTCTATTTTTGGGCTTATATTCTTTAAGTTTATCTCATCTTCCGTTGTATTTAAAATTTTAATAGGTATTATCCCGTTAACGGGTCTGACCATAGCATTAGCTATAAAAACTCCACTGCGAAGCTCTTTCGTGCAAACCACACATTCATCAGTCATATCTGTTTTAATGTAATGAATAGACTCCGACCTGGGCGGTATAACCAGTGACAAATCCTTCTCATTTATATTAAATAATGATTGAGTGATTAAATTTGTTTTTTTTTTTTTTACAAAATTTGAAATTTGTCACTCATAGTTTAGGAAAAAATAAATAAAACAGTTTTGGGGTTAATCGGGTGTTTTTCACCCCCAGGGAGTAACAGAGGGATGAAACTTTGTGCAGGGTATAACCTACTTAAAAGGCATCGTTTGATTATAGTTTCGACCCAAAAACGCTGAGGCCATTTTTCTTAGGCTGTCCTGCTATACCCTTTGGAATTCCTTCTGTTATATAGAATCGTCCGGTCCCGCTGCAAAGGTCCCGAAGCTGGGCGACACGGAAGTGGTGTGTAACGACGGCGTGTGCGTGCGCCGCCCGCGCGCCGACGGTGCCGGCCCTAGCAAGACTCGCGACACACAACACCAGGTACAGTCGAGTTAACAAATATATTTAAACTTCAACCATATCCCACATATGCAAATAGTGTTGTTTCACCAATTTTTACATCTAGATTTAAGTAGATTAATTATAAAATGTTAAAAATCAGACATATATTTGTTACGTTTAATAAAACTTTAGTTTTTGTATTCATAGTTTAAATAAAAATTGTGGTGTACCCACATTAAACAAAATGAGACATTACATGTTTCATAAATTTATAAAACTTTAATGTTAACTATTAAATAAAACCTGGAGTGAAAGAGCGAATACCTCCTAATACAAGTATTAAACTTAAAAGGAGGATTCGACAATTTGTTGTAAAACTTACAGTTAACAATAAATGATTTTGATTTTTTGATTTTGAGTTCATTTACATCTACACACTTACGAGAACAAAAATATCTGAACACGACTTTATGCTCCTGACAATAGGGTCCTGTTCAGATATTTTTGTTCTCAGTGTGTAAATGTAAATGAATTCGACTGTACAAGACGGGGGCATAATAGTACATTACTGCCTGGAAATACGGCTAAAACATGTATAGCGCTTTTCTCAAACATATGTAATGAATAAAAAAATACACCACTCAAAAAAAAAACATAATTCAGCTGTTTAGCCCATTCATGAACACAGACGCCATATTTAAAATAAAAATACCCGGCAGGCCTTCAATTGTGTATGAAATTCCTTTACAGTTCTTTGGAAATGTTCCGCCCGAAACATGAGACTTTGAAGCCTGTTTTAACGCACGTTATGACGATATTTCATTGCATGTTTGAGAAATAGTACATTATATACCTAGGGCGGTGTATTCGTAAAGCACCAGATCGCATATTTATGGCCCTCACCTTCGGTTCGAGCCAGAAATACCTGCGATCTGGGACATTCTCGTCCGTTCGTCGTTCTGGACTTGTCTCAGATTTATGGGTGATGCTTCCAGAGCCTGGTACATTGTCGAAAACTCAGTTTTCTATCGGATTTATTGTAAGAGTGTGCGCAGGAATTGCACGAATTAATCCCGCCATCTCGTTTCACCATTAAACGTCCAATTAGGGAATGCAAACCCGGTTATTTTATCTTACGAATAACCGGTCGTAACTGGGTTTACTACGACAAAATAACCGGGTTTATATTTGTTACATCCAGGCTATTTTTCAAGAAAGCGCACACATTTCTCAAATTTATTCAGAGATTTTGAATCATTTGTTTTTTGCAGGAAACAGAACCAACTAAATTGGAGGAAAGTACTGTAAGCGCAGAAGAGAAAATGGAGAGAGCCAAAGCCCTCATTGAAGCCAAGCGGAAAGAGAAGGAAGAGAAAGAGAAACAGGTAAGGCGACAAAGCATATGTTTGGTGTTCATATATATACCTACTTATCTATGTTACCTGCGAATTGCCATTGTTGGAAATTAAATGAAGTCCGCTTCCTTACAACTCAACATCGATGTCGTAGTACATAGGTATAAAAGCACCGGAATATCCGATCCCTGGTAATTACACATCGTTGAATTCGATATGACAGTGCGACATGTCTCGCATGTTTCCTTTTTTAAATGTGGCCCTCTCTATTTATTTGCAGTTAGAGAAAGAGAAAGAAAAAGAGCGCCGCAACCTCGGCCAGGGCGTCGCCGAGCTGAAAAGATGGCAGGCTGACCAGGAGCTCAAACAAATACAGGTGTGTTATAATATAGTTTATGCAACAGTTACATAATGAGGGGTCTTAACACACGAGCTGAAGGCGAGTTTCATAAGATCACACGAGTGTTTCAAAGCTTAATTATGGAAATGTACAAGTAAACGTAGACACTTAAATTAATTAAGAGTTCTAATTTAAACAAGTGAAAGGTGTAATATAAGCGAAAACCCGAAATTGAATACCGGTATACCGGTATCCGATACCTGCATGTGCGGTTCCAAATGTCGTTTGTTGACAAGCAAAAACTCACTCAGTAACAAATACCTACTTAAAACAAAACTCGTATCTAAGTATCAACCATCAAACTAGATACGAGCTTTTAAAGAGTAGCGACAGATTTTTTTGTGAGCTTTGCTTGTCACCTGGTGATATCACCATTCTGGTTTCTCCAGGAGGAACGCAAACGCGAGAAGATGGAGAACAACCTCGCCCGACAACGTATTCTGGAGCAAATAGCGCAAGACCGCGCCGAGAGACGTGCGCGGGACGCGGCGCCCGAGCCTGTAGCGCAGCCGCAGCAGCCCGCGCCTGCTGCCAGTAAGTGTACACACACACACACACACACACACACACACACACACACACACACACACACACACACACACACACACACACACACACACACACACACACACGAACATACAAAAAAAAATGTCGTTGCCAGTAAAATAAATAGGGATGACAACTGATGTTCAATTTTAAAGGCTACTGTTGTTATATGAATAAAATTAGCTCAATATATATGAAAAGAGTAAAAATATTTTTTTAAATCACTTAAAAGGTACGCAAATTTTATTTTTTTCTTAATTCAAAAGAAATTTGAAAATTATTTTCAGAATCAACATAATTTAACAGAACATTAATTATAGAACAACCATGAACTTAAACGAACTTTTTCACGGTGAAAATGGCAAATTACTTATTGCCTCCATACAAATATTGGTACCCATAACATATGATGACGTCACGATTATTAAGGTGGCCATTTGTATGGAGAGTTTTTATCTCTCGATAGGAATTTGAACTTTGACGGTCAATACTGACTTTTAGAGCAGTCTAAGTGTAGTTAGTCCCATATAGACCTGTTCCCAATAAAAAATAGAATCGATTGACATCCTCAAAAATATATATCTTCATGTCTAGTACCTCTAAAAATCCGCAATATGGCGCCGGCTGAAAAACAGCATCTTCGGCTTTTGTTTTTTTTTTATTATTTGAAAAAAAAAAACTTAAAAACTAAGCATACAATTACGGTGAGCGAAAACCGCGCACGGCTTATCTGTCACCGCGTTATTACTCGCTTACACTGCATTCGGCGCAAATACAAGTATGTAGGCATAATCTAAAACAACAGATCGTACACCCGACCCGTCTTGCAGTAAGGTTTGCTTCTGTCCAATATGGATAAAGGTTCATTCCTAGTGTAACGTTTCTATGTAATTTTGTCACTAAATCTCTGAGTAGGTCCTATTCCAGTTTGGTCAAATGCTATAACGTGGTTAAAAGGTTAATCTTATAGGGCTAGAAGAACAGCTGATGCTGGCCCGCGCTGAGCGGCGCGCCAGACAGAATGCGGAGCTCCTAGCCTCACAGACAGACACACCGACACAGCTGGTAGACCAGCCGTCAGTGCCGAGGCTAGCTAGTGAGTTTTATGAAGTCTGCTCGGCACGTTGTGTGTCCTATCCTTAGCAATTGACAACATTTTTTAAGCTTCTAGCCTCACAACCGGAACCCGCACAGACAGACACACCGACACAGCTGGTAGACCAGCCGTCAGTGCCGATGCTAGCTAGTGAGTTTTATGAAGTCTGCTCGGCACGATGTGTGTCCTATCCTTAGCAATTGACAACAATTTTAAGCTTCTAGCCTCACAGCCGGGACCCGCACAGACAGACACACCGACACAGCTGGTAGACCAGCCGTCAGTGCCGATGCTAGCTAGTGAGTTTTATGAAGTCTGCTCGGCACGTTGTGTGTCTTGTCTTTAGCAATTGACAACATTTTTTGAGCTTCTAGCCTCTCAGCCGGGACCCGCACAGACGGACACACCGACACAGCTGGTAGACCAGCCGTCAGTGCCGATGCTAGCTAGTGAGTTTTATGAAGTCTGCTCGGCACGTTGTGTGTCTTGTTCTTCGCGATGTACAACATTTTTTGAGTTTCTAGCCTCACAGCTGGGACCCGCACAGACAGACACACCGACACAGCTGGTAGACCAGCCGTCAGTGCCGATGCTAGCTAGTGAGTTTTATGAAGTCTGCTCGGCACGTTGTGTGTCCTATCCTTAGCAATTGACAAAATTTTTTGAGCTTCTAGCCTCACAGCCGGAACCCGCACAGACGGACACGCCGACACAGCTGGTAGACCAGCCGTCAGTGCCGATGCTAGCTAGTGAGTTTTATGAAGTCTGCTCGGCACGTTGTGTGTCTTGTTCTTCGCGATGTACAACATTTTTTGAGTTTCTAGCCTCACAGCTGGGACCCGCACAGACAGACACACCGACACAGCTGGTAGACCAGCCGTCAGTGCCGATGCTAGCTAGTGAGTTTTATGAAGTCTGCTCGGCACGTTGTGAGTCCTATCCTTAGCAATTGACAACATTTTTTGAGCTTCTAGCCTCTCAGCCGGAACCTGTACAGACAGACACACCGACACAGCTGGTAGACCAGCCGTCAGTGCCGATGCTAGCTAGTGAGTTTTATGAAGTCTGCTCGGCACGTTGTGTGTCTTGTCCTTCGCGATGTACAACATTTTTGAGCTCTAGCCTCACAGCCGGAACCCGCACAGACAGACACACCGACACAGCTGGTAGACCAGCCGTCAGTGCCGATGCTAGCTAGTGAGTTTTATGAAGTCTGCTCGGCACGTTGTGTGTCTTGTCTTTAGCAATTGACAACATTTTTTGAGCTTCTAGCCTCACAGCCGGGACCCGCACAGACAGACACACCGACACAGCTGGTAGACCAGCCGTCAGTGCCGATGCTAGCTAGTGAGTTTTATGAAGTCTGCTCGGCACGTTGTGTGTCTTGTCTTTAGCAATTGACAACATTTTTTGAGCTTCTAGCCTCACAGCCGGAACCCGCACAGACGGACACACCGACACAGCTGGTAGACCAGCCGTCAGTGCCGATGCTAGCTAGTGAGTTTTATGAAGTCTGCTCGGCACGTTGTGTGTCTTGTCTTTAGCAATTGACAACATTTTTTGAGCTTCTAGCCTCTCAGCCGGGACCCGCACAGACAGACACACCGACACAGCTGGTAGACCAGCCGTCAGTGCCGATGCTAGCTAGTGAGTTTTATGAATTTTGCTCGGCACGTTGTGTGTCTTGTCTTTAGCAATTGACAACATTTTTTGAGCTTCTAGCCTCACAGCCGGGACCCGCACAGACAGACACACCGACACAGCTGGTAGACCAGCCGTCAGTGCCGATGCTAGCTAGTGAGTTTTATGAAGTCTGCTCGGCACGTTGTGTGTCTTGTCTTTAGCAATTGACAACATTTTTTGAGCTTCTAGCCTCACAGCCGGGACCCGCACAGACAGACACACCGACACAGCTGGTAGACCAGCCGTCAGTGCCGATGCTAGCTAGTGAGTTTTATGAAGTCTGCTCGGCACGTTGTGTGTCTTGTCTTTAGCAATTGACAACATTTTTTGAGCTTCTAGCCTCACAGCCGGGACCCGCACAGACAGACACACCGACACAGCTGGTAGACCAGCCGTCAGTGCCGATGCTAGCTAGTGAGTTTTATGAAGTCTGCTCGGCACGTTGTGTGTCTTGTCTTTAGCAATTGACAACATTTTTTGAGCTTCTAGCCTCTCAGCCGGAACCTGTACAGACAGACACACCGACACAGCTGGTAGACCAGCCGTCAGTGCCGATGCTAGCTAGTGAGTTTTATGAAGTCTGCTCGGCACGTTGTGTGTCTTGTCCTTCGCGATGTACAACATTTTTGAGCTCTAGCCTCACAGCCGGAACCCGCACAGACAGACACACCGACACAGCTGGTAGACCAGCCGTCAGTGCCGATGCTAGCTAGTGAGTTTTATGAAGTCTGCTCGGCACGTTGTGTGTCTTGTCTTTAGCAATTGACAACATTTTTTGAGCTTCTAGCCTCACAGCCGGGACCCGCACAGACAGACACACCGACACAGCTGGTAGACCAGCCGTCAGTGCCGATGCTAGCTAGTGAGTTTTATGATGTCTGCTCGGCACCTGTTGTGTGTCTTGTCCTTCGCGATGTACAACATTTTTTGAGCTTTTAGCCTCTCAGCCGGGACCCGCACAGACAGACACACCCACACAGCTGGTAGACCAGCCGTCAGTGCCGATGCTAGCTAGTGAGTTTTTATGCGAGTTAGTGAGTTGAGTCTTGTCCTTTGCAATGGACAACATTTCATATTTCTAACGATGGAAATTAATATGAGAATCGAGAGAGCTTTGCCTCGTGTACAACCAAAAAAATTATAAGAATTTATTTTTCTATATGTAAAGAAATATAAGAAAATACATAAAATAACCGAAATCTACGAAAAGTAGTTAGGCTGCCATTAAAACTCAGAAATGACCGTTAAAGTCACACATTTCTACGAGGTGTTAAAAATGCTACATACAAATGGCGACAGACAGAGACGTGGCGTAGTTTCTGTGTTGAATACCATTGAAATATCGGGTTAATTCAGTAGTAGGGTGTTGTGACGTCCCTTATTTTAAACAGAGAGATCATTATGATCAAAGCCAAGAATAATCACATTTATTTCAATAAAGTATGTTTTTATAAACATTAGTTATCGCTGATACAAGCAATATGCGTTATGTTGCAGTAACCCAAAGTGCTACTGCTAAACTCTAAATGTAGACACTACATACCACACCATATTTGTATGGCGTGAAAAAATAATTTGCGATTTTGTTGGCTGTGAAAAAGTGCGTTTCGATTGTATAATTAATATAATAATTTATTAGTTCCATGACACAAGGTCAAATTTGCTTTTTGATTAAAAAAAGATACAATCTAAATACTTTGTCCACAGCGTCCGGAGACGCCAGCGCGCACGCGCGAATCCAATTCAAACTCCCCGACGGAACCTCTCACACGGCGCATTTCGCTGCCGACGGAACCCTAGCGAGCGTGCAGCAATATGTTGCTGACAATCTCAACGTAAGTATCCCTTTTCCATAGAAAAAAAAAAGAGTCTTGTTGAATTTTATAGTGACAATGGTACTAATTTTGTTAGTGCTTGAAGCCAATCGTTCTCGTAACGGCTTGTCATGATAGTCTTTATGTCTCGTTTTATTATGTGTTTTTAGGTTACAAAAGTAGTCCTCCATGTAGTATATAAACATTTTGTTTAGCTAAAAATAAAATTATTATGTCTCAAGCGAAATTAACCCTGGGGCAATTTCTATAAGACGAAAAAGAAACTATGCAATCGCATCGCGCATCGCTTCGGTGGTCTAATAGGTTAGACAACTCTGTTGGCCTGGAAAGCCGCTGGAAACGCAGATCCGAACCAAGTCCGAACCATTATTTTTTTTCTATTTTTCGCTTCAATGTAAACAAAGTATGAAAATTGTATTATTATTCCAACTACCAACCAATTCATGTTATTTTTTCGGGATAAAAAGTAGCATATGTTTTAATCCAAAGTGTCAGTTACCTTCATACCAAAATTTATCAAAATTGGTTCAGCCGTTTGAGCGTGAAGAAATAACAAACAGACACCTAAACGTACTAAGTTTCGCCTTTATAATATTAGTGTGATTATTCCAGCTACCGACATCCCAGTTCTCCCTATGGTCCGCGTTCCCCCGACGCGAGCTGGTGGAGTGTGAGGCCAGTCTGCGGCGGCTGGAGCTGGCGCCGTCCGCCGCGCTGCTGGTGCTGCCGCGCCGGCAGTCGGCTCCTGTCGCCAGGCCCACTGCTGTCGGAGGCGTCGTCGGTGAGTGTGCTGTAGCTGGTGGAGTGTGAGGCCAGTCTGCGGCGGCTGGAGCTGGCGCCGTCCGCCGCGCTGCTGGTGCTGCCGCGCCGGCAGTCGGCTCCTGTCGCCAGGCCCACTGCTGTCGGAGGCGTCGTCGGTGAGTGTTCTGTAGCTGGTGGAGTGTGAGGCCAGTCTGCGGCGGCTGGAGCTGGCGCCGTCCGCCGCGCTGCTGGTGCTGCCGCGCCGGCAGTCGGCTCCTGTCGCCAGGCCCACTGCTGTCGGAGGCGTCGTCGGTGAGTGTTCTGTAGCTGGTGGAGTGTGAGGCCAGTCTGCGGCGGCTGGAGCTGGCGCCGTCCGCCGCGCTGCTGGTGCTGCCGCGCCGGCAGTCGGCTCCTGTCGCCAGGCCCACTGCTGTCGGAGGCGTCGTCGGTGAGTGTGCTGTAGCTGGTGGAGTGTGAGGCCAGTCTGCGGCGGCTGGAGCTGGCGCCGTCCGCCGCGCTGCTGGTGCTGCCGCGCCGGCAGTCGGCTCCTGTCGCCAGGCCCACTGCTGTCGGAGGCGTCGTCGGTGAGTGTGCTGTAGCTGGTGGAGTGTGAGGCCAGTCTGCGGCGGCTGGAGCTGGCGCCGTCCGCCGCGCTGCTGGTGCTGCCGCGCCGGCAGTCGGCTCCTGTCGCCAGGCCCACTGCTGTCGGAGGCGTCGTCGGTGAGTGTGCTGTAGCTGGTGGAGTGTGAGGCCAGTCTGCGGCGGCTGGAGCTGGCGCCGTCCGCCGCGCTGCTGGTGCTGCCGCGCCGGCAGTCGGCTCCTGTCGCCAGGCCCACTGCTGTCGGAGGCGTCGTCGGTGAGTGTGCTGTAGCTGGTGGAGTGTGAGGCCAGTCTGCGGCGGCTGGAGCTGGCGCCGTCCGCCGCGCTGCTGGTGCTGCCGCGCCGGCAGTCGCCTCTAGTCGCCAGGCCCACTGCTGTCGGAGGCGTCGTCGGTGAGTGTCCATATGATCTCCTATATTTTGTGGTTTTAGAACCTAGAAGTATAATTTGATAGAAATTGAACCTCGAAACTAGGACATTTCCAGCTTGTGAAGAAAATTCAACTGGTTTTGATATCGAAACTATATTATATACAGTTGCCGGCAAACTTTTAGAGCATAACCTTGACTGCGCAGTAGCTCATTTACGTACAATGTACATCCGCAGATCTGCCATTTTTGTTCTAAAAGTTTGCAGGCAACTATACTTAACGCACAACAAAGGCCTCTCCAAATCTCTCCACAACGATCGGTCTTGCGCCGCCCTTATCCGATTGCTGCGCGAGATCTTAACCGTCGGTCCACCTTGTCGGGGCCTTCCCACGCTGCGACATCCGGGCCGCGGTCGCCACTCAAGAACCTTTCCGTATTTTATATCAATATTAACAATATTATTTAATCAAATTAGTTACACAGCATTACAGTAATGAATCTAAGTCACTGCGAACTACAAAATCAGACAAAACAAAATCATACATAAAATAAAAATAAAACTTAAATCTAGTTTGATTTAGGCGACGTAACAGCGTGGCTTCGTTGCGCCGTCTGATCTGGCGCAGGATTCGGCAGATTGCCCCGGAACTGCCGAAACACAACACCCTTCGGCCAGAAGTCTGCACTTGCGGTATATACCGGGTGTGGCCTGTAACAGGAGCAATAAATTAAAACACAGATTCTTCCCTTGAAACTAAACAACATTTGTTAAACAACTTCTGAAAATACCGTGTATTAAATGATATTTTGCAGAATAATGTTTAGACAAAAAAACAATGTATCGCGAAATGCCCGATATTAGTAGAGTGACAGCTATGTCAATGCTCAGGGAATGTCAACATTGGACGACGTACAATCGTACATTGAAAATACTATTTAATTTGTTTGAAATAAGAAATTTCTCAAAAGTGACTTTTTTTTAAAGTTGCTGAACAAATGTTGTTCAATTTGAAGAGTAGAATCTATGTTTAAATTTATTGCTCCTATTACAGGCCACACCCTGTATTGTTATTTGTTCCAGCGTTCATCACCCAGCTGTTATCGTCCATCGTCTTAACTCCGTCGCAGCGTGTATACGCGTGGCTGATGTCGCTGGTGCGGGCGCGGCCGCCGGGCGACGCGCCGGCGGCCGCGGCGGCGGGCGGCGCGCCGGAGCCCGCTGCGGCGCGCGGCGCCAGCCCCGCCAACGTGCGCAGGCGCGGGAACGTGCACCGAATCCAAGGGGAGACGTGAGTTGACATATTGATATTCATATACCACTTACTACGCTGACTCAGCGACCCGAAGTGGATCTTGGCCTCCGACGCGACGCTACGCTACGCGATCCTAAGCTGGCACAAATCTTTCTGGACTTTACCGATCCAGCGATACCTCGGTCGCCTGACCGAGCGTTGTCCATCAGGATGTCAAAGGTAAACTTTCTTGGCCGCAAAATATATATTATACATATAAATAAATAATAATTATTTTCGCAATTATTTCTCGAAAATATAATCTTGACAAAACTTTAGATCTAATATATTTTTCTGTTTTACATCCTTCCATTTTAACAAATCCTAAACATTTTTTACAGACCTGATGATGACAACAACACTTGGAACGGAAATTCAACGCAACAGATGTAAAATAAAATAAAGACTTTCTGGACAACTTTCTGAAGGTTCAAGAAGCGAAAATATGAAAAAAAAAACGCTTCATTCTAAACATTAGGTTCAAGATCATTTGAATCTAAATAAAAAGCCACGTTTTACGATATACGATTTTTGGGTCACATATATTGTCTGGTGACAGCCAAAAGTCACTAAAATTTCTGTCACTGGTCTTCAAAACCTCGTATAGTTGCCGGCAAACTTTTTGAACAAAAATGGCGGATCTGCGCATGTACATTTGTACGTAAATCAGCTACTGCGCAGTCAAGGTCATGCTCAAGAAGTTTGCCGGCAACTGTATCTAGTTAGGAGATACGAGTTTTATTTCAAGTAGATATTTGTTGCTTAGTAAGTTTTGGCTGTCCAGCGACGAATTATGTACGTGTAACGTAAGGTGGGGAAAAACTATCACCGGGGGAAGACCACGACGTCCAATAGGATCACCTGAGTGAATCACCCAGGAAATGAAATGAAACGATAGTCCACTAGTATCAAAAATCTTGAATCTAGCGATCCCTAAATCTTAAAAAAATATATATCAAAAAATCAGTGACGTTTTCCCGTGTCCTAGAACAAAATAAGGGGTTAGAGGTGCGTAAAAATTAGCAACACCCTATTAATTATGTTTCAATTATTCCTAATCTTTTCCGATCAATGTGGTCACTTTACAGTTACGTTTAAAGTAAAATCACCCATGTGATCATGCTGGACATGGCGTCCATGGGTCCTGGGTGATCTCACTGTACATGATAGTCCACTACAATTACTCAAATAAGTATATTTGATTTTTGGGGGATCCTACTTACTGGATAAAAATCTGTTCACTAAAATCATCCAGATGATCGTACTGCGCATGGCATCCTATAGGATCACCTGGGTGATCTCACTGGACATATTCGGCCAATTCAAATTGGACGTCGCGGGAAATACTACCACAGTCCAATAACTAACTGTCTTACCCCCTTAGACAATAAACTATGTCAGTCTTAGCCCCACCTTACCTCATACCAAATTTCAGCTCAATCGGTCCAGTAGATTCAGAGCAAATTGTCTGCAACAGTTGGACGGACTACGAGTGATAAGGGTTCCGTTTTTACATTCGGACGGTACCCTAAAACTAAACTCGGTAAATAAATAATTAGGGCAGATCAAACACTTTAATCTGTTGAATTTATTTAAAACTCCATAAAGCATTTCTCAAAAAGTTTGTACCAAAATTAGGTCAATCAATATATTTTTCCTATTTCGTTACCCATTTTCTTTGTGATTTCCATTACATTGATTTCAGATTATATTAAATTAAAAAAGTATAAGCATAACAGAACCTTAATTATAAAACTCAGCCATAACATTGATATACATAAAATTACTAAAATAATTGGTAACAACATAAGAAATAAGTATTGAATTTTAATTGACGTCTTAATTTTGTAAATTTTTTTTGAGAAATGAGTCGTTTTCACGTTAGTTAAGAACTAAACTTAATTGATTCCCTTGTGTAACGAAAGCTATTCATTACTTTCGTTACACAATGGACGCGACTATAGTTTTGTCTTTACTCATATTAAACCTTTAATTTTATTGAAAACGACTCATAGCAAGAAAGTCTTTGATACAAAATTGACTATGATTACAATTAATTTAGCGTATGACTGTTGGTTACATAAACAACACTTTAAAACCTCAAGCCTTACCGTCTGGCCACGACTTAACCAGCGGGGCGACGAGCGACAGCCATAGGAGTGAGCGAGACCCGGCAATCGGACCTTCCGCTCTCACCTATGGCCACCCCTCGTGCGTGTAAGGCTGGCCTTACACAGTCAGTCTTACATTAGTCTGAATCCCAATCTGAATTCATAATCTGACTTTATAGCCTGAATTCCGGTGCCTGGACACGTCTTAAAAATTCCAATTGATAAGATGTCTGTCTTTAAAATTCCGATTGATCAGTCTGCAATAGCAACTGAGATTGTGTGTGCTCGTCCGTACTAATTACATAGAAACAGGTGCGTGCGGAATTCATAATCTGAATTTTCATACTCTGAATTCAGAACGCACGTCAAGATATCTTTCTGACAGATCAATCTGAGAAATTTATAATCTGAAAAAATCAGAATGTGTGAACAGTTAAAGCCTGACCAGAAATATATGAGGATTGTCAAGAGGGCGCTATTTATAATATTTATATGGCAACAATTTTGCAACCAATCGCAATCCACTATAATGACATTAGTTCAAATACCTGTCAGTTCCGAAATGTTAACCTCGTAATATCATATAGTGGAATGCATTCTTTTCCTGACTATTTTTAGAGTAGTAAACACGAGTAGGTACACTTTATTTATAATATTACTATACTACTATTACGTTCACGAATGAATGGTTTTCGGCATTTTCTTTGAATATTTTTAAATATTGGTCTTTTAAACAAACCAACACGAATGACATTGACATGGTCTACAAACTTTTATAAAAATTCATTGCCAGTGTAAGAAATTCGTTCCAGTGAAATTCCGCAATATGGCGCATCCTCATATATTTCTGGTCAGGCTTTAAATTGTATGCGTGCGTTCTGAATTCAGATTGGGATTCAGACTGTGTAAGGCCAGCCTTACTGTCACTGTAAACTCATAGTTAGGGTACAGTGCCTCTAACATCACAGGTGATTTTCCCATTTCACAAAAAACCGAATTGGAAGGAATGATTTCTTTTATTTATATCTGAGTAATTTAAAGTTTCCTTTTAGCAATTGTAAATGTTATGCCATAAATTATTTCATTTTATTATTGCATGCTGTACATTTTAATGCACTGATTGGTTTATCATTGGATTATACAGTTTTCTAGTATAGTTAAGAACTATTTTAATGTTATATTTATAAATCATAATAAAATATGGTTATTTGGAGTTCTTGTTTTACTTACTTTTACCACTTGTGTTTATTATATACGTAGTATATTTGGTCTACTTAGAGACATTTTATTTATTGTCAAGACTGTGTACACAAGGTCATATTAAGAGGCCTTATTCCTTTTAAAATGCTTATTATTTTAGTCATTTTTCTCTATGATCAAACATGTTTCTTAACATATTATCGATGTCACTACCTAGAACAGGGCTAGTGGGATTTATTGGTATATAGATATTTGAAACATACAGTTTGAATTTTTTATTGATAATTTTTGTTTCAAAAACTACTCGAAAATGTCAAAAAACGCGGAAAATTTGTTTTTACAACTTATTTTCGACTGCAAATCGCTATGTTACTACCTAGAACTCGGGGAAAAGTATTATTTCACTTCAAAAAGTTGGTTGAAATCCATACTAATATTAAAAATGCAAAAGTATGTCTGTCTGTTAGGTACCTCTTCACGCTTAAACCGCTGAATCGATTTTGATGAAATTTGGCATAGAGATAGTTTAAGATACGAGGAAGGACATAGGATAGTTTCATCCTGGAAATTATACCTAAAAATATTGAAAAGTGAGTGAACATTTCTGTTGGGGTGCGGTGACCCTGTAGGAAATGTTATTATTAGACCAAAAGCATAATTGCTCTTACATTTGCTTAGGCGCTTTTAATAATTGCTTTTATCAAATTCCACGCGTACCTACGTAGTCGCGGGCAAAAGCTAGTTATCTAAAAATAAATTTTAAAAGGAATAAGGCCTCTTAAAGACATTTATTTATTGTCAAGACTGTGTACAAAAGGTCATATTAAGAATTATAGTTTCAACTTCAACAGCTAATCCATTTAGGATGTACATTGATATCAATTTCACTGAAAAATTACCTAAAACTTAACTATCTGTGCTAAAATATTCATTTAAATTGTAGAAACATCTACAGTAGTCAGCCACTATTTTCCTCTTAAACTGGGTACCTTCAAGCGATTGAAAACATTCAAAATAAATGGTTGAATATTTTGATTCCAGCGACATACGGGCTCTTGCTTAATATATAACTGGAAGGCCCTACTACAGTCTGACCAAAAAGAGTAGAAATTAAAAAGTGGCAATAGTAGTGCCGTCCCCGTTTTCTTAGATTGATTAGAAAGGGACGACACTACAGTATTGCCACTTTTTAATTTTTACTCTTTTTGGTCAGACTGTAAACTTGTATGTAAGTTAACGGAAAAAAGATACGGCCGTTTATGCCGCACTAAACGTATATTGAGACACTCAAGGGAATCAAAATTTATAGGTTATTTTCCGTAAACCTAGGACTATGACATTTTGCAAATACCGTCTTATACTTTATACCACAAGTATAGGGAAAAATTCGAAAACTAAACATTTGTATTTAAATCATAAAACATATAGTATTTATTTAATCTGCGTTCGCTTCGCTTTCGTCGCCCGCAAATCGCCAGTGTGTTATAAGGCTGTAGAAGAAAAACACATTAGTTACGTTGCTTATTTTTCCACGCTAGCTATTTTAGTTGTGTCATAATAAAGTCAATCGATACGCTGTAGTCGAATTCGCTAAGTTCCGGCGTACGTCCGTTTTTCTCATAGTTTAAAATACGCACGTAATTTCCTGATGGTTAATTCATTTGAAGACTTTCACTGATTTCGTTAACGAGAGAAAAACTACTTATTACGCCACTTGCGCAGTCGGTCATGACTTAGTAAGGTAATAAATAATTTAACGATTGAAAAAAAATCGTACGTTAAATTCTTTGTTTGAAATTTGTTTATTTTTTGCTAGGGAACTACACATTGACACGTATAGATGGAGCCTTAGCCATACCATTATGTGTAAACGAATTGCGTTATTTAAAACAATATCCATGTGTATGGGACATGAGTAACTTAGCCCACGGAAGATTTCTTTATTTAAGAAACCCGCACGTGTTATTGCGTTTGAAAATTTGCAGTTTCCTCGATTGTATACACAAGGAATATGACTTAGATATTATGGCGGTTACAAAACTGAATGCGCCTAAATTTTTAGGGGTTGATATTAGCACAGATCTTGCGGTCTTAGAGTGGATGCCTTATCACGGTCCGTTGGTGGAAGTTGAGGTATTTTACGAAGTCGAATACGGTCTAGCTGGTATACCGTCAAGTGAAATCATCACCAATTCCTCGAGAGTTTTGAGAGGTGGTAGACTTAAACTTGAATTAAACCTAGTGTGTCCAGGAAGACAGTATACTGTCAGGGCATCTTGTAGACCTGTTAACGCTACTTACGGAATACATGTCTGAAAGCGCATATATCACATTTGAGTCGAAACCTAACGCTCACTCTCCAAACACGGACGAGTCGAATTTGGATCCTATATGTCTGATTGAGCCGATAGATGAAAATCCAACAGTGATGATTTATAAAATCAAACAATTGAAAAAGTTTATTCGTCACGAACTCAAAAAATTTGAAAAAAAAAGCCTGCTTTGAAGAAAAAGATGATGTCGTTAAAAAACGAAAATTGATACTTATTTTTCTTGGATGAAAACCTATAAGCCGCTGAGTATACTGTATTTTATAGCTAAATACCGCGCGTAAGCGTTTTTAATAAAATAAATGTCATGCCCATAGGAAAGGTTGTCGGGAAGAGATCGCTCTTTAGCGGTAAGACCGACTGTTGTCTTTGTCTGTTGTCGTTATTAAAATTATTGTTTCTGTGTTTAATGTGTAAACTTTTTTTAGTGTGCAATAAAGCATTTTATATTGTATTGTATTGTAATGACGGAAACCTAAATCTATGTATTTTAAGTCTATGTTAGTTCATTTTATACACCAAAGTCCGATGATACTCGAAACCGTTAGGCAGTAACAATGCAAAAAAAAAGTAAGGGTAATAATTTGACACTTTATTGTTTGTTAATAGCGACACGTGCCAATTTGAAAAGCTGAGATCATTATTTAAGAGGCCTTATACATCATGAAATGTATTTTTTTCATATTATGACAAACAAATATATTGATAATTTCAACCAACGTTTTAAAGTGAATAATACTTTTCCCTGAGTTTCAGATAGTAACATAGGTTTTTCATGCTTTCATTGCGTGCAGTCGAAAACAAGTTGAAAGAAACAATGTTCTGCGTGAATTTTGTCAATTTCGAGTAGTTTTTGGAACAGAAATTATCATTGAAAAATTCGAACTGTAGGTTTCAAATCAATAAATCGCAATAGCCCTGTTCTAAGTACATTAACTTTGATAACATGTTAAGAGGGCGCGGGGCGTTGGTCAGCTCTCTCTCTCACTGAGCGTAAGCGTGAGCGAGATGGAAGTGCGTGCTTGGGAGCGCGGAAATCACGTTTTTCGGTTTAATTATTAAAATAATACAGATTTTGAAAATGTAAGACGTATACATTATAGATAAGATCTCGTTATGTTATTATTAAAAAAACTGATGACTTTCCCTGCAGTATTTATGACATAATATTAAGGATTTATGTTGTTTTTTTGAGGTATCTTTAAAAAAAATAGGCAAGTGCGAGTCCGAAGTTTGTTGTATGGGAGCCCCCCTTAAATATTTATTTTATTTTATTTTTAGTATTTGTTGTTATAGCGGCAATAGAAATACATCATCTGTGAAAATTTCAACTGTCTAGCTATCACCGTTCTTGAGATACAGCCTGGTGACAGACGGACGGACGGACGGACAGCGAAGTCTCAGTAATAGGGTCCCGTTTTTACCCTTTGGGTACGGAACCCCAAAAAACTATCGAGGAAACTACAAGTAATCGTGTTTCTAAAATATACGTATTATATATAGAGTGAATCCTTAAACATTTTCCGTATCGATTGTTTAACTAAATCTTCAGTAGGTAGGTAATAACGACACAGCATGGAATCAAACCAACGCAATTATTTCGAAAAAAAGCTCGGCGCCCCCTTAAGAAACATGTTTTATCAATTATCATAGAGAAATATGTCTAAAACATTTTTCAACGAATTTTCTTACACAAAAGTAAATTCATCGCGACTAATCAAAGAAGTGCGAACACGATTGGCTTATATTTCTGTCTCCATCAGATCAGCTCCAAGATACCAAATTATTGTACTGTCACGTGAACTACATGCTAAGTTTCATTATTATACGACAATTAGAAGTAGGTTAAAATTGACTTCCAAGTTTTGATTACATTATTATTTACAAAACTAACTTAGTCACCAGTGAAGCTAATAATAATGTTTTAGTAAGAAATTTAAACGATGCACTTTTGGTTGTACCTACTGGTAAACAAGGGGACTCATTGTGCAATAAATACCCGTTGAATCATACACCTCAGGAACAGTTGTTTTTTTCCCTCTTGTGACCAATTTGACCTCAACCTCAAACCTTTGAGTGCAGCGTGTTGTTGAAATGCATTATTACTATGATATCAGTGTGATCCAAAGGGTCGTAAGTGAATTGAGTGATGGCATGCTATAAGAAAACAAGGTATGATTACCTACTCCGGGACTTTTGACGTCATCAGCAATCATAGCTGCACCTCTAGCATGACTGTCATACGCGACTATTTCTCGCGCGAGATAATTACCCGTCTCTTTCTGTGCAGTAATGTGAAAGAGTGACGGGTGATACTATGTCGCGCGACACGAGTCGCGAAGCATAGTTGTGCTAGACATGCTGGTTCGTTGGTTCTCTCGTTTCTGCGTTGCCAGTGCAGTGCAGTGGTGTATATTTGCCGGCAATGTTTTAGAACAAAAATGGCGGATCTGCGCATGTACATTTGTACGTAAATCGGCTACTGCGCAGTCAAGGTTATGCTTTAAAAGTTTGCCGGCAGCTGTATCATAATATTCCCCGATTCCTTTGTTACCTGTATTGCCTGTATTAATCTCATAAAATCGTGAGTGTTTTAAATTGTCCCAATTATTACGACAAAATAACATGACAGCTGTAATGAAATGTAATGAAATGAAATGAAATGACAGTGACGTAGAAAGTCTCACTAGCCGGAGAGTCTTTACCTTGTTCTCTTATTACCAAGGGTGGTCGAAAATGAAGTGATCGAAAATATGGTGGCTTGTTCGGAGCATTACATTACAGAGCAGACTTGATCCTAAACCACAGATTATATAATACTATACTACTTGAAGTATGATCTGCCTATAATCCGACCGTGAAAAAATGCTCGGTCGGTGTCGGTGGTAGGGACGAAACATTACTTACACTTCTTTCTATTTCCTCTTATCGGACTCGCTATAAGCCCTTGATGGAATGAGTATATTGATGACTGTGAATATGATGTATTGAACGAATGAATGACGGACCGGGGATGAACGAATGACATATCGAAGATTATTAGACATTAATTTTCGTGATCTCGCTTACTAAATACTTATTAATTTCTTATTTCTTTTAAATAATCTTGGTTGTGGAAAAATAAATACGCGTGCTAATAAAAATGTGTGCCGTTACTGTCTTTCGCACTACGGACAAAGTTAAGACAGGTCATTCATAATCATAAGGCGTCTTCCTTATCTGGTGAGTCACTCTGAAACAACCAAATACAACAACTCGGAGAAACCAGAAGATAAAGGGAGACCTTTGACTGCTAGAAACGTATCTCGTTGAATGTATAATTTCGCAGAATTATTATTTTTATAAATATTGACACTAAGATAAATTACGAAAGAAAAACAATGTGATCTACTACAATCTAAGCAGGATTCGAACCTGCGACCTCTACGTTTCCTACGGCGCTTTACAGCAAGTGTGAAGACTGCGAGAGAGATGGCGCTGTTCTAAATAGAATCGATAAAAATAAAAAAATTAAAAAACCCCCGACATGACAATTTGTAAAAAGAAAGAAATAAAATCTACGAAATGTGCCTTTACAATGAACAGTAGAAAAAGAATCCAAGCTTCGTTGCGTTCGGGGGACCGCTAAGTACCTAAGTAAAATGAAATATATTTTTTAAACGCAAAATTGCAAGTATGCATTTATTTTGGGCTTCCCACTTTACGATTTTCAGTACATTGCATTTCATTTACTTTAGCGGTCCCCCGACGCAACGAAGCTTGGATTATTTTTGTACTGTTCATTGTAGGCACATTTCGTAGATTTTATTTCTTTCTTTTTACAGGTTGTCATGCCGGGGGTTTTTAAATATTTAATTTTATTTTATATTTTTTTAAACAAACAGAAGTTTCGTCCCAGAATTTTCTACTTTTAACACTGTTTTGGTATTACACCGTCCCTTAATTTGACAATGTTCGCCAGGATGAACTACTCTTTGTTTGACCATCTTTTTCTATTTTTTTTCGAACGAGAATTGTTTGTTCTATTCAACCTTAACGAGGCTTGAACTAGCGACCTTCGTCTTTTTTTGTCAAATTAAGGGTTAAGGTCCAGGGTTTCCAGTCTTTCCTCGAGCTTGATCCTTGACTATGTGTAGGTACAACAGGACAGAAGCCGTCTTCTAAGAACATTAAGCTATCGTTTGGAGTCATCGCACCTACTCAAATCGTTTGTATGTGTTGAAACTCATATTCATATATGAAAAAAGTATGTGTGAAGCCGCGTAGTGTAGTCACAAATAATTAAATGAAAATTTTATGTACCTACTGACATTATATCTGATACTAATGTTACCATACATAAATGTCTATAGAAAAGCGAAAATTTAAAAAAAAATATGCTTTTAGCGGGTTTTGAACCAACGTCCCCACGGCATTCCGGGTCAGACGGGTGCATTAGGTACCTATCAAAACCACTAGAAGACATTGAATCGTCTGGCCTGGAAAATCGTGGGGACCTGGGTTCAAATCTTGCTCAAAGCGAATATATTTTATTTAAATTTTTATGCTTCCACATAAATAGTTAATTTAATATACGCTAGCAGACGTTACTTAGTAAAAAATTAATACCATACGTACATAATTAAAATATCTGCCCGTATGAAATTTGCATTAAACACATTATCTTGTTATTGACTTCAGTAAGTAACAGCCTGTTGCAACAATCACAATCAGCGTTTGTACCTACCTACCAAGTAACGTTTAAAACGGCATTAAACTGCAAAGAGCAGAAGGACAGAAGTCAGAACTAGCGGTAGTTAATCTTCTTTTGACTATACCATTAAAATGCAGCTTAAACGGAAAAACAGTCCAAAGAAACAGTTAAGTGCGAGTCGTAGTTGAGACCTTGTACCTACATATCAGACCTGAATTAAGATTGTGGGCATGCCCAGTGCTCACAATAGTGGAACGTCTGAAATCATTGGCCAGTTTACAGTGGGAATAAACACAGATGAGCTATCCTAGATACCAATAAAAAACAAACTCCAAAGTCTCCTGCGAAGACGTCATATTTTGACAGTGGGACATATAGCGATAGAAAGAACTTACGATTAGAGGTGGTTTGAAACAACCTATCTTGAAGCTTGTTTGGGAGCGTCGCCGGAACAGTAACCGTTGGCTCCAACTAGGGCTGAAAGAACGCAACCTGGCGCTCGATGACCTGTCTCCTGGCGGTCCGAGGTCCCACGCAACAAACAATCACCTCTTTGAACAGCGTCACAACTCTCAGAACGGAAATATTCATTACATTCATCGATTATTCGACACAACGGTTTGAAATCCTCAATGCTCGCTTCGAATCCTGCGGAAATTCGCCATCTAGATAAATTCAGGATAATATACCCCTAAGCTCTATCTACACAACTTTCTATACGATAAAATTATCCTCCTGGATTTGCCCAGATCCATCCTTTACGCCTTAGATGGTACGGACACATTCAGAAACGCGAAGATCACGCAGTAAGACTGGCACTGAACCTACCCGTAGCCCAACCACGTGCCCGCGGAAGACCACCCGCCGGCTGACGACGGTCGAAAAAGACCTCAAAGAAGCTCAAATTGGCACAAAATCGTGCTCTGTGAAGGATGCGGACGAGGAGGGCCGACCTCAAGTAAATGGGACTACCGGTCTAGGAGAAAGAAGATTTTCCTCCTTTACGGAAGCCCATATTGCGCTGCTTATGGTATAATGGCCTCAACCGCTTCAAGAAATCGCCTACTTTTGTAATGAAGCCATTTCTAGAGGAGATCAGAAAATGAAATGGACTCCCTGAAGCTCATCAGTGTCTAGAGTTTCAGAAAAATAGCAATAAGGGGTATTGTGTGCTCAAAATCAGTGCAGTGCAGACAAAACTTCGTGCACTTGAATCACGGTCAGTTGATTATATCTATCTATCAACTACAGACGTCAACTGCTGAACCTAGGTCTCCCCCATAGCTAGCCACTAAGTGCGATCCCGTGCTGAAGCATTCATTGACTCCCCTGCTACCCTCACGAGGTCATTAGCTTGGAAAATGGCTTCAAGTATTGACATTTTAGATAGAGAATACATAGAAAACATGTCAGACGTTATGTATAAACACGGCACAGACTACGATTTGTTTACCGAATATCAGGGTATAATTTGGCTTGTTGATATATTTTCTACTATCCTCTCAGCTGGAAGCGCCATTTTCGGTCTAATATCTTGGATTACATTGCCAAAATGGCGGCAATTTCGCCATTATGCCTTCATCAATTTGCTGTTGACCCAACCATTCTATTTTATGGCGACAGCGTGGCCGAAAGGAGTCACCGCAGACTGCATTGAGTTCTTCAATATTGTAGCTTTCCATAATTGGTTGCTTGTGGTAACAGTCATGTTTTATATACAATTCGTGAACATTTTTACCAAATTAGAGACTATAAGACATGTGTACCTTAAGGCTAGTCTTTGGGGATGGTTGTTGCCTATTACGTTAACGCCATTGCAGTTGTTATCATTGCCTGCATTGGCAATTGTCATAATTACCATAGTATTCATTAGTTTAGTAGTTTATTTGATGGTTTTACATTCTTTATGCACAAATTCTGCGGGCATTCGTAAACACGGGAAAGCTATATGTATAAAATTAACTTTATCCACGTTTGCTTTTATGTTCACTGGGACTGTCTGTTTTTTACCAGCGTTGTTTATGTTGATCGGACATTTCGGAAAAGATAATTTTAATTTTAATCTTCATGTAGCTCATCACTTGTTATGTTATTACGTTGTTTTCTATTAACATATTCTTTTTGATGTTGAAGTCACACAGAGAAATGTGGGGGGAGTGGCGGCGGAGAGAGAAAAACAATAAAAACGCCGGTCTCGCGGGCAAGACGATTTCGAAATCTTGATCGTAATCTCGACTACATCTTTTGAGATTATAATAGGTATATACTGCTCAAAATATATAAGGATCACGTATTCACAATGTTTAGCCAGATATACATAATTAATTTTTAACCATCTTTTTGTATTTTTTATGTAAACTGATTTTTTTACTATTTTTAACGGCACCGAGGTTTGGGTTACCGAAACCAGCGGGCCTATGATGGTTGCTTTTATCACGCGTTAAATAAGTGACAAAGCATCCGTTACGTTTTGCCAAGATGCGAGTGTGAGTGACAGATGCTTTGTCACTTATTTATCACGTGATAAACGCAACCATCATAGGGCCCCTGGGTTTCTTTTTTATTTGTCGACTTTAAGGTTTAAATACAAGAAATGACATTAATAAAGGATTATGACAATAACAATGACATTAACAAAGGAAATTAATTTGGGAACGGTTCATAGAACCCTTTTAGTTTTATAATTAGTTTTACTTATTATTATTTTTAGTTTTATAGAAAGTTTTAGTTTATTATAAATGTTACCATTTGGGATTTGACATTACGTATTTTTAACCTACTATAGTAGTTAAAAGGTTCTTTAAATCTAGTACCACGTTTCTTTATAAGGAACTCTGTTTTGAGGTAAAAGCATAATTATTAACGCCCTATGTCATACTTACTAGGTTTAATTTCAAAAAATGATATTAGTAATTGACGACGAGTGGACGACGCGTCGTACATTTTTTTAAATTAAACCTAGTAAATATAAATTTCAATATTTGGCATAGAATCGAGTCGCCGTTGAGTTGTGTGGTGTATGTAAACCTAACAATATATATAGCATATTCGAGTTGTCATATCTAATGTGGGTATGCTTGCCCTTCGGCATCTTGAAGGTAGTTCAATAAATCAGTCTCGTATAAACCGCCTTTGATTGTGCTCCCATATTTTACAGTGGCGAACGATTTGGTGTTAAATTACGATGCCTATCGGTAAAATACACGAGTTCGACCTAGAGGGAGGCCGAAACTGGCCCGCGTATGTTAGACTTGTGAAGCAATACGTGTTATTGAACGATATTAAAGAAGACTTACGCGTGGCCACGTTGGTGACGCATGTGGGCGCGGCCACTTACCAGCTCATGTGTGACTTGTGCGCCCCCAATAACCCAGAAGACAAGACCTTCGATGCTCTCGTCGCACTCGTTACTAATCATCTAGAACCCAAGCGATCAGAGATAGCGGAGCGGCACACTTTTCGACAGCGACGCCAGGCGGACGGTGAGTCGATCGGAACATTTCTACAAAACCTCAAGCATCTGGCCACCTACTGCAACTTCGGTACGAATCTGGAAGTGAACATCCGGGACCAGTTCGTATCGGGGCTACGGAGTGAAGACATACGGTCGCGGCTATTCGCGGAGTCGTCGCTGGATTACAAGAGAGCGGTGGAGCTGGCGCTCGCACTGGAGGCGGCGGAGCGGCACGCGGCGGAGGCCGTGGGCCGGCGCGCCGCGCTGCCGGCGGGCCCCGGCGCGGGACTCGGGCAGGGCGAGGCCGCGGACGGGCTGCATCGCGTCGGCGCGGGCGGCGGCGCCCAGGCCGGCGGTCGGCGCCGTCGCGGCAACGCTTGCTGGAGATGTGGGAAAGGAGCTCACACTCCGAATAAGTGTAGATATAAGTCCTACGCATGTGACAAGTGTAGTGAAAAAGGACACCTCTCGACGATGTGCCCTAAAGGAAAGGATGTCGGCAGGTCCAGGTACCAAAACTTTATTATTAAAGATTCTGATTCCCAAAGTGATTCGAGTGACGGCTTGTACCAGGTTATTTCTGTGAAGAACAATAAAGATTGTCCTTACTATTGCGATTTAAAACTCGAAAACATCAACGTTACTTTTGAAATTGATACGGGCAGTAAAATATCGGCGGTAAATAAAGTGTTTTATGATAAATATCTGTCTCATTTACCGATAATCAGTGCTAAGATAAAATTGCATTCTTACACGGGCGATGCTATTGTCCCGCTCGGACGAGTAGATGTAACCGCGCAGTGCGGCAATGTCACCGCATTGTTGCCGCTGTTTATTATTGATAACGGCGGACCACCGTTACTAGGTCGTCGATGGCTGCGCGAATTAAATCTAAAATCAATTAACCTGTTTCATCTTTCTGACAAATGTGATCCTATGGTACAACGTTTGAAAGATGAATTTCCAGATGTTTTTAACAGTTCTATCGGTACATTTAAAACTAAAATTAAGTTGTATTTAAATGATAATACGCCGATATTCTGCAAAGCCCGCCCGTTGCCCCTCGCACTCCGCGCGCCCGTCGAGCGAGAACTCGAACGTTTGCAACGCGAACAGGTGATCTATAAAGTGGAAAGGTCAGATTACGGAACCCCTATCGTTCCGATTGTAAAACGGGACGGATCCCTTAGGATCTGCGGCGATTATAAAGTAACAGTAAATAAAATGCTAAAAGATTTCCATTATCCTTTGCCACGAATCGAACAGCTGTTCGCGGCTTTAAGCGGAGGCGAGGAGTTCACTAAGCTAGACTTAAAGAATGCCTATTTGCAATGTAACCTTGATGATGAGTCACAACCCCTTACAGCGATTACTACACATTTGGGCACGTTTGTTTACCGTCGGGCACCATTCGGTTTAAAATGCCTACCTGAAATGTTTCAAAAGTTAATTGAAGAAACTTTATGTGGCTTGACAGGTGTTGTGGCTTTTCAGGATGATATCTGTGTCACTGGTCGCGATAAATCTGAACATTTAAATAATTTAAGATCCGTCTTGTCACGTTTACAAAACGCCGGCCTGAGACTCAAATTTGAAAAATGTGAATTTTTCAAAAGTGAAGTTTGTTATCTTGGCTATAGGATTAATAAGCATGGTTTGCACACTGATAGAAGCAAAGTTGAAGCAATAGCTAGGGCACCGGTTCCTCAGGATGTTTCGCAGCTCAGGGCCGCACTCGGTCTTATTAATTATTACGCTCGATTTATTCCAAATATGAGCTCCACTTTGCAGCCCCTTTATGATTTGCTTAAAAAAGGTAGTATTTGGCAATGGACAGAGGCTTGTGACTCCGCTTTCAGGGCTATTAAGGACACACTCACCAGTGAGCCCGTGCTGGCCCACTACGACCCCTCGCTGCCGGTAGTGCTCTCGGTTGACAGCAGCTCGTATGGACTCGGCGCGGTGCTGGCGCATGTGTACCGCGACGGCAGCGAGCGTGTCATCTGCTGTGCGTCGCGCTCACTCAACGATTCCGAGCGCCGCTACAGTCAGGTAGATAAAGAGGCACTTGCCATTGTTTATGGAGTCACTCGCCATCACCAATATCTCTTCGGTCGCAAATTTACGCTGCGAACTGATCACAAGGCGCTGAGTTACATTTTCGGCCAAAAAAAGGGTATACCGCAAACGGCTGCCAGTCGCCTACAAAGGTATGCTGTACGCCTTGCTGCGTATAATTTTGATATACAGTTTGTATCCACAGAACGTAATGGAAACGCGGACGCTTTATCCCCCCTCCCACTTCATAAAAAGGAATCGGAAACCGAACACGACGACGCGACATACCTACACTTCGTGGAGGACAGTTTCCCAATCGGCTATAGAGACATAGCTAGGGAGACCATGAAAGACGCCATATTGTGTAGGATCTACGGCTACATTTTAAGCGGATGGCCGTCTAATGTGGAGATAGAAGGCGAAAAACCATTCTTTCATAGAAAGGAAGACTTGTATGTAGATCATGGTTGTATATTATATGGCTACAGGGTTGTTGTACCGGTCACGTTACGAGCAGCCGTGCTGCAGGACGTACACGCCGGGCACATGGGCGTAGTACGTATGAAGCAGATCTCGCGGAACTACGTGTGGTGGCCGCGCATCGACGCAGACATCGAGGAGCTCGCCCGCGGCTGCGCGCCGTGCGCCGCCGTGCGGGACGCGCCTGCGCGCGTAGCGCCCGTACCCTACGTCTGGCCGTCAGAACCATGGTCACGTCTACATGTGGACTTTCTTCAATATGGAGGTAAACACTATTTTTTAATTATAGACTCGCATTCTAAATGGATCGAGGTTTTTCCGATGAGCTCAGGTACCTCGGCGAACCTGGTTAATGATAAACTCAGAGAGTGTTTCGCCAGGTTCGGACTTCCTAAACAGCTAGTTTCCGACGGAGGGCCACCATTCACATCGGAAGAATTCGAGAATTTTCTGCGATATAATGGTGTGTATCACATTTTAACTGCTCCCTACCACCCATCTAGCAACGGCGCCGCCGAGAACGCTGTAAAGACGGTTAAAAAAACTATTAAGAAGGCAGCTACAGAAAACAAGGATATCAACCGGGCCCTGTCTAGATTTTTATTCCAATACCGAAACAGTGCACACAGCACTACCGAAAAGGAGCCGGCCGTGTTACTAATGGGTCGGCGGCTGCGATCGCGCCTCGACATGCTGCGGTGCAACACCGGCACACCGCCGAGCGCGTCGGCGCGACGCAGGCGACGCAGCTGCGCCACGCCGGCGGAGCCGCGCGCGCCCTGGATGTGGGCGACGCTGTCCTCGCACGAGATTTTTCCAAAACTACACAAGGTAAGTGGAAACCAGGAATAGTAACAGAGCGCACGGGAGCTGTGACCTATAAGGTTCAGGCTGCAGATGGAACATCGTCACAAAAACACGCCGATCAAATTATTCTCTCGCGTAAAAGCCTTCGTTTCTCTAATGCGCATACCAGTCCCGAAAACGCTTCAGACGATAAAAGTACATTTATTTCGAGTGGCGAGGTGCGTCCGGGTCCGGGTAATAATATTTGCGGTAAGGAAGGTGAGTCAGCAGGCGGTTCCATAGAAGTCGAGTCCAGTAGCGGAGTTTCATTGCCACCTGCAGCCCCGGGTTCATACAAAGACAGGTTACGTCCACGTAATAAGACTAATGACTAGGTTCAAGCGTTAAAACGACACATAAAGTTTAAATAAATATTTAACTTTAAACCTTATTATTTTAGTAGCTGCTAAGGAAAAGTTAACTCCATACCAGTGTGCAAATTGGCTTCTTATAATAAAATACTTTAATTTATATATATAACAATAGTTGCTTGATTTGTATACTTAGTGTATTAATTACCACTATAGTTTTATATCGGCTGTTTACCTGTAATGAGTTAATCATGTAGTCGCGATATTGTTTCTACTTATATGAATATACAGTAACAGTGTTTATATTACTATTAAGTTTTAAGATTCTTATGTTTAAACTTGAATGCTATCGTGATTCATGTTTGGAGGGGAAAGTTGTGGTGTATGTAAACCTAACAATATATATAGCATATTCGAGTTGTCATATCTAATGTGGGTATGCTTGCCCTTCGGCATCTTGAAGGTAGTTCAATAAATCAGTCTCGTATAAACCGCCTTTGATTGTGCTCCCATATTTTACAAGTTGTTATAATGTGCGAAGACCTTAAGTGTGACTAAGCGCCAGTCTCATTGTTTAAAAACATTACAATAACAAGAACCTATGTCAGTTTAACTTGCGTGGCGTTCAGAGATGGACTGGATGGACAGCATTCATCGATAAAATTTTTAATAAATTAATTAATCGATTAAACAGTTAATCGTCGCAAAATTTATCCCGATTAAATTCGTCGACAGAGTTTTCAATTAACGATTAATTAATCGACATTTAAATCGAATAAATTTCACGATTAATTCTTGATTTAAAGTTCATTTGTGCACGATACTAAAATGCAATTTGCCTTCTCATGTAAGTATACAAACACTTGAACAATCATTCTAGTGTTGTTTTTCTTTTTTTTTTTTCGTTGAGGGAGGAAATCCTCTTAGGATACTGCCAGGCCGGACCTGACAGCATGCCCGACTCTGCGGAGTGTGGCAACCACTCTTTGCGAGTGGGTGTCACACCCAGCAGCCTACGGACTAAAACCTCCCCCGGTTTTTGTAAAGTGTGATCTGGAACACGCCGCGCTATCGGTTTACACTTTGTGTCCCAGCTTGATTTCCGTTTGGGAGCACGTAAAGTGTGTCTGAGATGAGGTGGCTTTATTAAGAAAAGAAGAAGAGTGTGGCTCATATTTTCCGAAAATCATTTTTTCTTCGTGGCAATTATTCCGTTCCCATGATTTCCCAGTGTCACTTTTCTCCAGTCACCTTCTTTCTTGGTGGCAATTATTCCGTTCTCATATTTTCCCAGTGCCTTTTTTCCCGAATATATAATTTTCCATGGGTATTTAATCATGAAATAGTTTTTTTCAGATCCTCTTATGTTATCTTCTTTTTAAATACCAACGTTAAAAATAACTAGAACCCTTTTTTCAAAAAATATTTATTCCTTATCCACATATTTGTAGTCACATTTTATATCGATATTATTTTGTTTAAATGTTAACTCTTTTTTAGGGATATAAAAAAAACTAACCTAACCTAACCCAGCCGAGTCAGATCTGCTCTGAAAACTATAATATAGTAACAAGAAAAATAAGTATCCTAGATATTTAAAAGAATGGAAAGAAAGGGAAGAGAAAAAACACAACTATTAAAATAGGTCATTGGGGAAAAAAACTACTGAGAAAATTTGGGAACGGAAGAAAATGCCCATAGAAAATAAAATATTAGGAAAAATTAGACTGGAAAATCATGGGAACGGAATAATTGCCACGAAGAAAAAATGATTTTCGGAAAATATGAGCCACACTCTACGTGATAAGTACACTTTGTCCCTTGGCTTCTCCCGTTAAAATCGTGCCTTTCACAATGTACTTCCCTAATTAGGTGATTCTCAATCTAGCGCCGTTGCAAAATTTGGGTGCATCTAGTTGTGCATTAACAAAACTGGTACCTTTTTGTTGTCAAAAACAATCAATCCCCTTTTTTTGTTATTCGACAGGCTTTCGACTGTGCGAGGCGATCTGAGAAAGCGGGTGGGGTCGCCGGAGGGAAGGGGACCACCTGTCCCGCAGTGTGGGTGTAGCGTGGATTTGTGCTGTGTCACCAGAGAGTGACCATGACCAGCTGTGAGTTACGTTTGTGTAAGATTATGATGTGATCAATCCCCTCTCTTAAAAGGGTCACAACGGGACTATTCACTATACGTTCATCGATTCGGCACAACGGTTTGAAATCCTCAATGCTCGCTTCGAAGCCTAAGGAAATACCAGATCATTGCGCCTCTAAATAGATTCAGGATAGAATAGAATAAAATAGAATTTTCTTTATTGCACACTTAATCAAATACAATCTAATTCAGATTACACATAACATTCAATAGAGGTAAACAACAGCCTAATATAATACAGAATAATATACCTCTATAATATATATCTATCTACACAACATTCAACTCCTTGGATTTGACTCCTTTACGCCTTAGATGGTACGGCCGCGTCCAGAAACGCGAAGATCACGCAGTAAGACTAGCGCTGTACCTAACCCAACACTTGGCTGATGACGGTCGAAAAAGATCTCAAAGAAGCTCAAATTGACACCAACGCCGTACAAAATCTTGCTCAGTGAAGGATGCGGACGAGGAGGGCCGACCCCAAGTAAATGGGACTACCGATCTTAGAGAAAGAAGAAGATTTGTTTCCTTTACGGAAGCCCATATTGCGCTATTTATAATGGCCACGACAGCTTCAAGAAATTGCCTACCTTAACCCCCTTTGTGCAGTGCAGTCCCAGATAGCCATAAATACTTACATTGCTTCTCAATGACAAGGACCGTCTTCAAAAAATTGCCTACGTTTGTGGTGAAACCATTTCTGGAGCAAATCAGAAAATAAAAGGACTCCCTGAAGCACAGTGTTCCACAACAATAGCAATAAGGATTATTGTGTGCTCAAGAACAGTGCCGTTTTGCCGTAAGTTGACAAAACTTCGTGCACTTGAATCACGGTCAGTTGATTCTATCTATCAACTACAGACGCCAACTCCTGAATCTAGGACTCCATCATAGCTCGCCACAAAGTGCGATCCCCTTCAGACCGCATCCATTGATTCCCCGCTACCCTCCGAGGTCATTCGCTTGGAAAATGGCTTCAAGTATTGACATTTTAGATAGAGAGTACATAGAAAACATGTCAGACGTTATATATAAACACGGCACAGACTACGATTTGTTTACCGAATATCAGGGTATAATTTGGCTTGTTGATATATTTTCTACTATCCTCTCAGCTGGAAGCACCATTTTCGGTCTAATATCTTGGATTACATTGCCAAAATGGCGGCAATTTCGCCATTATGCCTTCATCAATTTGCTGTTGACCCAACCATTCTATTTTATGGCGACAGCGTGGCCAAAAGGAGTCACCGCAGACTGCATTGAGTTCTTCAATATTGTGGCATTCCATAATTGGTTGCTTGTGGTAACAGTCATGTTTTATATACAATTCGTGAACATTTTTACCAAACTAGAGACTATAAGACATGTGTACCTTAAAGCCAGTGTTTGGGGATGGTTGTTACCTATTACGTTGACGCCTTTGCAGTTGTTATCATTGCCTGCATTGGCAATTGTCATAATTACCATAGTATTCATTAGTTTAGTAGTTTATTTAATGGTTTTACATTCTTTATGCACAAATTCTGCGGGCATTCGTAAACACGGGAAAGCTATATGTATAAAATTAACTTTATCCACGTTTGCTTTTATGTTCACTGGGACTGTCTGTTTTTTACCAGCGATGTTTATGTTGATCGGACATTTCGGAAAGGATAATTTTAATCTTCATTTAGCTCATTACTTATGTTATGTTATTACGTTGTTTTCTATTAACATATTCTTTTTGATGTTGAAGTCACACAGGGATATGTGGGGGGAGTGGCGGCGGAGAGAGAAAAACAATAAAAACGCCGGTCTCGCGGGCAAGACGATTTCGAAATCTTGATCGTAATCTCGACTACATCTTTTGAGATTATAATAGGTATATACTGCTCAAAATATATAAGGATCACGTATTCACAATGTTTAGCCAGATATACATAATTAATTTTTAACCATCTTTTTGTATTTTTTATGTAAACAGATTTTTTTACTATTTTTAACGGCACCGAGGTTTGGGTTACCGAAACCAGCGGGCCTATGATGGTTGCTTTTATCACGCGATAAATAAGTGACAAAGCATCCGTCACGTTTTGCCAAGATGCGAGTGTGAGTGACAGATGCTTTGTCACTTATTTATCACGTGATAAACGCAACCATCATAGGGCCCCTGGGTTTCTTTTTTATTTGTCGACTTTAAGGTTTAAATACAAGACATGACATTAACAAAGGATTATGACAATAACAATGACATTAACAAAGGAAATTAATTTGGGAACGGTTCATAGAACCCTTTTAGTTTTATAATTAGTTTTACTTATTATTATTTTTAGTTTTATAGAAAGTTTTAGTTTATTATAAATGTTACCATTTGGGATTTGACATTACGTATTTTTAACTTACTATAGTAAAAGGTTCTTTAAATCTAGTACCGCGTTTCTTTATAAGGAACTCAGTTTTGAGGTAACAGCATAATTATTATCATAAACTAAGACATACATTGACTTGAAATCATACATTGACTTGAGATCATACATTGACTTGAGAACCTCCTCTTTTGAGTAACTATATAGTTGCCTATCCCCCTCATTGTGAGTATTATAGATAACCCTTCCTTTTGGCTTCGCCGTTGTCGGGTAAAAAGGGATAATGCGTCTTACTAGTAGTGTCATTTGTTGGCGTAAACTTGTTTGTGTATGGACCGATAACGGTCATCGTCGCAGAACATAACAGCGTGGTCACTGCGCCAAAGTCGGTATATTACCGGTATGTAGAAGTATTAATGCGTCTTACTCGTAGTGTCATCTGTTGGCGTTACTTGTCTGTGCACGGAGCGAGTAGCGGTCATCTCTGCAGAACATAACAGCGTGGCCACTACGCCTAAGTCGGTATATTACCGGTATGAAGAAGTATTTATGCGTCTTACTCGTAGTGTCATCTGTTGGCGTTACTTGTCTGTGCACGGAGCGAGTAGCGGTCATCTCTGCAGAACATAACAGCGTGGCCACTGCGCCAAAGTCGGTATATTACCGGTATGAAGAAGTATTTATGCGTCTTACTCGTAGTGTCATCTGTTGGCGTAACTTGTCTGTGCACGGAGCGAGTAGCGGTCATCTCTGCAGAACATAACAGCTTGGTCACTGCACCAAAGTCGGTATACTACCCATGGAGGGTTACAGAGAGAGGAGCCTCCTAAATCTACTTAGAGTAGCTGAATTTATCAATCATAATTTATTATTATAGTATTATCAAACATATTACATACCTACATTGTTACATTCAATTTCCTGCTATATTATTACATTATTTTATTTTATAAGAAAGTATTAATCGATTTTAATTATATGTTATATTTAATGGATTGTGAACTGTGATTATACTGCTAACATAGAATAAGTACCATTGTTAATAACAATTTTATGGGTCTATGAACTGTAATAAATGATTATTATTAAAGTGTTGGCCGAGATTCTCCATTATTGTTTAGTAGGTTATTCTACGTTTTTTATTTAAGTAAAGTTTGAGTTTTCCTATTCAAAAAGTGATATCCTCAGTATAATCCAATCCTAACTTATTTTATTCTTTACAACTTTTCTCGTATAGGTACATATAGGCAATTAAATAGTATACTTACTTTTATAGATAAATATATATACTTAAATACATAGAAAAACCATGACCCAAGCACAAATATTCAAATTCACCACACAAATATTTTCCCCGACTGGGATTCGAACTGAGGACCGCCGGCTTAGTAGGCAGCACTACAAACTGCGCCAACCACATCGTCAAATATGGACGTCATCTGACGACAATGGTGCCAGCGATAGCAATCTTCCGATGTCATGATATGACGACTGCAGCGTTCAAATCGATAGAGCGTTTTAACCCCGGCTCTACACCACTCGCAAAGTAGACCGAGATTGCGCGAATATGGAGTGTAATATGGCGTGTGGAGTGTGCAGTTCGTTGAAGAAACTCATACTTGATTTGACGACGCCTACTGAGCCGGCGGTCCTGGGTTTGAAACCCGTCAAGGGCAAGTATGTGTGTGATGTACACGAATATTTGTGCCTGGGTCATGGATGTTCTATGTATTTAATTATTTATTTATCTATATAAGTAAGTATGTATATCCTCGCCTAGTACCCATAACAACAGCCTTTTTGAGCTTAATTTGGGACTAGGTTGATTTATGTGAGGTTATCTGATATTTATACTTCGGCCAACTTCGCCTCTTCGCCTCTATTGTGGAGCCGGGGTGGTATTTCTGTGGCCGCGCTACTCTAAGCTGCGGTGTCCAGTGTAATGTAAGCTAACTGTACTTCGTCGATGCGCATTCCACATGCGTTCATCGCAGCCGGACACGTCTTGAGATATTCAATACATATATTTATAGTATCATTAAGTGCTCGCAACTTCGTTTGCGTTTATTTTTCTTTACCATAGTCTGGCGGTGTTCCGGTGCCTGTTTAAGAAACACCGAACACCGTTCCAAAGCGATGTAGACGTAGGTGCCAAGACCGCAAAGCTGAAGTGGGACTAGGCTGGACATGTCTCCCGCATGCATCCGGAACGATGGGCCAGAATAATCACCGATTGGACACCGCAAAGCTACCGGAGTAGAAGACCGAAAGAAAGATGGCGGGATGACTTGGATGCATTTAGTAACGAGTGGAGGGAGCATGCAAAATAGAGACGGCGCAAGAGAGGGGAGGCGTTTGCCCAGCAGTGGGACACAATTATAGGCTATGCAAAAAGAAGTCTAGCAAAAAGTATCCTATAACCTTTGTCAACTGACCTTGCACCAAAATTAGTTAATATCCGTCCAACTGTTTCATCATGACGAGCGAATGTGATGTTTTGAATGAAATGTTTTTTGATAATAGATGGCGCTGTAGATGCCTACTTCATCTTTTTCTGTAAGACCCTTCTCCATAGAAAACTGATGTTCAATAAAATTATTGAATTTTATAATAGTACCGATAGAATTGCAAAACTGAATTATCAAGAGACTAATCTAAAAACCAACAATTACCTACAATTTAATCTACCCTTTAACCCTTCGCATGTGACATCATAAAAAATCATTGATGCTGTAATGAGTAAAAATAACCTTCCGTACAAAGTGCAAAGAAAACGGCCTTAATATGTGGTCAGGATCCTTAAAAGACACAGAAGAAATGTTGATAAATGACAAATTTCAGGTATCGAATTGAAACAAACTTGCGAGGTAGCCAAATAGGTATTTTAGAAGCAATAGTCGCAAACGGGGTGTATCCAAAAAACAAGAAATCCTAATTTACCTAATCTCGTGTGTACACTGATTACAAAATCGTATACAAATAGAATAAATAGAAACGGTACTTATGACGAAATACTTTCGTAAACAATCGTTTTGAATATTCAGAAGAAACTAAGTCAAACTTTCTACGTTTCATATTTATATTGTACCGAGTTGTAGTTGTACGCATTACATTACAATGTGTGGTTTTCTTGCGCTTTTTAAACAAAAGCGTAAAATAAAAATAGCCCGGACATACCGCTGTTAAAAGCGAAAGTCTTGTCTTCGATACTCTGTGCCTTGTGTGGACGGAGAAAGAAGAAATGGAACGTCATTATGGTCGAACTGTCAGTTCGATAGCGACTTTTGGCGGGAAACGACGGCTGCGTGCATTTTTAAAATAAATACACATTGTCAATGATTTTGTAAATTAAATAGTGAATTTAAAATGGATTTAAGAGAGATTATCAAGTGGTTTATTCCGTGTTTTCATATTCTGCTAAGAATGGACGCTAGAATGTTATTTATTTGGTTGTTAGTGTTTTGTAATTTATGTCCGAGTTTAGCAAATAGTGTTAGTGAATTAGATGAAAGTAGTCATTTGAATAGCACCAAAAATATTGTTAGTTTTGATAGTAATAATACAAACCAAAGTGAAGTTTATAAGGAAAATGAGGCAGTCACTGAGGAATTTAGCTCAAGCGACACTTCAGTTGGTAAGTGTATTTACTTTTTGTATTATTTTCATATCCGGTGTCTGCTTAATCTATGCCTACATTAACGATATAGTCGCGCATCGAGGATTCCGTTTCCGTACCTTTACGGACATTGTAAAATTGGTCGCATTTTCATTATTGGTTTCATGGTAGTGTCATGATGTCAACTCATAAATGAGGAAAAGGTGAAATTTTTGAAAACGCTTTTTTTTATAATGTAGGTATTCTTACGAGGAAATCCTTCTGATTTTAAGACAAAAGCATTCGTACCCGACTGAGCTGATTACACGTAATGTAAGTTACTTAGGCAATTCAATGTCATGGTATTTTTGAACCAATGAAGAATCAGAACAAGATGTATTTCTCGAGCCCAACTAAATCACAACATCAGACCACTTACATTCACTATTTCTATTACCGTTTGAATTTGGAATGTTGTGATAAAAAATAGATACCTAAAGCTATTGTTTATGGAATGAAATAGTTTTTTGGCGGGAATTTGACTGTCTGTCACATTTTTTATGGCTAACCTACTGAAATAAAACAATTGTAATTTAAATTTATTCAACACGTTAAGTGAATACTTTTGATATGCTTTACCAGTAGGTACCAATTAATTAACAAAAACCAGCAAACATTTTTTATCATTTAACTTCATAGTATCTTTCTACTGATTAGACCGCCTGTTATTTACCTTTTATTAATTACATTAAACTCGGTTTTCTAATTCAAGACGAAAAAAACTACGACAGATACGTCACTGTCAAAGTTGTCAAAATTTAAATGACATCTGACCATGTAAATTATTGCACCAAATGTTTTGAATACCTCAAGTGTTACAAGTACAATACCCAGATTTTGTACCAAAAATCTCCGATGTTTAAGTTTTTACTATCTCCTCTCGTATTTATGTAATAATAAATATATCTAATTATTTTGTTAAAACATAGAGTTAAAGTTATCCATTAACAAATTATCTTAGTGTCTAATAAAGAATAAGTATTTTACTAGTATTTTATTGTAGTGGTAACATTGTGGTAGTTTTTTTGGTCTTGAATTTGAAATCGTAGTATAGAAATGACGTTCACGAGAAAGGGTCAAATACAAATACAAATGTCTTTATTTGCATAAAATGTGGTATTAAATGATATTACATTTCAAATTAAATATACACACACATTTTACCAGCAACTGGCATGAAAAATATAAAGGAAATTGATTAAAAAAAAGATAACACTAACAAACATTACCTTATAGAGACAACATCTTTAGCCTATGAAATAATACATTAATTTATTAAATTACGACGTAGCTATATTTAAACCTAATGAAATGTCATGTAGTATGTGCATAAAATGTCCATTAATTTTTATAATAATCAAAATATTCGTCCACAGAATAAAAACATTGTTGTACAAGCCAGTTTTAAAGTTTATTCCTGCACAAGTTAATTGGCAACTCTTTAATGTCCTCATGCAGGCGATTATATATGCCGATTGACATGCAATAAGTGCTCTTACCATACAATTTTGTCTTTTTAGCAGGAATAACGAGACGATTTGGGTACCTTGTATGAAAATTACAGTTCGTTTTATTTGTTTTGAATAGTTCAGGATGCTCTTTAACAAAACGACAAGCTTCGTATATGTACACGCATGGTACGGTCAAAAGAGTCAGAGTTATGATTATAATTATGAAGCTCAGTTCTAAATCAGGTAATTAAATAAACACCTCTATGAACGCGATTAAGTTCCGTTGGGTTATAATAATGAGTCGTAATTACCAACAATTAACATTATAAACCGAATAGGGCTTCCAATTCCTGGATGTATGCTTTTAATCCCGCGATCCCAGAACTTCCCATGCAATGAATAAATAAATATCAGAGGAGACACAAATAAGAAGACATCTGTCCACTAAAATCACCCGGGGATCGTGTTGGACATATCGTCCAATAAGATTACCTGGGTAAGCTGGGTGTTCTCATAAGACTTATTCGTCCAATATCTATTAATCACCTTCACCTAATCAATTAATCACCTACTCAGGTGATTTTAGTGGATGTCATGATATAACATCACATCAGTCAATTTCCGTATAATATTAGGTTGTTTGTGAGGTAATCAAAGACCAGTATAATTTCAGTGGAGATAAGAACCAATTTATTAATAAGTTATCGGTATTTATACATATAGGTTGCGCTATACAAGCATTATTCGTTTTTGTGGCGGTAAACTATTATGTTACCGCGTAAACATGAGTTATCTTTACTCACCTACTACAGCCCCCTGGAAAAATCCCTTCAGCCGGTTTGCTAGTCGCGACCCTTGGCAAATCCTTATTTAAAGTGACACGTTTAAAATATTTAAAGATTTCTATATTCGGCTATCGCATTGCCATTGACTTCTATGTATAATATTTCAAGTTAATCTGAAGTGTCAAATCAAACGTGCTTGCAAGATTTAATTACACACCCACCGTAACTATCTAGTAAAAGAAAGCCCTATTACATAAACCGTCTTAAAATTACCTGTAAATAATCATATTACCGAAATGAAATAGAAAGCTAACTTCATTATAATTACTCATCTTGCGTGGACAGAACTCGTACAAAACGTCTAACACTGAACATTATTGTCACAGAGCCGATGCAATTAAGTTGGCACCTAGTTTGTACGTAGCGGCAAAGACATTAGGTGCCAATTTGATTTGGTCGGGTGGGAATAAATTGGGTTTGATTTTCTTTGCCGCGAGATAGCGTGATGAGAGGCATAGACAAACGCTTTCGTTTTTTAGTGTTATTGACCAAGGCGATTGTATTCGGTCGTAGACTCAATGAGGAAATCATGGTCATTGCCGTTTGTAGGGTGATTGTTCTCGTTTAATTACTTAGATTAAGATTTTTCTCGAACATGCAATGAAACTTCGTCATAACACACGTTCAGTATCACGTTTCGGGCAGAACAACTCGAGACTTCGAAAGAACCGTAAAGGAATTCCATACCAAAATTCAGGTATTAAATAAAGGTAAGACCCTTGATAAGATGAAAATTCAAAACAAACTCAATAGTTAGTCAACCTTCAAGTTAAAACAAACAAGTAAATAAGTACTTTACCCGAATTGTGGTTGTGAACATTTAAAAACAACTTAATTAGCAACCTATTGTAAAATAAAGACTACACGTTATTGTACTTTAGCGGGGTTTGAAAGGCATTTTTTTTTTGTTTTTAAGGTTCTAAAACCGAAAGGTGTTAACGGAAGCTCATGCTGCCGTGTTACCGTAAAATCTCTATACGGATGCCATAGCAAGATACGTCTTTGTAGCGTAGCATGGCAGAATAGCCTATTATTAATAAGCTGATAGTTATCAATCCCCCTGCTGGTATACCTTGCCGCGATCTGTCTCGCTCGCACGGTATTGAAACGAAAATGATAGTGACAGGTAGTGTTTGTCGCGCGACAAAGAGTCGCGTGTCACAGTTATGCTAGAGATGCAGTTCTTTTGGCTCTTTAGTCTTGAAATTTTTAAAATTTTAAACGAAATATTTAATAATTGAACGAGCGAGCGATACGAGCTTGGTCTAAAATTATTTCATAATAGGTCCGGATGTCCGGATTTCCGGCGTCTCGCCTAGAGGTGGTAAGGAACCCGTCGTGCGCGAGTGCGACTCGCACTTGGCCAGTTTTTTTATTATACCTACTTATTAACAATGTGAATAAGTACTACCAAGGCGAACAGCCGCTATATTGTTAAGTCAATATTTACAGTTTCAGAGATTGGGCTAAGGTTACGTTGTGTTGACAGTGACATCCGGCGAATCGGTACCCTTACCATGAATTAACGTGACCGTACTCGCCAGCGACAGCGTAAACGATTTGTCTGGAGAATAACCGCTATTTCAGCCACAGGACGTCCACTGCTGAACAAAGGCCTCCCCCAGTGACTTCCAGATCGGCCGGTTGGAAGCGACCTGCATCCAAAAGTCTATGAATGATTTTTTTATTTTTTTTTATTTATGGTCCACAAATTGGATAATTACAAAATTATCATAACATAATTTATGATGTATCGGTTACATTTTTGTACACCCTAAAATAGTAGACACAGCATGCATAAAGAAAACAGTTCAACAGTGTTTTAAACAATACTAAATACAATATTATGATTAAAAATTATGAATTTTTAGAGCCATAAAACTCTAGATTTGTATTATGATCTGTTTTCTATGGAGAGATGTCATGATCTTAGGAGAAATTTTGAGAGCGCGATGCAGGATCGTCTTCTGTTTTGTATAGGCGTGCGGCGCCATGCCACTGGTGCCATCTGTTAGTCATAATTTCGTTGTCCTCTCATCACGCCAAAACGTCTGGACGAAATATTAGCCAATTTCGGTGCAGGGATAGCTCGACATACACAGATGGTAATAGGATACTATTTACCTGACTACTGAAAAAAAAACTACTTGGACGAAGTTGCTAATTTATTTACTACATTACATTACAAATGTATTTAGAGCGGTGTACCTATTCTGGCCCATCGTTCCGGATGCATGCGGGAGACATGTCCAGCCCAGTCCCACTTCAGCTTTGCGGTCTTGGCACCTACGTCTACATCGTTTTGGAACGGTGTTCGGTGTTTCTTAAACAGACACCGAAATATCGCAGACTAAGGTAAAGAAAAAAAACCGGCCAAGTAGGAGTCTGACTCGCGCACCGAGGGTTCCGTACAAACTTTCACTTATCCCATTTTAATTGGCCTGGTTGAGTTAAGTTTGCACCTGAAATGTATCGCACCGTATACAAACGAGGTGCAAACTTAACGCAACCGAGTTCTCCAAATATTGATGTTTGAAAAGGACTATATTTTTTATGATTTTATTACAAACTAGCTGTGCTCCGCGGTGTTACCCGCTCATCCCACGGGAACACTAAATTTATTCGGGATGAAAAGTATCCTATGTCCTTTCCCGGGTCTCAAACTGTCTCCATACCAAATTTCATCTAAGTCGGTTCAGCGGTTTAAGCGTGAAGAGGTAACAGACAGACAGACAGACAGACACACTTTCGCATTTATAATATTAGTATGGAAATGGATGTATAGTTTTTAGATTTTTATAAGTATTTGTAGTATGTGACGATATTACTTGCCAAATTTCATAGTTCTAGGTCATCGGGAAGTACCCTATCATTTTGATTCCGTTAAGAGTGTCGAAATGTACGTTTTTTGCGACATCAACGGCCGTATCTTTTTTCACGTTAACGTAGAAGTTTAATTTTTTCACAGCTTCATGGTACCGTAGACTTTGAGTATAATATGGTGTTAATTTCAACTCGTTACCTCCACGCGTTCTCGAGATAAAGGGTCTTGACAGACAGACTGACGGACGGACAACAAAGTGATCCTATAAGAGTTCGTTTTTTCCAGGTGAGGTACGGAACCCTAAAAAACGCAGACGAAGTTGCTAGCACCTTCTAATACTATAAATATCTTAAGACGTGTCCGGCTGCGATGAACGCATGTGGAATGCGCATGGGCGAAGTACAGTTAGCTTACATTACACTGGACACTGCAGCTTAGAGTAGCGCGGTCACATGAATATTAACTCCGGCTCCACAATATCGCGAAGTTGACCGAGGCGAAGTTGGCCGAAATATAAATATCAGATAACCTCACACAAATCAACCTAGACCCAAATTAAGCTCAAAGAGGCTGTTGTTATAAGTACTAGGCGACGATATACATCCATACTAATATTATAAATGCGAAAGTGTGTCTGTCTGTTACCTCTTCACGCTTAAACCGCTGAATCGATTTTGATGAAATTTGGCATGGAGATAGGTTAAGATCCGAGGAAGGACATACATAGAATAGTTTTCATCCTGGAAATTATCCCTAAAAAGATTGAAAAGTGAGTAAGTAATTGATGATGACATTGATGACCCTGTAGGAAATGTAATGATTAGACCAAAAGCACAGTTGCTCTTACATTTGCTTAGGCGCTTTTAATAATCCCTTTTATTAATTAAGGTGATTAGGTGGATATCTATAGAGCATCCATGACCCAGGCACAAATATTCGTGTATATCACACACATATTTGCCCTTGGCGGGCTTCAAACCCAGGACCGGCGGCTCAGTAGGCGTCGTCAAATCAAGTATGAGTTTCTTCAACGAACTGCCTCTCCACACTATCATATTCGCGCAGTCTCGGTCTACTTTGCGAGTGGTGTAGAGCCGGGGTTAAACGCTCTATCGATTTGAACGCTGCAGTCGTCATATCACGACATCGGAAGATTGCTATCGCTGGCACCATTGTCGTCAGATGACGTCCATATTTGACGATGTGGTTGGCGCAGTTTGTAGTGCTGCCTACTGAACCGGTGGTCCTGAGTTCGAATCCCGGCCGGAATATTCCCGGTTCGAATATTCGTGTGGTGAACTTGAATATTTGTGCTTGGGTCATGGTTGTTCTATGTATTTAAGTATATATTTATCTATAAAAGTAAGTACTTATACTATTTAATTGCCTAATATGTACCTACACGAGAAAAGTTGAAAAAATAAGTTAGGATTAGATTATACTTAGGATATCACTTTTTGAATAAGAAAACTCAAACTTTACTTAAATAAAAAACGTAGAATAACCTACTAAACAATAATGGAGAATCTCGGCCAACACCTTAATAATAATCATTTCATTACAGTTCATCCATATCCATACTAATATTATAAATGCGAAAGTGTGTCTGTCTGTCTGTTAACTCTTCACGCTTAAACCGCTGAATCGATTTTGATGAAATTTAGCATGGAGATAGTTTAAGGAAGGACATAGGATAGTTTTCATCCTGGAAATTATCCCTAAAAATATTGAAAACTGAGTAAGTAATTCATGATGACATTGATGACCCTGTAGGAAATGTAATGATTAGACCAAAAGCACAATTGCTCTTACATTTGCTTAGGCGCTTTTAATAATCCCTTTTATTAATTAATGTGATTAGGTGGATATAGATATCTATCGTGTTGTACGAGGTTGCTTCCATACTTCCAAGTTCCACGCGGGCGTAGTCGCGGGCAAAAGCTAGTAGACCCATAAAATTGTCAATAACAATGGTACTTATTCGTTAGCAGTATAATCACAGTTCACAATCCATTTAATATAACATATAATCAAAATCAATGAATACTTACTTATAAAATAAAATAATATAATAATATACCAGGAAATTGAATGTAACAATGTAGGTATGTAATATGTTTGATAATACTATAATAATAAATTATGATTGATAAATTCAGCTACTCTATGTAGATTTAGGAGGCTCCTCTCTCTGTAACCCTCCATGGGTAGTATACCGACTTTGGTGCAGTGACCACGCTGTTATGTTCTGCAGAGATGACCGCTACTCGCTCCGTGCACAGACAAGTTACGCCAACAGATGACACTACGAGTAAGACGCATAAATACTTCTACATACCGGTAATATACCGACTTTGGCGTAGTGGCCAAGCTGTTATGTTCTGCGAAGATGACCGTTAGCGGTCCATACACAAACAAGTTTACGCCAACAAATGACACTACTAGTAAGACACATTATCCCTTTTCTATAATACTCACAATGAGGGGGATAGGCAACTATATAGTTACTCAAAAGAGGAGGTTCTCAAGTCAATGTATGATCTCAAGTCAATGTATGATTTCAAGTCAATGTATGTTTTAGTTTATGTTAATAATTATGCTTTTACCTCAAAACTGAGTTCCTTATAAAGAAACGCGGTACTAGATTTAAAGAACCTTTTACTATAGTAAGTTAAAAATACGTAATGTCAAATCCCAAATGGTAACATTTATAATAAACTAAAACTATCTATAAAACTAAAAATAATAATAAGTAAAACAAATTATAAAACTAAAAGGGTTCTATGAACCGTTCCCAAATTAATTTCCTTTGTTAATGTCATTGTTATTGTCATAATCCTTTGTTAATGTCATTTCTTGTATATAAACCTTAAAGTCGACAAATAAAAAAGAAACCCAGGGGCCCTATGATGGTTGCGTTTATCACGTGATAAATAAGTGACAAAGCATCTGTCACTCACACTCGCATCTTGGCAAAACGTAACGGATGCTTTGTCACTTATTTAACGCGTGATAAAAGCAACCATCATAGGCCCGCTGGTTTCGGTAACCCAAACCTCGGTGCCGTTAAAAATAGTAAAAAAATCTGTTTACATAAAAAATACAAAAAGATGGTTAAAAAATAATTATGTATATCTGGCTATACATTGTGAATACGTGATCCTTATATATTTTGAGCAGTATATACCTATTATAATCTCAAAAGATGTAGTCGAGATTACGATCAAGATTTCGAAATCGTCTTGCCTGCGAGACCGGCGTTTTTATTGTTTTTCTCTCTCCGCCGCCACTCCCCCCACATATCCCTGTGTGACTTCAACATCAAAAAGAATATGTTAATAGAAAACAACGTAATAACATAACATAAGTGATGAGCTACATGAAGATTAAAATTAAAATTCTCCTTTCCGAAATGTCCGATCAACATAAACAACGCTGGTAAAAAACAGACAGTCCCAGTGAACATAAAAGCAAACGTGGATAAAGTTAATTTTATACATATAGCTTTGTCCAGTTTACGAATGCCCGCAGAATCTATGCATAATGAATGTAAAACCATTGCATAAACTACTAAACTAATGAACACCATGTTAATTATGACAATTGCCAATGCAGGCACAGATAATAACTCCAATGGCGTCAACGCAATAGGTAACAACCATCCCCAAAGACTGGCTTTAAGATACACATGTCTTATAGTCTCTAATTTAGTAAAAATGTTCACGAATTGTATATAAAACATGACTGTTACCACAAGCAACCAATTATGGAAAGCTACCATATTGAAGAACTCAATGCAGTCTGCGGTGACTCCTTTTGGCCACGCTATCGCCATAAAATAGAATGGTTGAGTCAACAACAAATTGATGAAGGCATAATGGCGAAATTGCCGCCATTTTGGCAATGTAATCCAAGATATTAGTCCGAAAATGGCGCTTCCAGCTGAGAGGATAGTAGAAAATATACCAACAAGCCAAATTATACCCTGATACTGGGTAAACAAATCATAGTCTGTGCCGTGTTTGTACATAACGTCTGACATGTTTTCTATGTATTCTTTATCTAATATGTCAATACTTGAAGCCATTTTCCAAGCGAATGACCTCGGAGGGTAGCGGGGAATCAATGGATGCGGTCTGAACGGGATCGCACTTTGTGGCGAGCTATGATGAAGTCCTAGATTCAGGAGTTGGCCTCAGCAGTTGATAGATAGAATCAACTGACCGTGATTCAAGTGCACAAAGTTTTGTCAACTTACGGCAAAACGGCACTGTTAGCACACAATAATCCTTATTGCTATTGTTGTGGAACACTGTGCTTCAGGGAGTCCTTTTATTTTCTGATTTGCTCCAGAAATGATTTCACCACAAACGTAGGCAATTTTTTGAAGACGGTCCTTGTCATTGAGAAGCAATGTAAGTATTTATGGCTATCTGGGACTGCACTGCACAAAGGGGGTTAAGGTAGGCAATTTCTTGAAGCTGTCGTGACCATTATAAATAGCGCAATATGGGCTTCCGTAAAGGAAACAAATCTTCTTCTTTCTCTAAGATCGGTAGTCCCATTTACTTGGGGTCGGCCCTCCTCGTCCGCGTCCTCCACTGAGCAAGATTTTGTACGGCGTTGGTGTCAATTTGAGCTTCTTTGAGATCTTTTTCGACCGTCATCAGCCAAGTGTTGGGTTAGGTACAGTGCTAGTCTTACTGCGTGATCTTCGCGTTTCTGGACGCGGCCGTACCATCTAAGGCGTAAAGGAGTCAAATCCAAGGAGTTGAATGTTGTGTAGATAGATATATATTATAGAGGTATATTATCCTGTATTATATTAGGCTGTTGTTTACCTCTATTGAATGTTATGTGTAATCTGAATTAGATTGTATTTGATTAAGTGCGCAATAAAGAAAATTCTATTCTATTCTATTCTATCCTGAATCTCTTTAGAGGCGCAATGATCTGGTATTTCCTTAGGCTTCGAAGCGAGCATTGAGGATTTCAAACCGTTGTGCCGAATCGATGAACGTATAGTGAATAGTCCCGTTGTGACCCTTTTAAGAGAGGGGATTGATCACAAATCATAATCTTACACAAACGTAACTCACAGCTGGTCATGGTCACTCTCTGGTGACACAGCACAAATCCACGCTACACCCACACTGCGGGACAGGTGGTCCCCTTCCCTCCGGCGACCCCACCCGCTTTCTCAGATCGCCTCGCACAGTCGAAAGCCTGTCGAATAACAAAAAAAGGGGATTGATTGTTTTTGTCAACAAAAAGGTACCAGTTTTGTTAATGCACAACTAGATGCACCCAAATTTTGCAACGGCGCTAGATTGAGAATCACCTAATTAGGGAAGTACATTGTGAAAGGCACGATTTTAACGGGAGAAGCCAAGGGACAAAGTGTACTTATCACGTAGAGTGTGGCTCATATTTTCCGAAAATCATTTTTTCTTCGTGGCAATTATTCCGTTCCCATGATTTTCCAGTCTAATTTTTTCCTAATATTTTATTTTCTATGGGCATTTTCTTCCGTTCCCAAATTTTCTCAGTAGTTTTTTTCCCCAGTCACCTATTTTAATAGTTGTGTTTTTTCTCTTCCCTTTCTTTCCATTCTTTTAAATATCTAGGATACTTATTTTTCTTGTTACTATATTTATAGTTTTCAGAGCAGATCCGACTCGGCTGGGTTAGGTTAGGTTATTTTTTTTTATATCCCTAAAAAAGAGTTAACATTTAAACAAAATAATATCGATATAAAATGTGACTACAAATATGTGGATAAGGAATAAATATTTTTTGAAAAAAGGGTTCTAGTTATTTTTAACGTTGGTATTTAAAAAGAAGATAACATAAGAGGATCTGAAAAAAACTATTTCATGATTAAATACCCATGGAAAATTATATATTCGGGAAAAAAGGCACTGGGAAAATATGAGAACGGAATAATTGCCACCAAGAAAGAAGGTGACTGGAGAAAAGTGACACTGGGAAATCATGGGAACGGAATAATTGCCACGAAGAAAAATGATTTTCGGAAAATATGAGCCACACTCTTCTTCTTTTCTTAATAAAGCCACCTCATCTCAGACACACTTTACGTGCTCCCAAACGGAAATCAAGCTGGGACACAAAGTGTAAACCGATAGCGCGGCGTGTTCCAGATCACACTTTACAAAAACCGGGGGAGGTTTTAGTCCGTAGGCTGCTGGGTGTGACACCCACTCGCAAAGAGTGGTTGCCACACTCCGCAGAGTCGGGCATGCTGTCAGGTCCGGCCTGGCAGTATCCTAAGAGGATTTCCTCCCTCAACGAAAAAAAAAAAAGAAAAACAACACACTAGAATGATTGTTCAAGTGTTTGTATACTTACATGAGAAGGCAAATTGCATTTTAGTATCGTGCACAAATGAACTTTAAATCAAGAATTAATCGTGAAATTTATTCGATTTAAATGTCGATTAATTAATCGTTAATTGAAAACTCTGTCGACGAATTTAATCGGGATAAATTTTGCGACGATAAACTGTTTAATCGATTAATTAATTTATTAAAATTTTTATCGATTAATGCTGTCCATCCAATCCATCTCTGAACGCCACGCAAGTTAAACTGACATTGATTTAGGTTCTTGTTATTGTAATGTTTTTAAACAATGAGACTGGCGCTTAGTCACACTTAAGGTTTTCGCACATTATAACAACTCAACGGCGACTCGATTCTATGCCAAATATTGAAATTTATATTTACTAGGTTTAATTTAAAAAAATGTACGACGCGTCGTCCACTCGTCGTCAACTACTTATATCATTTTTTGAAATTAAACCTAGTAAGTATGACATAGGGCTTAAATTTCAATATTTGGCATAGAATCGAGTCGCCGTTGAGTTGTTATAATGTGCGAAGACCTTTATGTAAGCGCACGTACAGTCGCCATCAGACATATCGCAGCATATAAGGCGTTCATAAATATGTGAACATGTACTGTAACGCCCAGTCAATAAGAGTCGTGTTCCGATATTTATGGACGCCTTATATGCTTCGATATATCTGATGGCGACTGTACAGCGCAGTGTAACGGTAGGTAAACAAAGTCAAGGCCAACTGTTATAAAAACTGGCCAAGTGCGAGTCGGACTCGCGTACCGAGGGCTCCGTACAAACACTTCCCATCTTAACTGGCCGGGTTAAGTTAAGTTTGCACGTGGTATGTATGACGCCGCATACAAATGAGGTGCAAAGTTACACACAACCGATCACGTTTGTTGTATTGGAGCCCCATAGCGGCAACAGAAATACATCATCTGTGGAAATTTCAACTGTCTAGCAATCGGTTCATGAAATACAGCCTGGTGACAGATGGACAGACAGACAGACAGACATACAGACAGATGGACAGCGCAGTCTTAGTAATAAGGTCCCGTTTTTTACCCTATGGGTACGGGACCCTAAAAAAAAACTATTTAGATTTTTTTTTGCTATTTCCAGAATGTCTCACAGACAGTAGTGAAGCTAGGATTTTGGTTTGAGAGGGGCTTGAATGCCGTTATAGGTTTTATCATGAGGTTGAGTTTTGTTATAGGATAAAATCGTTTTGGGTAATTCCTCAGGAGTTATTTGCGAAAATCAAAGGAGATAACTTTCTGTACCCGTTTTACTGTGTCATGAATTTATGAATGTAACACTGATAAAGCCAAGACGTAAACAACTAGGTATTGACGTAACTATTGACTGTATAAATTACTCATGGACACACCGCGTAATATTGGGATCACTTTTCCTGTTAGGAAATCGAATCCAAAACATCCGCAATTTGTTGGCTCACAATAATTTGATTGCTGTTTAAGACATTGTTGTTTATGTATGTATGTATGTATGTAATCACTTTATTGTACACAAAAACAATTCACAAAACTTCAAAAGATAAAAATAAAACATGTACAAAGGCGAACTTATCCCTATAAGTGTCCCTATTAGTTGTTGTTTAATGGATATTCAAAATACCTAGTCAATTTGAATATGATTAGGTATTCGTGAATGTCACAGATCGCAGGTGTAAAAATATTATGTAATTTGCGATCTGGGGCTTTACGAATTACCGCCCGTGGTTAGTCTAAGGTTTTACGTCTTGCCTTGGCCAGGAAGCTTAATTTTCTCCCCACGTAACGGGCAGAAAATTTGACTTTCGGCTTAGGGTGACATAAAAATCTTATCATGTGCGTGCAAGAATTCCAAACTCATAATGTCCATAATTCCACGTGTTATGTTTATGTTTACGCTGTCATAAAATTACATAATGACCCGTAACAACTCATTTAATTAGCAATTTAAATGACCAACCTTTTGGAAGGCAAAGGTTTCTCAAATAATCAAGTTATACATGTTATTATTGCATAAGTACTAGATAGGGCTATGAGAACGGTACCGTTTTGGAACTTTCACTTGAAAGTGGGTAAATGTTTATCGTAGCCATTTAACTACGATAACATACGATAAGCCCTATTCCAACAAACTGTACACGTATTTACTTTTTCACTTCTCTTGCTCAATAAGCAAGTTATTCTAGTTTCACGAAGCGGGACTAAAGTGGTCCTTTTAGTCCCTAGGGTTTAAATGGAAGATTGGAAACTATATAATAAATTCTATGAGAAAGAAAAATTCAACTTTTCAGCGGCCAACATACGGATGACTTAAAAAGAACCAACCTCAGTAGATCGAAACCGATCGTTAGGTAGGTATAATCACATTTGGTAAGCGAATCCCATTAGCTTTGTACCCGATGAACAAATACCATTATCTGTATTGTTAGCTGCGGCCACAACTGCCACTTCAAAATGTAAGGCGTTATAAGTGCAAATTACTTTTACACTAAATTAGTCTTTAAGTCAAACGAAATAACGTTTACTCTTAAACAAAGAGAACACAGATGTTGGTCTGTTCTCTTTGTTTAAGAGTAAACCTTATTAAGTAAGTACACGTTGTACAGTCAGAGTCAAAAGTATCTGACAATTTTAATATCCAATTCTAGTTAAGGCCTTATCCGTTCAGAAATGCTGATTGTTTTAGTAATTTGTCTCTATGATCAAAACATGTTTCTTAACATATTATCAATGTTACTACTTAGAATAGGGCTATTGTTATTTATTGGTATTTATTTGAATTTAAAACCTACAGTTTGAATTTATTTTTAATTTTTTAAAACTTGAAATTGTCAAAATTCACGCAGAAAACTGTTTTATTTCACTTATTTTCGACTGAACGCAATGAAATCATGAAATAGCTATGTTACTGTCTAGAACACAGTGAAAAGTATTATTCACTATTCACTTTAAAAAGTTAGTTGAAATCACACATTATAATGGCGAAAGTTTGTGTGTATGTTTGTTACTTCTTCACGGTCAAACGGCTGTATGAAGGTAGCTGATGATACCCTGGATTAACACAAAGGCTACTTTTTATCCCGAAAAAATGTAGTGTTCCCGTGGGATGAGCGGGTAACACCGCGCGGCGTTGCTAGTTATCAATATATTTGTAATAATATGTATGAAAAATACACATTTTAAATTATATAAGGCCTCTTAAGCCAGTAGCAAAATTGTCAGCTACTTAAGACGCTTACCGTCCATTTATGACAGCTATACAATGCATGTTATATAATTTTATTTTTTTATTTTTTATTTATTGTAATGGGAAACAAACAGCATACAATCACACTTAGAGTTAACAAAAATAGATAACACAGAAGCCAAAACAGTTTCCACTAATGGTTCAAACATTATTGCTCTGAGAGTAAAGAAAACATACATTAAACATATTTAAGTTAAGTAACTATGAAAACATACAATAAACATATTTAAGTTCAGTAAATAATTAGACAGGCACATAACCATGTGCCTGTCTAATTATTATTTTTTTTAAATTTTGAGTCTATGATATGAACAAAAGAAACAAGTTAAAGTTGAATACAATAGTAAAATCTTGATTTTTATGAAATAATTAAAAATAGGTAGATCTAAGTATTACAAATTATAGAAAGTAGACTTTTACGGTTTAGGCTTTTAGTGCAGAAACAAATTTGCGTTGATTTAACTGAAACATGTCTATATGTGAATATTTCTTGTTGTAAATTTTGCATGTTCTAACTAAATACTTATTATTAACATATTTTTTACGACTAAACGGAGTTGAAAATAGATCCGTGGACCGCGTTCGAAAGCTTTGACATCGAAACGATACTTTACTTAGAAGATATTGAGAGTCAACAATGTTATTCAGCAATTTAAATAAAAATGTAACGTCTCTTTTTTCTCTTCGCATCTGAAGGCTTTCAATATTCTTACGGGCGAAGGAACTGAATTTATATTTAAGATAACTAAGGAACTTTTTTTGTATACGCTCTATTGTGTTGATATGAACTGAATAGAAAGGGCTCCAAACAATGGATGCATATTCTAAATATGACCTAACAAATGCGTTATAAAAAAGGACCAGTGTGTTGGGGTTCTTAAAATCTTTGCTTTGGCGCAAAATAAACCCAAGCATTCTGTAGGCTTTACACGTGATCTTGTCGACATGGGATGTCAATTTAATTTCGCTATCCAGATATACACCCAAGTCCTTGACCTCGTATACCCTCTTAAGTTTATGGCTGCCAATTATGTAGTTAAACTCAATAGGCTGATTTTTCCGCGTGAAGGTGATCACGGAGCACTTATCAAAATTCATATATAGATTATTATTTAGACAATAGTTGTTTAGCCTATCCAGATCCTCTTGTAACTTTAGACATTCAGCTTCTGACTTGATAGCTGTAAAAATCTTAGTATCATCCGCGTAAAGTAGAATGTTAGAGTGAAGAAAACAGGTAATAACATCATTAATATATATATTGAATAAAAGTGGTCCCAAATGGGAACCTTGAGGGACACCTGATGTAATCGGAACGAAAGTGGATGTAAAACCTTTAACAGTGACGGCCTGAGTCCTATCCCGCAGATAAGATGTAAGCCACCGCAGTAGATCGCCATGAATGCCGAAATGTTCTATCTTTTTTAGCAAAGTGGAATGGGAAATTTTGTCAAAAGCCTTGGAATAATCAGTGTAGATAGCATCAACTTGATAATTTCCGTCCATTGCGCTCATAATATAATCCAGATATTCACACAGGTTTGATTCGGTAGACCGCTTATTGATGAAACCGTGCTGCTGCGTTATTAGCGTCGGTCTTATAGTTGGGTATAAGCTATCATACACTACTTTTTCTAATAATTTGGGAAGAACTGATAATTTTGATATGCCTCGGTAGTTTTTTATGTCGTGTTTGTCACCATTTTTAAAGATAGGTACTATAATTGATTGTTTCCAAACTTTAGGTAACAAACCTAATTTTAAAGAACAATTAAACAACATACATATCGGTAAAGCTAAGGTTCCACTGCAACGCTTGAGAAATATAGGATGAATACCATCGGGACCACATCCTTTTGACTCATTTAATGTTTTCAGGTATTTTTCAACTAAAGGCAATGTGATTTCAACACTACTGATTGCAATCGCTGAAGGATTATAACCGGGTTCGCTTGAACTTAAAGCATTGTTTGATCTATGACGTCAGCATGAATTAGCTTGGCGTATTTTAATGTATGGAGTGTCTACATCTGTATACTGTTTGATCTATGCTTAAAGTATTTCCAATTGGTTCAAATACTGATTGGAAAAATTCATTATACAAATTAGCCGCGCTGTGTCCATCATTCGCTAATCTACCATTAAAATATAGAGTGTCGGGTAAACCAGTGAGGTTTTTGTCAGTTTTTGACTTTATAAATGACCAAAAGTATTTGGAATTAAATTTAATGTTACTTTCAGACCTAGATATAAAAAGATTATAACACGAAATTTCCATAGATTTCACTTGAGAACGTAGACTAGAGAAAGCTTCGTAATCCGATAATCTCGTATAAATTTTCCATTTTTTATGTGTTTTATTTTTTTTCTTTATTAATCTGATAAGGGAATAGGAAAACCATACAGGATATTTACTGTTGCTGTTAGATATTGTTTTAGATGGAACGAAGTCATCTATAATCTTATTAATTATTGAGTAAAAACTATCCAACGCCGTTTCAATGTCCGAAGTGTCTAAATGTAACTCCCAATCAACCTGGCTTAAATTTAAATTAATCTGGTCATAATCAGCCGCATAAAACCGTCGAATAACACGAGATGCTGGTTTTAAATGACGCTCCATCGAACCTATATCAGTCGTTACACAAAAGACTGGGTGATGAGTGTCAATGGGTACTAATGGGTCTACAATTTTGACTTCACAATTACGGTTAGAAAGAACTAAATCCAACTGCCTGCAATTTTTATTAGGTATCCAATTAAACTGTTGCCAGTTACAAAAGTGCATGAATGCAGCTAATTGTTTTGTAAGGCTATTAAAATTAGGGTTATCTAATTTAAGGGCCTGTGTACCAGGATCGGGTTGGACCCAGGTCGCGTCACCTATATTAAAGTCGCCAATAACTAAAAATTCATCATCAGGAAAGTCAGTATGTAAATTAGACAGAGATTCAAAAAATAACAACTGAGAGTCTGCTTGGGTCAATTTCAACAAGACGCATTTTTTGTATCATTTCGGTGTGATTCTTTATTTTTGAGTATTTTTAAGTTTTTTAAATGTGAAGAGATACTTTAGACTATATTATTAAACATATGTAAAAGGGACCCTGAAATCTGAAATAGTTTTCGAGATATTCGAGATCGAATATGAAACACACAACGGAATGATAAATGTACACCAGGATGATAAAATAAGTGCACCGCAATGAAATTTCATACGCGGGAATGAAAGAAAAGTGGCATATTATGAAAGTAATTTTACTTTTTATATTCGTAATATATATTATATTGGCATTACATAATAATATAAACATATATCTTAGTATGGTATTAAAAACAAAATAAAAAGATATTATTATTTCAACAATATTTAAGAAAAGTGAAGCTACTTTTGATGTCATTCCGGTGCTTTCCTCATTTTGGTGGGGTTTAAAGTCATTTTACTACACCGGAAACACCGGAATGAGAATGGTGGAATGAGAAACACGACATATTTTGATTTCTTAAAAAAAAAGTAAGCCCTATATTCTAAAACTAATTCAACTCTTGTAATGGCGAGTGTACTTTACCTGATATATATTAATTTCAAACCACGCAGTTAAAAAATAAAGAAGCTATAACAAACTCCGGAATGAAATTTTTTTTGTCCCCTGTCCACCGCGATGAAATATTCACGTTTATACAAGCCAACGTATTGCCACTATACACAACCGGCCTCGTCGAGCGCCGTAGCTTGACTAATTCTTTGAAGTGCGCGGGAGACGGGGGGCATACTTGATCAAATTTGGGAAATAAATCGGTTCGAAACATTGTCGGCGGTAATGAGAAGTTTTCTCGGGACAAACGTATATGAACTTATTCAAAGGTATACAAAGGAGATATATAACGGGTAATGTGCTTTTTCCGTTACCTATTTATATGGTAATAAAATAATGGTAACAGATTTTCTTTGTCATGCATAGTATTTGAATTACCCGGCATTTTACAAACAAAACCGGCTTGGGGACAACCCACCTTGATGAGAAATTAGGTCTAAATATATTTTTTTAAATTATTATATATATTAATATTTAAATTGTAGCTGTTGTCCGAGGTAGACAATGGCGGGCTGTTTCCGAAAAAAAATGTCACTTTATTATTCAACCTTTCTGCACCTGCGTTTTCAGTCTTGCCATCAAAAAATACTGCTTGGGAAATTGACCCGCTTGCTCTTTTCCTTGGGGAAAATAGCAAACAAACAATCCAAGTTTCCTAATCAAGGGGCCTTGAGTGAGGGGAACCACGAGACACGTTATGTCGGCGTCCGGCAGCGCCACCACGGGCCGCGCGCCGCTCGCGTCCGCCCGAAGCTCGCGGCGTACGGCGATAAGCGTACCGCCGCCTCTTGTTACCCCCATTCTCTCACAATCCCGATCGGTCCTATACACATTGTATCGAGAATCGAACAGTTCAGAATCAAAAATTCCGGGCACTAACCAAGTTTCAGTGATACATATGAAATCATAATCTGAATTTAACACGTTTCGTAAGAATTCAATAGTTTTAGTACGGAGCCCACGAGCATTTTGGTAATAAAAACTAAGTAGCATCATCAACTAAATGTATAGTATAATTAATCTGTTTAACACTCAATATATTAAAAAGCGTAATATATTTATATGTAAGTATTGTTTTGAACTCCTTGTCGATACCTAAATTAACTAATGCAAAATAAACATAGACATGTATCCAACATATTACAAATTTCTTCATATTTGTGAAAACCCAAAATAAAATAAAATTTAAGTTCAATATTTTGTTTCTGCAGTGAAATAGTTCTATAGCAATATTTATGTTAATTATAAAAGTTACGTAAGCACTATTGCATTTGCATTGTAGCATTAGTATGGGCGCGCTGTGCCACCTGTACAGCGTCATTTGTTGCTTAAAGTTTCCTTTGTCCTCTCAATGGTAAGTATAAGAAAATGGTATGGCACTCCGGCTAGTGAGCCTTTCTACGTCACTAAGTTGCCGCTTTATGGTAACAGAATTATTGTAAGGAGAAAGTTGTTTGACGTCAGTCGTACAATAATAATTATGCATTTATGCGTTACGATTGTCATGCTCTTTAACTAAATTTTATTTTGTCGTAATAATTGATTTAAATCACTCACGATTTTATGAGATTCATACAGTACAGGTAACTAGAGAATCGAGGAATATTATGATACACCACTGGCAACACAGATACGGATTGGCGTCATTTTGTTATACCTACTCTCAAAACAGCTGGACGTATTTTTACCAATTTTGATATGGGGTAGCGTTAGCCAATCCAAAGATGGTTAGAATATGATACTTTTTACAGCAAGTACTTTTATCTCACGAGCGCGGGTGAGCCATGTTTGTGTGAGTAGATGTACATGCACATTGGCTCTGTGTGGGTGAGCTCGGGAGCGCTCAGTGCCGGCTGAAATTCCACAATATGGCACATCCTCATATATTTCTGGTCAGGCTTTATAATCAGTACATAATATAAATAGTATTTAATTATCGTCACGTTTCCAACGTAAGTTACCTATCGGGATCAAAATAGTGTTTCCATCGTAAAACATTATTATAAACGTCGGAGTAATTAAACACTTTTTGAACAGAATATGTAGTCGTCGAACTGCGTTTAATGAAATGTCCCATTGTTCAGGTTTCCATAGAGATTGGGACGTAACATGACACAAACTTCAAGTCCATATATTCAAGTTCATCACACAAATATTCGCCCTGGCCGGGATTCGAACCCAGGACCGCCGGCTCAGCAGTCGGCTTTCCTCATAACCTTCACCTTATACAACAAGACTGACGTTACATTAATAAAGCATCAATCTCAAACCGGTCGCATTTGGGGCGGTGAACTTTCTCGCTAATATCTACCTGTTTTATTACTATAGCCATCTTTGATTTGCGAAGTCGTGTGTCAAATAAGTAATTTAAGGTTCCGTACTCAAAGGGACCTTATTACTAAGACTCCGCTGCCTGTCTGTCTGTCCGTCTGTCAACAAGCTCTATCTCAAGAACCGTGATAGTTAGACTGTTGAAATGTTCACAGATGATGTACTTCTATTGCGGCTATAACAAAATATACTAAAAACAGAATAAAATCAAATATTTAAGTGGGACTTTCCTGCCATACAACAAATGTGGTTGTGTCAACTTTGCACCTCATTGTATGCGGCGGCATACATACCAGACTTAACTTAACCCTACCAGTTAAGATGGGAAGTGTTTGTACGGAACCCTCGGTGCGCGAGTCCGTCTTGGCTGGTTTTTTTCTCAGATTTCAATGAAATTTGGTGAGTTGGTAAAGTTGCTTATACTGCCAATACACAATTACCACTACCACTACCACTACAACTACCACTACCACTTCCACTACCACCTCCACTACCACTACAACTACCACTACCACTGCGCCAACCGCGTCGTTAAACAAAATTTCAAGTCAACAGTCTCAGTCTTTGATTTAATTTTGCATGTCGACATGGGTCCATGGGCCTTATAAAAAAGTTCAGTCCCTCAGATAGCAATGGAAAGGGCTATGCTCGGAGTTTCGTTGCGAGATCAAATCAGAAATGGAGAGATCCGTAGAAGAACCAGGGTAACCGACATAGCCCGAAGCAATGGGCAGGGTACAGAGTTCTTGAGTGGCGACCACGCACCAGACGACGCAGCATGGGTAGGCACCCCACAAGGTGGACTGATGACCTGGTGAAGGTCGCTGGAGTCTGCAGCATGCGGGCGGCGCAGGACCGGTCATGGTGGCGTTCTCTGGAGGAGGCCTATGTACAGCAGTGGACGTCTTTTGGCTGATGATTATGATGATGATGATGATGTCGACCAGGTTCGACAGAATACTGGACTATCTAATAATTACAATAAGACCTTGTACCTAAACTTTAGTATTCGAGCAAATAAACCGTTATATCTATTCTATTCAAGTGCTAGCGAAGAAAATCGCTGTCGCTAAAGCACAGGACATTTTCGCTGGAAGGTTACCGTTAAGAAACCTAGATCTAACCGCTATCCCACGGTACCTACCTTAGATATATAAATGCTCATCGATTTGATCTATTTTAAAAGCTTTTATTTAACTTGCAATGTATGTATGTAAGTATATGTTTGTTTGGGTAGAATCTTGCAACCCAATTTTGAAGCAGATATCGTCAACCGATTGAATTGAAATTTCGCATACTTACTTAACTTTGATGACTATACAATAATATGGTACCATGGGGCTGATCTGATGATGAAGCCGGAAGGTGGCCATAGGACCTTTATAATAGAAAAAGCAATCCTACCGAGTTTGGGCTCTTTAGAATCGTCTCAGTGAGCATTTGATGGATATCCAAAGAAAAGTACAGTCGGCTATAAAAGCTTGTCACTAAAATGATTTTTTAACAGAAACTTATTTCTGATCAGTAATTCATTTAAGACTTACAATGTCAGGTTATCTTGCAGTCCTTCTTTAATATGTCGTGCGACATAGTGTCGCCTCTTTTTTTCGCACGTTATTGTAAGAAAAGAAGTAGGCAATATTAACGCGTGTTTTTTTTAACGACGTAAAGTGTTTTGTAATATGAATATATCCAGTTACACTTTGATTTGGGCGTAAATCCTCTGAGAATTGAGTGAAAGTTTTCAACACATTTTTTAACCTCGTTTATTTGTTGAGTCCATGTTGAGTCAATAGGTAACATATTCAATTACACACAAAGACGTCTTTTGTACTTGAACAAAGTTACACCAAACATAGGGCTGTCATCAACATAGGGTTTCCCCGGATTTGTCCTAGTTTATAGGACGTCCGGGGAGCGTCCGGGCAAGGTTTTATTTGTAGTCCGGGTTTAAAAATCTCACGCACAGTACGCCGAGAGACGTGAATTAGGCGTTTGTGGACGGCGACTTTTATCTCCATGAAACTAACAAGCCGTCTACAGCCGAACAAGATTTTAAGATGATGAAAGACTTTTAATCCTTCCTTCCTGGCTTGTATGCGCTTCTATGAAGGTTGATTTTTGATTTTCCCAAAGTATAAACACAAACAACACAAAGTATAACAATTATGGCCATGTCCGCTCGTCCGGGTTCTGAGCTCCAAAATCCTTTCACGTTTCTTGTCCTGGTAGCCAGGTTTTAGAGATAGCAACACTAACCAAACACCGTGCGCCTTTTATCGAAGCCCTAAGGGCCTTATCACACTTGCGATTTGCGAGCGTATTTTCTATACAAATAAGCGACGCGGCGAACACGCTGCGCGATCGCCTTCATACAAAATACGCTCGCAAATCGCAAGTGTGATAAGGCTCTTAGTAAGACATCATCTCGACCCTTGCTCACCGCCCGCAGGCCAGTCTTACATCTGCCAAGCCTGTGGTCGCGTGTGCCGTTCTCGTATTGGCTTGCATAGCCATGAAAAGCGTTGTTTTCCTGCATGACACTGTATAGTCTGTAAAAGACTGAAAGGCCATTGAAATAAGATCACGCTACGCACGCTCTGTTGCCTCTGAATTGAATACCGATGACACAACACTTAACTCCAAAAAAACGCAATAAAAATGGAGATTATTGGAACTTAGATAACAGGCCCATGCGCCCATATTTATAGAAACTGTGAAACTGTGATCTGAATAATAAAATGGCGTGATATCAGGAAATTTAAATGCATCACGTAAGGTTTTCCATCTACACATCTGAAGACATAATTCCCTTCTCATCTGGCAAACTCCCGCTGCTGCCAGACAAATAATAATGCCTCGTCTGGCACTCTCCTGCTGGGGGATAAAACCGTATCTATGAAACACGCTTCACACGCTCAAACGATAAAGAGGTACAAAACCACACAATAGTACTGTTTTCTTTAATGAGATCGTACACAACGCCAACCGAATGCTATATTACCTGCTGCAAGAAGCAATGGATTGATAACCAAAATAAAGTAAAACTTTTCACGTTCCAGGCAGAACCTTCGGCCGTCCAATGAAGAAGATGATTCAAGCCCTGGTGCCCATGGCCATGGCTATCGGTTCAGCCGGCACGTGGGCAGTGGTCGCAGCCTTGATAGGAGCGAAGACTTTAGTGATCACGTTGTTCATTCTCAAGCTGCTGCTGATGGCTGGCGCTGCAAAGGTAACCAACTGAATACCACCAGACCTGTACCGCCCTTACCATGAGTTTACAATGACCGTATTCGCTAGTGACTGCGCAAACGATTTGTATGTGCATGGCCATGGTGGCCGATGGTGGCCGCCCTTATCGGAGCTAAAACCTTGGTAGTCACGCTCCTCATTTTGAAGTTGCTGCTGACTGATGTCGGGGGAAATCACTACAACTAAAGATGGATGCAAACGGAAATAGCTCGTATTGGACCAGGCTTATATGCCCCAGCTGTAGACTACCTAATAAAAATTGGGCAAGAATCTATAAAAAGTTTGTTGTATGGGCATTCGCAAAAATCAGTAGATGTCCGCTATAGGGCTACGATAAAAATATCGGCCAAGTGCGAGTGGAACTCGCGCACGAAGGGTTCCGTACCATTATCTGTAAGTTTGTTGTATGGGAGCCCCCCTTAAATATAAATTTTATTTTATTTGTTGTTATAGCGGCAATATATAGAAATACATCATCTGTGAAAATTTTTACTGTCTAGCTATCACCGTTCTTGAGATACAGCCTGGTGACAGACGGACGGACGGACAGCGAAGTCTCAGTGATGGGTCCCGTTTTTACCCTTTCCGTCTAAAAAGGGGTTCAAATTCTAGATACTGATTAGTTATTCATACATGTAGTACGTAACACGTCCATAAACTTAACTTTATCGTTTTATTATTTGCGCAGGCTATGGAACTGGTAGAAACAGGACTAAGGAATAAACAGGCATTCTACAACTACTACTCTGGCTACCAAAGCCAGGTGTACTCAAACGAGTTGAGACCAATGCTACCCATCCAGCCAAAACCAGTGGTACCCGTTATTTTCTGAGGAATGCTTAATTTTTCTCTTATAGGTGGTCACTTCTGAATTTTTTAATTGAGAGCACGGGAACTCTACCCTATAACTTGCCTGGATGGATAACGACCAAAAAGTGGGAAGAAATTTAGGCGCAGTTAACCACACAAAACGAAAAATAAAACATATAGAAAATGTTCAGTTTTTTGTCAAAAATTAACCATACAATAAGGAACTCGTTCCTTAATAACTCTAATGTGGTAAACTTTTTGGTCTTCATCCAGGTCTCCAGTCTCCATCCACTATTTTTTTATAAACGGTTAGTCTTTCTATAGTCTATCTTCCTATAAGGATCACTAATAATGTCTTATCACAAAACTACTTGGACTTTTTTCTTCATCGGAATGCCCGAAAAATGCATAAAATGTGCCCCTCGCAAAATAATACCTTGAACGAAGTTACAATAAAAAAAACGCTCGGGTATAGTTTCGGTACCTGACCTAAATAATTGATTCAAACACAATAAGTAGGTATAATATATTTGAAAAAAGGTAAAAGGCAAAAATTCAACTCTGATATCTTGAACCAGATTTAATTTCTTTTTCACCTCACTCGCTCGGAAAACCTCCGTTTATAGGGCGAAATCTGCGTGCAAAAGTCTATTTTATCCGCTAGCGTGCAAAAGTCATTTGAATTTCGAACACGACGATTTTGATTCTCTGTGGTGCATGTAACTTTTTTATATTTAAGACTCCTTCAACGCGTGACTGATTTCATCAGTCGATAAATCTTCGAATAACCAATCAACGCACGCTAATAAAGGGCGATCTGGTCAGGCCGGCTAAAATAATATGTTTACGTTTGAATGCTTCTTTTAAAAAAAAATACACCTACAATATCACGTCCAGAAACCTGGTTTGTGGTTACAGATTTTTCAATTTTTTATTTTTTCTACACTTAATTTTATGTTGAATATGTTTATATATATTAAAAGTAAGTATTTCAGTTTCATTTACATATTTTGACTAGTAAATATATCAAATACAACACAAATTTTAATATTTAATGTTATAAAACTTGGGACATAAGAGTGTAATTTCTGAACGCACCCGAGAAAAAAAAAAAATTAAAAAGTTGGAAGTTTTCACAATTCATGTAAACAACGTAAATTTGTTCTGTGGAGAATATACATACTGTTGTCTTACTTTATATCGAAAACAAGAAAGTTAAGCCCAATTTGGAGTATTTATTCAATGCTAAAAGCTTGCATTAAAACGAAAAAGGATTTGTTATAAATATTTGGAGACGATAAGTAATTTACCGAACTATTGGCGTTTTTAAAGAAGGTAAAGCCGAAATAATCTTGTTCGGATCCTATATCGTCCAATAACTTCCAAAGCGTGTTATGGAAAATACTTCCGAGTGGCCAACTAATCCTTCCCAGAATGCCATTCTCCCACATTCACAACGAATGTGTCAACTAGTTTCAAATACAAATATAATATAACAGTGCTTAAGAAAAACTCAACGATAAAATATACACGACGATAATACAAATTACGGCCATATTACTTTTAATTTCTAATATGTGTGCTTCTCTCGTATTTATTTGGTTTGGATTTGAGTGTGTTATGTTTTAAATTTGATGTGTTAAATATAATGGCAAAATTAAATATGATTATTTTTATGTTTTAATTGTTTTTCTTGAATCTTGCATTTTCCTCGCTGTTGTGAGGTGAAAAGTTGTGTGTGGAATGGCTGCAAAATTATTTAGCTTCTCGTGTCTTGAAAGCTTCGCTACGCTCAGGAATCTATCTTTGAACCATTCGCTTCGCTCATGGTTCAATCTTAGATTCCTTCGCTCGCTCAGCTTTCAATTTCAACACTCGCGCCAAATAACAACTTTGCAGCCTTGCATAACAAATAACTATTTTTATAAAGAGTGGTTTTTTATAAAGCGGGACGTATTTATTACCTGCATAAAAAATAAAGATAGAAATAAAAGTAATCAATTTGGAAAGGCACGAAATAGATATTTAGTTATTTAAAAATTTTGTTGTTGGTAATTAGTTGTATTAATATATCTTACCTAATGGTATTACCGGCCCCATCACGCCATGTCGCTGGACGAATTCAAACTCTTTTTCGCACACAGATGGCACACAGTATCCATAGATGGTTATATTATATTTTTGTACCCGATTACAGAGTAAATCAAAAAGAAGATTATGACTTTTTCCGTGCAGACGAAATTAAAGGCGTTGTCCACTTAAATTGTGAACATCGTTAAATCATTCCTCATAACATTTTTTGCCATTGAAACATTACATTTGACACATTTTCGACGCAGTGAAAGTGACTTTCTAAGGCGATAGAGCGAGATGACGCAATACAGGTCAGAGAGAGACACGTGTTTTGGGTGCTCAATGAGACCACATTCACAATGAGAAGGGTTGTAAGTAATAAATGTAAATACCGAGAAAATGGTTTCTAAAGCCTGACCAGAAATATATGAGGATGCGCCATCGCCATATTGCGGAATTTCACTGCAACTAATTTCTTACACTGGTAATTGTTTTATGATGGCTTGTCAACAATGTCAATGTCATTCGTGGTGGTTTCTTTCAAAGACAAATATTTAAAAATATCCAAAGATAATGCCGAAAACCATTCTCATTCGTGAACGTAATATTATAAATAAACTGTACACACGTGTTTATTACACGAAAAACAGTCAGGAAAAGAGTGCATTCCATTAAATTAATGATATTACGAGGAACTGACAGGTATTTAAACTAATGTCATTATAGTGCGGTTGCGATTGGTTGCAAAATTGTTGCCATATAAATCTTACAAATAGCGCCCTCTTGACAATCCTCATATATTTCTGGTCAGGCTTTAAATACAGAGAAAATCGTTTCTAGTTCAGAGATCGGCAACCTACGGCTCTGAAGTCGCATGCCATGATTGCCATGTATCTAAAGTAGTTTGACGACGCGGTTGGCCCAGTTTGTAGTGCAATATTTGTGCTTGGGTCATGGTTGTTTTATGTATTTAAGTATATATTAATCTATATAAGTATGTGTATCGTCGTCTAGTACCCATATCACAAGCCTTCTTGATATTTATTTGTTTATTATTAAAGTAATTTTACGACTATTTGGCATGCCACTCAATGGGCATATCATAGAAGAAATCTCTGGTAAGCCGAAAAATAACTAGGTTTCTTTGTGCTTTAATGATTTCAATTTGTCAAGCCGCAGTTACATACAAATAGTTGTTTTCGTTTTATCATTTAACCACATTTGTTATTGGTGAAATCCTCAAATAGATTTGACTCTTCTGGGTCAAAAGCCGACCTCTGTTGGAAAGTATAGTCACAATAAGTACATCCTTTTAATAATTTATGTAAGCTTAGTGATGTAGTTTGCTTAACGTTGAGATCAAAGGTCGGAGATTTAATCTATAGGTACTAGAAGAAAAAACTTACATCCATCAATCAATAACGTATGGTGCTTCTCACCGCGAACATTCCGCATACATTATGTAATCAGTAATGTAACAGTTTATTAATTGGCTGAGTGAGCGAAGCGAGCAGGCGAGCGAAGCGTTTCTGTTTTATAAACAACATTTATTTCGTATGTTTGGTTATTTCTGGTGTCGATTACTAAAATGTGATTGTATTTCTTGCGTTGTAATATTTCTCCTGTATGTGTCACCTCATAAGGTGTGCAATAAAGAGTACTTGCATCATCATCAACATCATCAGCCTATTCTTGTCCACTGCTGGACATAGGCCTCTCCAACTGCACGCCATTGTAAGCGATCCTGGCTACTCTCATCCAGCTCTTGCCAGCCACCGTGCACAGATCATCGCTCCACCTAGTCTGAGGGCGTCCCACACTACGCTTGCCGATCCGCGGTCTCCACTCAAGAACACGTTTACCCTAGTACTTGTATTGTATTATAAAATTAATAATTTAACGGGTCACGATTAATTTTCTACTCTGCAACCATCTCTGTTTGGCCCTATGGTTGACTGCTAGAGAATGCCATTAGACATTAAGTTCTCCATTTATACTGACTTTTGTTTTGTACAATAAAGATTAAATAAATAATTTACTGGCTTTCTCAACCGATTCTCATGAAGTTTTGTTAGTTCGATAAGTAAAGAGATAATTTTGATATCGATTCAGTTTTTCGAAATTATTCAAAATGGCGGAGATGCGGCGTTCAAAACTTATAAAAAATGCAAATTTTATGAATTTTGAAACAAACTCGAAAGGTCTAAAGGTTAGCTCACAGAGGCACTAATTTTCCCCTTTGTCGACTTCGTCTCTTTCTCGCATAAATCTATCGCACAATAATAGAAAAGCACTTCTGGTATATAGCCATTCCATTCACAAATTCATCTTCATTCATCCTAATGACGGTTAATTTGTGTCCCAGATCGCAGGTGTTTGTGGCCTGAGCAGACGATAATATGTAATGTGCATTTAACTATTACGATTCACCTGGTGAATCAATAAGCATGCTTATCTAGAGGATGTCTATTCACTTTCGCCTTGAAGAGATTAAAGTCTAATTTTCAATTGTAATAGTTTAAATCGCTTTAAGTCAATTTCATTACAAATTCGATCAAATACTGATGATTGTCAACCACATTTTTATCAAAAAATATCTATTTAACAATAAATATCAACTGTTTCAGTTCGGCGGTCTCATCGCAGCCAAGACGCATCATCAACCGCACTACGCGCCCCCTCCGAGTAAGGAGATACATCTACACATACATAACAACCCACACGGACACCATGGGCATGAAGAGGAAATTATACCTAACTTCTGTAAGTCTTCGTTTTTAACCCCGGATCAACGCCAGTGGCGCCATCTATAGTACCTATTTTAGAGTGATATTTTCAACGCTTTTATTAGCAACCGTACCGTATTCCATTCAGTAGGATAGTAACTTAATTGCTTAACAATAATTTTGTAATATTATTATATTACATCTAAATAGTACTATTATCATAAAATCATTAATAGGAGTGGTAGGCAATTTTGTTTTAGAGCGACATCTATCGATGAGTAGCCGAATCTATATTGCTGTGACGTACCTAACTATAATTTTGCTAGCTTAATCCACTCGTCACTAGAGGTCTATAGCTTCGATTATTATCTGAGTATTTTAATATTTTTAATCCCGAACATGAAAACAGGAATAATAAATAATTTATTGGCTAAAAACGATATACAGCGATCAGTTGAAGTCCCTGACTTCTGAGCTAGGTTAACACCTGTGTTACGGAAGTCAGTGTCCTCTCCCATTCATAAAATGTTACAGTTTGCCTTAAATATAATCTATTTACCCGTTTAAGCATACTATATACGTTAGTGGGTGTATTGCGAATGTTTAGGAAAAGTGTGCTAGCTCATTTTACCTGAAGAAAACATTATTTTAATTTTATATAGAAACAAAACTGAATTCCAAGATTTACGAAATTACGTAAAGTAATGTGGTGTCAGACCCATTAGACAATAAACTATGTTAGTCTTATCCCGCATTACCTTAATAATTTAATTGTTTTTTCAGCTTCCTGGTCCCGAGACAGCCCGCCTGCTCAAATAGCTCCGAAGATCGAAGCAGAAGCCTACAACCCCTACCTGTACCTGGGGGGACCCCAAACCATCAGGACACCTTACGGAAACTACGTCAAAGTTGATAAAAAATAATCAACTTCTAGCTCTAAAATGTGCTCGATTATTTTTCAAGTTGAATAAAAATATTGCCAGTAATATGGTAACTAATATTGCCGGTATTATTTAATTAGCTGTACCAGGAGACGACTAACGATACATTTCACCTCTGTAGACATCTGCAAACTGCTGTTAAAGTCTAAGGTTAAAGTAAAAAAAAATAGGCATTCATTCGTTAATTTATTTCCGTTATCTTCGTTTAATGAACTATATGGATTAACTTTTATGGTATTTAACGGTTACGTTATGTTGTCATCACCATAAACCACCATTACCCACCCTCAAACACTAGCAACCACCCTTCAACCACCAATCAACCACTGGTCAACCACCCCTCAATCACCCCTCAACCACCCATCAACCACCCCCAACCACTATCAACCCTCATCACCTCATCCATGGGTGATGTCCATCATTAACATCATCATCCTACTTAAACCCTGTAACTGCTGTAAAAATATTAACCCTTTAACGTAACGGAAGTTAACCTGAGCACCGGATTAACGATTAATGTTTGGAATAATAATATTTTTTTTATGAGAATTATATAATTTTGCCTTTTCCAATCAGACCTTATTTCTTTAAAAAACCGTTCTATTATAATATATATGATGTTTTCAATCAAACTTTGTCGCCTACCAATAAAGATGGTAAACAATTAACAAACTGGACCCGAAAAACAGTCATATTTTATGAGGAAAATGTTTTAGAAATTTTGGAAAAGGTGTTACCATTATAATGATATGAATACATTGAATAATTAGAAAAATATAGGTAATTAAAACCTGTCAGTGCTATGTTATGTTATTTATTTATTAAAAATGTACCTAATACTTATTTAAGTTGTTTATATTTGTTAATAAACTTTTTTAATTTACGTAGTTATCTTATTTTGTCACCAATAATTTCAGAAAGACTGCCTGCCTGGAATGTAATAGTGTAATTATACGTGTTATTTTTAATTTGATACGGTTTATGTTTTTATTATTCTATTTCTTGTTGATGAATGATGTTGTGTATTGCCTACTGAGCCGGCGGTCCCGGGTTCGAATCCCGGCCGGGGCAAATATTTGTGTGATGAACTCGAATATTTGTTCTTGGGTCATGGATGTTATCTTTATATGTATTTATATATTATGTTATCGTCGTCTAGTACCCATAGTACAAGCTATGCTAAGTTTGGGACTAGGTCGATTTGTGTATGATTGTCCCATAATATTTATTTATTTACGGTTACGTAAAGTTTGAACCTCATATACACCATAGTTTGCAAACTTAACGTAATCCGACGGTAAGGAAATATGGGAAGTAGTATTTCCTCATAACAGCGCGAGGCAAACTAATCTAAACTAAACATGACTAAACTAAACATGACCCAGGCACAAATATTCGAGTTCATCACACACATATTTGTCTTTGCCGGGATTCGAACCCAGGACCGCCGGCTCAGTAGGCTGCTTTACCACTAGGTACACGGCCACCTCGTCCGTTCATCATGCTGAAACGCCTGGATGGACTTCAACCGAGTTTGGTACAGCACCTGTAGAGGAACTATTATATTAATCTGTGCCTGTAGCACAACTGTCCTCTGCAGACCTCCTTAGGAAATACGAATCCTTATACTGCAGTGACCCTTTCTCGGAGGAAACTATATCGACTGGGGAAGATCTAATGCGGGAAATAGCGGCTAACCGAAGGGATAGATGGTGTGAAGCTGTGAATAATACAGATATGACCCATAATAGCAAGAAAGCGTGGTCAAACTTGCGGAAACTTACAGGTGAACCACCACCACCAACGAACCCAGGCAAAGTCACGGCTAATCAGGTAGCAACCCAACTGCTGCTTAATGGGAAACCCACCAGTCGGATGCCCAAACTGCCACCAATACCCGCAAAGCAGCAAAAGCACACCGATCTGAGTAAGCCCTTTACCCATCACGAGTTTGAAGTAGCCGTCAAAACGCTAAAAAACGGTAAAGCCGCCGGCATTGACGATCTGACCGTGGAGCAACTCAAACAACTTGGACCGAAGGCCAGGCACTGGCTCCTCGAGCTATTTAACAACTGCCTGTCGACGCAAAAAATACCAAGGGTGTGGCGCAAATCGAAGGTTATCGCTCTTCTCAAACCTGGAAAGGACCCCTCGGACGCAAAAAGTTATCGTCCCATATCCCTATTGTGCCACACCTACAAGCTGTTTGAACGCCTTCTTCTGAACCGCCTCGCTCCCATCGTGGAACCGCTTCTAATCCCGGAACAAGCTGGTTTCCGGCCAGGAAAGTCATGCACGAGCCAAACGTTAAAGCTAACACAGCACATAGAAGATGGTTTCGAACTCGGCATGGTGACAGGCGTGGTCTTCGTGGACCTAACAGCTGCTTATGATACGGTGAACTTACGGCGGTTGCTCTCAAAGGTGGGTAATATGACTGAGGACACCGGTTTCATAAATATCCTTCGCGAACTGCTCCACAACCGCAGATTCCAAGTCCACCTCCAATCGCAAAAAAGCCGCTGGCGCTCACAAAAGAACGGTCTCCCGCAGGGTAGTGTGCTTGCTCCGATCTTATTTAATATATACACTAACGATCAGCCTGCTCTGCACAGAACTCAGCGGTTCGCGTACGCAGATGACCTAGCAATAGCGGCCCAAAGTGACAACTTCGAAGACACTGAAGAAAGGCTATCAGCGGCGTTAGAGGATCTCACGACGTACTACGAAACCAACTGCCTGAAACCGAATCCCACAAAAACTCAGTCGTGCGTGTTTCATCTCCGAAACCCGGCAGCAAGTAGACCATTAAATGTTAGCTGGAATGGTGTCGCTATCGAGCTCTGCCTAACACCGACGTACCTGGGAATAACCCTAGACAGGACACTATCCTTTAAAAGCCACTGCATAAAGACACGCCAAAAGGTTAGCTCACGTAACTGTCTGCTGAGGAAACTTACGTCAACACACTGGGGCTCTTCGGCACACACCCTCCGTACAACAGGCTTGGCGCTGTGCTTTTCGGCGGGAGAATATGCGTGCCCAGTGTGGCACCGTTCCTCCCACGCAGGGCAAGTTACCTCGGCGCTCAACGATATACCTGCCCCATAATAACCGGTTGTCTCAAACCCACTCCACTTGACAAACTGTACCCTCTAGCGGGAATAGCACCACTGGAGACCCGCAGAGAGGTGGCATGTAGCGCCGAAAAACATAAACAGGAAATGGACCTAAGACATCCCCTCTATAGCCACAATCTGCCACCCTCCCGTTTAAAGAGTCGACGGAGCTTTGCGAGGTGTACGACGGCTACCAGGGTTTCGCCATCCGAGCATAGACTTACGCACTGGCAGAACAATCGCGCACCACCAGACTATGTTCGGCCCGCCGAGATGCTCCCTGCTGGGCATAAGCAGCCATGGCCGATCTGGAGAGCTTTAAACAGATTGCGTTCCCAGGTTGGCCGGTGCAAAGAGAACATGCTAAAATGGGGCGCCCTTAGCGGCTCAGACGCCAGATGTGCGTGTGGCTCAACCCCCCAAACGATGGCGCACATGTTGTCTTGCCCAGCAAGCCCTTACACGTGTTCCGAGCAGGACCTACGAGACGCGACACAGAGGGCCCTGAACGTCGCCACTTTCTGGTCCCGCACTGTATGATATTATGAAACCATCGACACGAGAAGAAGAAGAAGCACAACTGTGACACGCGACTTTCTCGCGCGACAAATATTACCTGTCTCATTCTTCACAGTACTGTAAGAGAGTGACGGGCGATGCTACGTCGAGCGACAAGAGTCACGAAGCCAAGTTGTGCTGGCAGGTCGCCAAGTCTAGCCGGACAGACTAGCCTGTTTGGCCGGACGTTCGGGTAAAAAGGCCGGACACACAAACAAAAAGCCTAACTATGTCCAGGTTTGTCCGGACACCTGGCAGCGCCAGGTACAGGAAGCTGGACATCCATCATCATCGTCATCATTTCAGCCATAGGACGTCCACTGCTGGACACAGGCCTCCTCAATTGACTTCCACATGGGCCGGATAGAAGCGACCCGCATCCAGCGAGTCCCTGCAACCCTGACAAGGTCGTCCGACCACCTTGCGGGTGGCCGTCCTACGCTGCGCTTGCCGGTACGTGGTCTCCACTCGAGAACCTTTCTGCCCCAACGGCCATCGGTTCTTCGAGCTATGTGCCCTGCCCATTGCCATTTCAGTTTGCTAACCCTGTTTGCTATGTCGGTGACGTTAGTTCGTCTCCGAAGCTCATCATTTCTGATTCGACATCCAAAGATGGTTAAAAAAGGATACTTTTTATCCGAAGACGATAAAAAAAGTTATACGCGGATGAATTTGCAGGCAATAACAGCCAAATGGTTAGATCCTTTACTAAGACACTTTTAAGTTATTAACTCGACTACGATAAAAAAAAATTACGCGCTCGAAGTAGCGGCTAGGGTTGCCATAGCCATACGAAAAAATTAAATGCCCTGATAAAAATCCGGGCATCACCCTAAAAGTCCAGACATTTCTGTTTTAAATGTCATAAGAAAAACTTGATTTTATAATTGTGTTTTAATATGGTATTGATGAAAAAAAAAACGTTTTAATGCATGTTTTTGTTGCGCATTCTTTATTTTTAATAAATGCATCATAAGATGTATTTTTTTTATTATAGGTACTAATTTCTAAAAATCCGAACACTTGCCATGTCCAGCCGCAATCCCGAAAAAGGGTAAAAAATCCGGACATACCCGGACAAATCCGGACGTATGGCAACCCTAGTTGCGGGTAGGGCTGCCATTATTAAATAAGCCAATCCCGGACAGACTTAAAAAATCCTGACATTTGGCGTAAATCGCATGCCGGACGTGTCCAAAAATACTATCAAAAAACAAACGCTTTATTTTTCATTCTCATAAAAAGTGTCCGGGTTTTCTCCGGACGGCCTTTTAACTAGGACAAATCCGGGCAAACCCGGACGTATGGCAACCCTAGCGGGGCACCTTCTAGCCGTTACCTAATAGTTATGTCCTAATCGGTGGGGCGCCTCACCGGGCGGCCTTGACATAGCGTCTAGCGAGCGAGAGGTTACAGCGAATACTTTAACAAAGAACGTATGGGCTTGAACGAGGCGAACCAATATCTTAATACCTGGACGATTGAAACCCATCGTCGTGATGATTTAGACGTCAGAAATAGGGCTACCATAAATTCGCCGAACCCGGACAATGACTTATAAAACCCGGACATTAGAAGTAAATCGCATTTTTTCCCGGACGTGTCCGAAAATAATATAATTAAGAAACAGTCGCTTTATTTTTCATTGACATAAAAAGAGTCCTGGTTTCCCCGGGACACTTTTTGATCCTCGCTACGCTCAGGATTCTACTTTAGGATCATCGCTACACTTCGCTTCGGTTGCGTTAATATAAGCAACCCTCACAATATAAAAATACTTTGGTCCCTAGATGCATAAGTTACTATTTTCTTCCTCGAGCAAAGGAATTTTCTGGCGCCATTTAATTTTTATGATTAAAATAATTATACGTTTATAATAATGACTGATCACATTTAACTAGTAGCGACAAACTCATAACTATTCGCTTCACAATCGCGTAAAAAAACTCACAATGGCGCCAGTTCTCAGTAATGAAGGCAAAAAATAGTCACACGAATGAATAATTGTATTGATTGAGATATAAGGTCGTAGTGACGTAAGTAATATGGACGCTAGGATAATCTAGCTAGGTTATCTTTGGTTGGATGGTGTATTTATTCAATCTCGATAAATAAACAAAAAGACAAAGAACCGGCCAAGTGCGAGTCGGACTCGCGCACCGAGGATTCCGTACAAACACTTATCCCGTCTTCACTGGCCGGGTTAAGTTCAGTTTGCACATGTATGTATGGCACCGGATAGAAATGAATGCAGTTAACCGGTCATGTTTGCTGTATAGGAGCCTAACTTTAATATTTATTTTATTCTGTTTTTAGTATTTGTTGTTATAGCGGCAACAGAAAATACATCATCTGAAATTTTCATCTACTGTCTAGCTATCACGGTTCATGAGATACAACCTGGTGACAGATAGGCAGACAGACGGACTGTAGTCTTAGTAATAGGGTCACGTTTTTCACACTTTTGGTACGGATCCCTAAAAAAGAACCGTCCAGCTACGAGCCAAGACATCATACTCATTGATCTCATTATACAAGCGCACATCGATTTGTAAGATTTTCCCTTAATATTAGGTAAGTATTAAAGACAGTGTATGAGAGATGAGCATCCGAAATGGTCTCCACTCAGCAATGCCGTTGGTTTCGCTGAGTAGGTAGGTATCAATGCCAATGGTTTTCTGTGGAGTTATTTATTTAATACGATCCCGCTAGTTAGATATTAAACTAAAGTGAAGTGAAGATACGTGGGCGCATCGTGTAAAGCTAACCGTCGTCTGACGTCATGTCATGGTGGCGTCATCTAGTTCCGAGTTGCGAAATGCCAGCTAGCATGCGCCGGCGCAGACGAGGTCGTTAATACGTGGCTTCTAACTGATCACGGACTAGCATAGCAAATAGAAGCTATTGTCATTGAAAAGTAACGTATACGTAGTACACGGTTTTTTGTGAAATTAGTTGGCCCGTCATGTCGGAAAGTGCTTTTTACGGTTCCGTAGTCAACTTGGAACCCTTATAGTTTCGCCATGTCTGTCTGTCCGTCTGTCCGTGTGTCCGTCCGCGGCTTAGCTCCATGATCATTAGTACTAGAAAGCTGAAATGTGGTATGAGTATGTATATTTTATTTATTTATTTATTTATTTATTCAAATTAGTTGCACAGCATTACAGTATTAAACTAAGGCACTGTGAACTACAAAATCATACATAAAATAAACTTAAATCTAGTTGGATTTAGGATTTAGGTTTTGGAGGGTTGGGTTTAATGTATATGTATCACGCCGACAAAACGATAAAATAAAAACTTAAAAAAAAAATTTTTCGGGTACCTACCTCTCGAACACCTAAAGTGAGGGTGATTTTTTTTTTCGTTTCAACACTAGTGTGTGGGGTGTCGTTGAATAGGTCTTTTGAAAGTAATAGGGGTCTCCAAACGTAATTTTTTGATAAAGTCAGCAGTTTTGTAAATATTCGCCTATATTGAACAAAATCGGTCGAGCTATTTTTGAGTTATCGCATAATTTCATAATTTTCTTAAAAGGACGTAAGTTGACTTCCAGAAGGTAATAAGTAATTAACAGTTACTTTGGCGTTTGCGACCTTTTTATAGAGCTTGAAATCATTCTCGTAACTTAAGTCTGTTGTGAAGGATGAGCATCTACGGAACCCTACACTGAGCGTGGCCCGACATGCTCTTGGCCGGTTTTTTTTTATAGGCTATGTCATAGGGGGTAAGCGAGCTAACGGTTTGCCTGATGGTGAGCGATTACCGTCGCCCATAGACACCTGCAACACCAGAGGAGTCACAAGTGCATTGCAGGCTTTACAGGTGGGACGCTCTTTTCTTGAAGGTTATAATTTCGTGTACTCAGATATAAAGAAAGTACTACTTTTTGGAATGATATTATAAGAATAAGAATAAGAATAAGAATAAGAATCATTTATTTCTCAGAATATGGTGCTTAACAATGAGTGATGTTACAATTTTATTTCCCGTACCTTCATATTCTACCAGTAAGTACTGGCGTAGAAACACAATAAAATAAAAATAAAAAATGACTAAATTGACATGCATAAGATAAACATAAAATCATAATAAAATCAAAATTAATTTGCAATAACATTGTAAAATTGGTAGACTAAAATTTTAAATAAAAAAAAATACAAAAATGTCAAATATAATAATAATAAAATGTCACTAAAATAATATTAACAATCATGTCGCAACAGCATAAGAATTTAGTTGAATAATAAAATTAATATAAATGTCTTTCTTCCTTATAATTTAAATATTCATCAACTTTATAAAAACATTTATCAAGTAACCAGTTAGTTAGGGCTCTTTTAAATTTCAAAACCGGTAATTCCTTAAAGCTCGATGGTAACTTATTATATATTATTATGCACATACAGAATACATTTCTCTTACAGTAATTCAAACGATAGCATGGCAGAGAGAGTTTGTGTTGGTATCTTGTTGGCCTGTTTGCCACGTCTGTCTGGAGTCTAAATAGTGAGGGATTTAATTTTACAAATAGACATACTTCCTTTATGTACATGCAGGCTACAGGCAGTATATGCAGGGTTTTGAATAGTGGCTTACAAGATTCGAGGACCGGTGCGCCACAGATGGCTCGTATGCATTTTTTTTGTGCTTTAAGAGCATCATCTAAATCTACCGAGTTACCCCATATTATTAGTCCATAGTTGAGGACTGAATGCACATAGCCATAATAGGCAGTGACAGCTGCTTTTTGTGAGACTATTTGCCTAAGTCGTCTTAAAGCATATACAAAACGATCTAGTTTGTCACACACGTATTTAATGTGCGGTTTCCAATTTAAAAATGAATCTATTTTTATACCCAGGAAAGTTGTTTCCTCAACTTGGTCAACGTTTTCGTCCTTGAAAGTTACATTAAGTGGTGCTGGATTAGCTTTGTGCGTTTTGTATTGTATAACTTTGGTTTTGTTTACGTTAATTTTTAGACCATTTTGCGATAGCCATTCATTAATTTTTGTTAATGAAGTTTCTATTTTGACCTTCGGGGAAACTCCTTGATCCGCTTCAATGACTACTGTTGTATCATCTGCAAACAGTATCAGCTTGTCGTCGGTGACTTTGGGCAGGTCGTTTATGTACAATAGGAATAAAAGCGGTCCAAGGATGCTGCCCTGAGGAACCCCATTCTTGTTAATTCTGAATTCAGACGTAAACGTATATTTAATTGGTTTTTTCTGGTTGAGGTCAATATTTGAGATTTGGACACATTGTTTACGATCAGTGAGATAGCTTACGAACCAGTCATATGCTTTACCCCGAAAACCATAGCGGTGCATTTTTTGGAGAAGTATTTTGTGGTTGACAAGATCGAATGCCTTAGACATATCGAGAAAGAGTGTTACTGTGGGTTTTTTTCTTTGTAACACATTCGGTAATTTGTTTTACAAGATGGAAACATGCTAAAGAAGTGGAACTACTCTTCCGAAAACCAAATTGTTCTGGTGTAAGAATGTTATGTTTAGAAACAAACTTGTCTAACCTTTTGTACATGATTTTCTCGAACACTTTACTAAGAATTGGGATGAGCGTGATTGGCCGATAGTTATTAATATCTAAGGGGTCCCCTTTTTTATAAATGGGTTTAACAATAGATTTTTTTAGCGTTTTGGGGAAAGTACCTTCCTCTAGGGACATATTAATTAAATAACTTAACGGTTGACATATAATCATTCCACAGGTCTTAAGCATTTGCGTATTGATGCTATCAAATCCGACTGCATTACTGTTATTTAAGTTCTTGATAACAATTGAAACCTCATCAGCATCAGTAGGTAGCAAGAAAATACTATTAACGTTGCTAGGCAAACCTAGAGGTACTTGGATGTTATTGATCATATTACTTTCGCCCATGTCTATGAAAAAGTTGTTAAAGACATGGCAAATTTCCTCTGGCTTAGACAGTGTGTTATTATTACTTATTATCTTGTCAATATTACAGGGTTTTGTTTTGTATATAACATTGGTGTTGATTGTGTCCCAGGTGGCTTTGCACTTGTTTTTGCTATTCTCAATGTGTCTTTTATTGCTTATTTGTTGAGAACTGAATATACACTTTCTTAACTGGCGGGAATATTTAATATAAATGCTTTTGTTTGATAATTTATCTGCTCTACTATTTTTGTATTTGAAATACAACTGCCTTTTAACAGAGCACGACTTTCTTAACCCTTTACTTAGCCATCTGTTTTTTGTTAATCTCGTATTCACTTTAACCAGTAATATAGGGAAGCATAGATTGTAGAAAAGTGTCAAAGTTTCATGAAATGACTCAAAAGCTTCGTTCACTGACGCTTTCTCATAAATATCAGAAAAAGAAAGTGCAGTTAAGCATTCCTTAAATTTACGTACATTATCTTTACTATAATCTCTTTTGTATTCATACCAGTATTTAGGGATTCGTTGCACTTTTGCTCTGAATGAAAGGATTTGTGCTGTTTCGTGATCTGACAGGCCAAGCTTGGGTAGTTGTGATGTTGTTTTTTTTATATTGCTGGCTATCTGGTCAATGCAAGATTTTTTTCTAGTCGGTGAATTAATATGTATACTGAGATTGAAATTTTTTAGGATACCTAGGAGTTGTTCAGATCGTCTACTACGTTTTAGAAAATCTACATTCCAGTCTCCACAAATTATGATTTTCTTATTTGAATATTTTGAAGTTATGTAGTACAGTAATAACTCCATTTTGTTTAAAAACACCCTTATTTATTTATTTATTTGTTCAATAAGTAATAACATGCAAATACACAACTTAAAGAAACACAATTAAACATGAAAAGAAAGAACAGCGAGACTGAAATAGGTAATAATAAGATTTTAAATGAATCTTCTTCCTCTACTGCCATACCCTAACGGGAGTCGGCGACCACCTTTGCGAAGTCCTTTCTGTTCTTAGCCAATCTTGCGAGTGTGGCTGCGTTCTTTATGTTAGTCCATTTTTTTTATATTATCGAGCCAGTTCATCCTCCTTCTTCCTCTACCTCTTTTCCCTTCTATTTTGCCCTCTATTATAAGTTTGAGTACGAGTATGTTATAAATAGGTATTTCTCATGGCTTTGTAGATGACCAAAATATGCAATTTTACGTTTAAATGAATAAAGGAGATAATAATAATAACAATATTTTGTAATTTCTTTATTGTATTTTACTTTGATATAACTTTATTGTAAAAAAACTTTGTAAAAAACTTTATTGTTACTTAAGATTTCAAATGAATAAAGGAGATAATAATAAAGACTAAGAGACTCTCGCTAGATGGCTGGATCAAAGGCCAGATGCAGAGGGGGGTACTCCTGGACACGGCGCGCATCGTCAGGAGGCTCCTGAGCCGGGGCCCGGGGCCCTGCCCCGCTGCAGGCAATTATAGGTTATGTTTTTTTTTAAATATGTTTATATTTTGTAATTTCTATGTTGTATTTTACTTTTTATATAAATGTATTGTAAAGAAACCTAACAAAAGAATTAAAATAAATAAAGGAAATAATAAAAAAAAACAATACAAAAAGACAAATCTATGCAAAAATAAATAAATTGTTTAAGTTTCTTTTAATTTTAGCTTTTCTGTGCATAGTTGTTAGTGGTATTTAGTTTAAGTTTTTTTATTTACAGTAAATTGTTTGTTTTCTCTTTTTTATGTTGAAATAAAAAAGAAATGTAAGTATGTCTGATATGCCTCGTTCTATGATATGGTACTCTACCAACAAATTAACCATACATACATACGTAACTCACGTGGCCTAGTGGTTATTTATGTCTAAGAGTAATTACGTATTCAATGTTTATTACAAATATGCTAATATGAATATTGCAGGCAGGCATCGAAGCAAGTCTCTACTTAAGTATTTAGCTACTGGTTATTAGGGCTATGGAATAAGAAAACAAGGTATGGCATTCCGACAAGGCAGACTTGTGACGTAGAGGGATTAGTTGCCGATTTCCTATTTTCATTTCCACATTATACGAAATTTCACTTCTTCCGCGCGGAGGGCCTCCACGCACTATTTTTTTGTCGTAATAATTGATTTTAAACACTCTTGATTTTAAGACATTCATACAGGTACCAAGGGAATCGGGGAGTATATAGGTAAGGTACTACTGGCAGCACAGAAACGGATTGACAGAACCAACCAACCAATCATAGCGTGATGACGTCATAAGTCATTCCGGAATGCCATACCTTGTTTTTTATGCCATGGTTATGCCATGGTTAGACCCGGTGACATTCCCGTTGGTGAGTTTGTACTCCCACACAAAGCCCGACTCACTGGTAGTGTGGGCTAACCAGCCCTGATATAGTTCAAGCTATGTTTAAAAATATTTTTTTTTGTAACTAGTTTTTCTTTGAACATCCGCCAACTATTCACCGAGACGATTCTAAAGAGCCCAAACTTGGTAGGATTGTATTTTATCACCCTTTAGCAGCATCCCGCCACCTGAATGGTGTCATATTATTGTATTGTCATTGAAGTTACGTGGTTGTGGTTACACCAAATTTATGCTCAATTGTTCACCGGAAAGTGGTTCAAATCTTACTTGCAAGATTTGATTACAGACTCCGGTACTGGGTGAAAGTAAATAAAAGCTTGTAAAAGGCCGTTTTCCAAAAAAAATATACCCGAGTCCTTGTCTCTTCCAGAACTTGACGATTCTGGCTTCATCCTACTCAGAATCGCTAGCATTTTAAATGTGAAGAATAAAAAATAGTGACCCAAAATTTATATGGAAATTTTAATTTCCACTACGTAACGCTCTTACAAATAAAGAAAAAGTTTATATTCACACGTGACCCAATGGAACGGACATTTTTTTATTCTTTACATTCTGTTCAAGTTCTGGAAGAAAGAGGGATTGGGGATTTTTTTGTGGAAAACCCTCTTAAAGGGCCACTCAGACAGGAATCTGCTATGATCGCAGTGTCTGATTGCCTTCTGTACCTTACTCTTGATCCAGCCATATAAAGAGTGTCCTAATGTATTTGATCAATTACTATAAAAGTAACGCAATAAATAAGTGACAAAGCGTTTATAACGTGATAAATAAGTGACAAACCATCTGTCACTCACACTCGCATCTTGTCAAAACGTGACGGATGCTTTGTCACTTATTTATCGCGTGATAGAACCATCATAGGCCCCCTGGGGGCCTATGATGGTTGCGTTTATCACGGGATAAATAAGTGACAAAGCATCTGTCACTCACACTCGCAACTTGTCAAAACGTGACGGATGCTTTATCACTTATTTATCCCGTGATAAACGCAACCATCATAGGCCCCCAGATCGTCGAAGAGACTTATATTATCATGGAATTCATTCGACAAAAGAGCGTTCGATTCCTTACCTGTCCGTATTACTCGCATCGCAGCTTCAAGACAAATCTGCCTCGAGATAAAATCTATTTTGCATTAGTTTCCATGTATGCGCGTCAGAACCAGTCGCCCTTGGCTAAATGTCGTTGGTTACCATTTAACATTTAAAAACGACGTAAATCCATACAAGTTTCATGACTTAAACGACTTTTTAGTGTCTCCGATTAGGTTAATTGTTAAATTATACGATTGATTTCGTTTTATGTTGAAATATCATATTTTTCACATGGAGTTAGGTAAGTTGTGTAACCAAGGAGGATCTTGCTGATTAAACAGGGCCCTAAGTCAATGAGACATTGCGATATCGACAATTTTGCTATATGTCTGTTTTTAGGGTTCCGTACCCAAAGGGTAAAAACGGGACCCTATTACTGAGACTTCGCTGTCCGTCCGTCCGTCCGTCCGTCCGTCTGTCACCAGACTGTATCTCAAGAGCGGTGTTAGCTAGACAGTTGAAATTTTCACAGATGATGTATTTCTATTGCCGCTATAACAACAAATACTAAAAATAAAATAAAATAAATATTTAACGGGGGCTCCCATACAACAAACTTACAGATAATGGTACGGAACCCTTCGTGCGCGAGTCCCACTCGCACTTGGCCGATATTTTTATCGTAGCCCTATAGCGGACATCTACTGATTTTTTCGAATGATAAGTGAACATTTTGACAATCGTCAAGCCATGAATGTCATCTTGGGGCCGATAAAAGTCCTCCTTTACCTACTTTGTTGACCGTCTGTCAAGTGTGAAGGTATCAAGCTGAAATTAATACCAAATATTCAGGTCTGCAACTCCTTGAAGCTTCTAAATCAACGCAATCAAAAGATACGAGCCTTTATGCTGCATTTGTTGACGCTACTTTATGCTGCATTGGCAGAGGAATCAAAACCTAGGGTATACTTCCCATTGACCTAAAATCATGAAATTGGGATGAAGTGACGTCATGTAACACAAGCAGTGAATCGAAAATGTGTAAATATAAATATTATAAAACACTTCTTCATCTAGTCAAATTTATTAAAATAAATATAATATCCAATGAATTTAGTAAGTAAAGCAATTTATAATGTTTCATTGTACTTTGATCTTTGTATCAATGGTTTAATTCAAACCTCGTTCAAATTAACATGCATGCCAGATACTGGTGAAATGTATGAACCTCTTAAATGTAAGTAAGTATACCATCTATTGCGCCATATTTTATGCACAATTAAATACCTATATTCTAAAGGGATCGCTCAAAAATACCGAAGTTTTATTTATCCGAAACCGTCGAAATTCCGAAAGAGAAATAACGCGAATCGATTTTACGATTATATTACGATTTTGCCATAGATCCTGAATTATGTTACATACTATAATTAGGTTAGGTTAGGTTTATAATGATAACCCATGAAAAAATCTAAACATATTATCTGACGACGCGTTTGGCTCGGTTTGTAGACACATGCCTACTGAGCCGGCCGTCCCGGGTTCGAATTCCGGCCGGGGCAAATATTTGTGTGATGAACTCGAATATTTGTGCTTGGGTCTGGGTATATCGTCGTCGTTTAAAACATAAATATGAAATATATTTGTATTATGAATACAAATATATTTCTTTATGAATATCTAATGTATAATTAATGACGTGTAAAATGTAATTGTGATTTTTACCAATAAATTGTGTATTCTGTATTCTGTAGTACCTACCCATAACACAAGCCTACTTGAGCTTAATCTGACTAGATCGATTTGTGTGAGGTTGTCCGATATTTATATTATTATTTATTTATTATTATCAGAACATGGTTTTCGGAATTTATGACAATTCGGAATGCTGCACTTGGACAAATGAAACATAGGAGAATTGTAGTGTACCCATATTCTAAGTATTCTATTCTATACTACTACTATCTATTCTATACCGTCAAAGCCCGTCTGTGGACGGTGTGGCTAGTCTAAGTGGTGCATAGATTTGCGCCGCTATTTTTGGCACCGCAGTCGACTCGAAACTTGTTCGCAAACAAGCCCGTCCGGTTATATAATGTCACGGAATGTCAAACCACATTGCCAAGTTTATGGATTTTAGCTTAGATTATTAGAATATTTCAATAAATATGTGATTATACTCATATTGGATATAGGGACAGTTTGATTTGAAAGGTCATCATCATCACAAATAAAATAAAATAAATAAATATTAAGGGACAATCATACACAAATCGACCTAGTCCCAAAACTAAGCAAAGCTTGTACGTATGGGTACTAGACGACGATATACATAATATATAAATACATATCAGTGCCTCCAGTGAAGAACGGACTAACACGAGTTATTCCCTTTGGTTTTTATTGCACCATTGGAATCAGCTCGTCAAACTACATAACATATCAAAAGGACATATCTCTAGCTGTCTCCTAACCTAGTTTTTAAAGGGTATAAGTTGAGGTTCATAAAGGTATAAGTTACTCTTATTCTGCATTGCAGACGTTTACAAGGGAACAAATGATCTCGAGTCAAAATTACGCACGAACCCAAAGAAATAATTACAGTTATATTTTTGAATTTTGACATAAACATATTTATACCATTATTCTAACATGAGCATAAAGGAATAACTCGTTTAGTGCCACCGGACCAAGTAACGCCATTTTGACATAAAACACGTCTATGCCATTATTCTAACATGAGCATAAAGGAATAACTCGTTTAGTGCCACCGGACCAAGAGTAACGCCAAAGGTCAGTTTCGCGACCATACCGTCTTGCCATTGGTCTATTTGCGTACCGCAGTTATTTAATTATTTACAATTGAATTTTTATTAAAACCCCTCTCTATTTGTTTTAAGTCGTAAAAGCTTAAAACTCAATGGATGAAAGAAGGTGGCAACAGTTTTACCAGTGAGAAGAAATTGTAGTGGAAAAAAGTGTTATGAATAGTACCCACATAGCATATAATGTATATCGTCGACCGTAAGTTCAAGTGGGGTAAGGTAAGGGACAAAATACGATTTTTCAGGAGAGGCTGACAAAGTTTTTTTTTAACTAAATCGTTTATTTATAACTTTTTTGTAGTGAACCTTTTTGGGTCTGGTTTCATACATAATCTTGTATTTTAGTGTTCTGTCTATCTATGTAGTGCTTGTTTTAATAATTTAGATATTATAGAAAATGACCATAATCTTGTATTTTAGTGTTCTGTCTATCTATGTAGTGCTTGTTTTAATAATTTAGATATTATAGAAAATGACCATGTCCCTTACACCAACTTATTTCGCTGCTGATGTCCCTTACAGACAGAGTATTCTGTAGTCTCGTCCCTTACCTTAAATTTACCTATTCATTGTATCCACTATATTGATGAAGAAATGGCGTAAGGGACTAATTGAGATTATGTGTTAAAGAAAAAATAACGTAAAGGGTTCGTTGTAAAAATAAATAAGTACATACCTTTGGCGTAAGGCGTATCTTAACACCGGAAACCTTTAAAACATTAATGTAAGAGGTATATAAATGTATTGAAACCTGTGAGCATTTTTTGAGTGTCCGTTACATGAAATATTTGTATCGTTACACGTAACGTTTCTATCGACGAGTGGAATAACGCACATTTTAATTTATGATTATTTTTTTATCATAATCACATTAATTATTTCTCTGCCTCTATGATCGAATACTGAAATAAACAACCAATGTTATTTATACGGTAAAATTATTAAAAGTTACAAAATTAAATACAATTCAGAAATAATCATTTTACATTTGTACTTTTTTAGGAGTCCTGTTAGATAACATAATAACAAACGGAATAATAATGGAGGAGGTATTAGCACGTTCTTTATTAAAAGTTTTTATTTATCTTTACATAAGTATTATATGTTAGAAAATATTTCAAGGAAGATTTAATTCACTTTCCGAGGACTTGAGTTGAAATTAGGTTTAGGTACATATACCTACATAACATACTTAGTTTCAACTCTAGTCCTCGGAAACGTTAATACAATACGCGTAGACCTGATCTGATGATGGGGCCAGATGGTGGATATAGGCAAAACTCTATAACGCAATCCTACTGAGTTTGGACTTCTTAAAAAATCGTCTCGGTACTTGATGAATTACAAAGAAAAATGTGCGCTGAAGGAATGGAAGATATAAAAATCTTCTTCAGTATAACTTTAACAGTCAACACTTTGACAGTGTTGAGAAATCGGAGGATCTAAATAGAGCTGTTGCCAGTCATGGACAGTGAGTGCAATGATATAGAATGTTGATATTGTCACGGTCCGACCCGTGTCTACTATTTGAAGGTAGAAATGAGACACAGATCACCATGCATAATAAATAATTTATTTAAAAACTAAACCCGGTGAAATAAAATTTTAAGGGGCGGGGTTGAGCCCTTAATCCACACAAGTTCTCAGATTACGTCGGTTAGGTACTCTCCTGTGATCGCCGTAGATGGTGAGCCCGGGAGTCGCGTGCTAGATTCCGCTGACGACCAGAGGCGGCAGGATCGGGTAGCCAAACCCCGTAGAAGGTACTGGTGGTGTACAGGTTGAGCCGTGACGGGATACCGGCCAAATTGGTAGCCCGAGCGTTGAACCCCAGTTTGGGGAAAGTTCAACACTCACTTCACAATTAACAGCAAGTATTATTTATTTAAGGAACGCTTAGTGACGATCACATAAATATTATATTACGGTTACGGGTTCTTAAGATTAAAATTCTCCTCCGTATTAATGACCATAAAATGTTGTGACGTGCGTTCACTCAAACTCGACCAAGAAATGCATCCGCGGGCAACCGGTACTGTAGTTTTAACTTAGCGATAACAAAAGATCTACTTGGAGCGCTAAAATGTTGCACCGCGCGAGTTTACGTATACGAATGCCGCTTGATGAATTCATGTTACATTTTAGTGGCTAGATATAGTTTTATTTTTGTGAATACGCAATTTATTGATTTGATTTTATATTATTGTAGATATTAAGTTATTAATGTAATATTATAAGTAGTTTTTTAGTATAGAAATTAGTTGTATAGTGTTTTTTATATAGTTTTAGGTATTGTAAATATTGGATTTAAATGTATTTTAAGGTAATAATATATATTATGTACGTGTAACGTTACATATACCCCTCCTCTTCCGGAAAAGGGTTTTATTCTTAAATAAAACCCGTTTTAGATTGCTCTTAGCATTACTCTTGCATTCACATCAACTTTCATTCTATCATTCGAAAACAAAACATATATAAAAGCATCAACAGCATTATTTACGCCATTGGCGCGTCCTATCAAACTTAAAGTCAGCAACTATAATAAAGCTAGTGACTCATGCTAAAACAAGATGTTAAAGAAGGTTTTTTTTATTTATTATTATTACCAAAAAGTTTCAGATCTTTGATATGCCAAACACCTATGTTTTTTCCGGACATATCTTCTAGAACATATACAAGAGGCGAACGTTTTTCAATCACTCGACATTTAATATACTTAGGGGCCAACTTCTTACAGAAATACTTGTCTTTATCGCTCAATATGTAAGTACGCTTAAAGACAATATCACCTACGTTGTACTCAGCTGGTTTCCTTCGCAAATTATAGTGTGTGGTATTCTTCACATGTGCATTCCACAATGAGGCTTGCACATCATTGAATACTGAAGAAAGACAACCCAGGTTTTCGGCGTATACGTCACGTGGCAAGAACAAAACTTCATCACCTAAGTCACAGTCTGTATAGTGCGATCCGCATAAAACTAGCTCCCTGCCGTACACTAAGAAAGAAGGGGTGTATCCAGTAGCTTCGTTTACAGAGTTATTAATTGCGAATTGCACTTTAGGAATATAAGTGTCCCAAGACCTGTGGTCATTTTCAACGAAAGTTGATAAGCTAGTGACGATAGTTTTGTTGTAACGTTCGACCAAGTTTATTTGCGGTGTATACCTAGGTGTAAAATATACATTGGGGACTTTGTATTTCTCAAATAAGGCTTTAGTAGTTGAGCTGATGAAATGGCTACCGTTATCCAAAAAAATCGTTTGTGGTATCCCGTAAACCAAAAAAATTGAGTCCTCCAAAATTTTTACGACCGCATCTGCAGTAGCGCGACGTAGAGGAAAAATGTTACAATATTTAGTAAAACAGCAGGTTACTACGAGCATATAACAATTTTGCTTACGAGTGACAGGAAGAGGACCTACAAAATCAATAGAGATCATTTGATGGGGGCGTGAGCACTGCTTTGGACGACCCATTTCTCCTAATGTAGTGTGATTTTGAGACTTGTAAGCCAAACAAACCGAACAAGCACCTACGTATTTTACAACACTCTGATGCATTCCAGGCCAGTAATAGGATAAGGCTAAACGACTGTAAGTTTTAAAGATACCGAGATGACCAGCTGTTGGTACGGAATGGTTCTCAGAAATAATTTGTTCACGAAATTCATTAGGAACTACTTCCTTCCATGCGAATTCAGATGTAAGATTTGATTTATTTTTGGAAAGCCGATATAAAGAGTTATTTTTGATGATAAAATTTGGAAAATGGTTCGGATCATTAAGACAACCGTTATACATCTTTTTGTACCAATCATCAGAAGTAGTGGTAATGGCATTTGATAGAGAGATAGCCGAAATGGGAACAGCACGTGAGAGAGCATCTGGTATCACATTATCTACGCCCTTTCGGTGCTTAATATCAAAGTTGAATGAAGATAGCCTTACTCCCCAACGCGCTAATCTTCCTGTCGGATTATCTAATGACAGGAACCATTTTAACGCAGAATGGTCAGTGTACACCACAAATTTTTGGCCGTTTTCGAGGTAGCATCTCCAGTGCTCGAGAGCAATCAATACAGAAAGCGTCTCTTTTTCCGTTATGCTGTAATTTTTCTCGGCACTGGAAAGAGATCTACTCATGTAGGCAATTGGATGCTCTTTACCGTCTATATTCTGCGTCAACATGGCTCCAATGCCATAGCTGCTAGCGTCCGTGTGGACCTGGAAGGGCTCAGTGTAGACCGGGCAAGAGAGGACTGGTGCGGAGACTAAACACTCCTTCAGAGCATTAAATGCCACATCAGCCTCCGGCGTCCACTGAAAAGGAGGTGACTTTTTGCCATTAGATGTGAGTTTATTAAGTGGGGCAGCTACTGTACTGAAATTAGGAACGAAACGTCGGTACCAAGTAGCGGTGCCGAGAAAGCGTTTCAGTTCCTTTTTGCTTTTAGGGACCGGGAAATTTAAAATGGCCTGTACCTTTTCCTGGTCTGTGCGAAGACCACGAGCATCAACTACGTATCCAAGATACTTAAGTTCGCTTCTAAAGAAATTGCATTTTTCAAAATTTACTGTCAAATTGGCCTGCTTCAATTTCTCTAGGACGCGCAAAAGACGAGACACGTGTTCTTCGAAGGTCGAGCTTATAATTATAATGTCGTCCAAATACGCGAAAGTTTTACCTTCCATGTCCCCAAAAAGCAAGTCTACTAAGCGCTGCTGAGTGGCTGGTGCGTTAGTCAGACCAAAAGCTGTAGTTTTAAACCTTAGGCTGCCACGGCCTGGTACATAAAAGGCAGTCTTATCCCGATCGCTAGGTTCTAAAGGAATCTGCCAGAAAGCTTTCGAAAGGTCAACGCTCGAAAGATATTTTGCATCACGAAGGTTGTCCAGAATCTCTGAGACATAGGGCAAATTATAAGCGTCTTTCTTCGTTACAGCGTTGATCTTTCGACTATCGAGGCAAAACCTGGGCTGTCCATTCTTTTTATTCACGATAAGTACTGGAGAAGACCACGCACTCTCGCAAGGTTCGATAACGTCGAGCGATAACATTTCATCAACTTGTTCTAGTAAAATGCGCTGCTTCTCTGGAGACATTCTATAATAACGCTGCCTTATGGGTTGAGCGTCACCAGTGTCAATTCTATGGGTTATCAAATGTGTTCTTCCTAGACCTTTCTCCTCTGTTGATATGTATCTAAATTGAGCTATAATATTATCAGCTATAGATTTTTGCGATGCTATTAGTTCATCGTAGGAATTAATGAAGGTTTGTGAATCATTTAATTTTACCTCAGCTAAAGGGCTCGCTGACATCGTAATGCTACCTAAATATTTGGGACAAATTTGGAAAATACGCCAAAAGTCAATGCCTAATATAATAGGTGTTTCCACTTCAGGTACCACATATGCCTTAATAATATGCAATTGACCTTCGAAGGTAACGGGTAAACACATATAACCAATACTTTTTAGAGATTGTCCGCCAGCAGCTACCATAGAAATCTTATCATCCTGTTGCAAAGTGCAGTCAACTAACTGTAAATGGGAATTATTACCTAGAATTGTTACTGCAGCACCAGAATCAAGTAAGCCACACGCGTCAATATTGTTAATTTTAATGTTTACATAAGGCCTAGAATCATTTATAGGTTTCGAATGCAGAATTGTAGATATTTTATATGTAGAAGAAAATGTTCTGATGAATGAAAGCCAAGTTTCCCAGTCCTCCCTATCAAAATTTCTACAATTCTGCTGAATTAGTTTTTTACATTCTGTTTATCTTTATTGCATACCGGACAATCAGGTGTCTTTACGTCCTTCAATCCGCATTTGAAACAGAATACGTCACGATTTGCTTGACATTGTCGGATATGATGTGTGTTGTTACGACACCTAGGACAGTATGGTTGTTGTTTATTTGCTTGGACTGTGTGTATATAATTTTGATGTTGATTTTTATTGTAAGTATATTGTTGATTTTTCTGTTGATTATAATTTTGATTTTTAGAAAAGTGTGCTTTATTATAATTAGTTTTGTATGTGTAATTTTGCTTATTATATGTATTTGCCACAAATCTGTTAGAGTCCTTATTTGCCTCTTTAGAGTACGCAAATTCAGGTGCGACAGTCTCAGAAGTCACTCTAGGAGGCTCCTGAAATTGTAAAAGTCGTGAATGGATTATCTCGTAATTGCGACAAAGTGAGCGTAAATCATCTATAGTGTCAATCTGAGTCACTGATGCGGCAAGAGCGCTAGCATAACAGGGCCTAATATTATGAAGGAGGATCTCTAGCTGCTCCGTCTCGGTAAAAGGCTTAGAAAGGCGGGAGAACATTCCACTCATAATCGAGAGATAAATGGTTATGTTCTCACGTTCCCCTTGAGTGCGCGAACGAATTTCTTGCTTAAGGCGGTAGTCGTAATCTGATTGATCAAAGTCCTCCTTGAGCTTAGCAGAGAGCTCAGGCCAGGACGAAACTTTGTCTTTTACCGAGCGGTACCAATGAAGAGCGTCATCCTGAAAGATTTCAGTGGCAAAAGCCAAAATTTTTGAAGAAACTATATTCCGTGCAACAATAAATTCATCAACGCGCTGTATAAATGAGCGAACACAAGTTTTGCCGTTAAATTTTAATTTATTCAAGTCAGCTACCGAACGATCGCATGTCACCGAAATTAAATTTTGTACTTCTGGTACCGAGGCCGAGGAGAAACAAGAGGCTGAGGTCGACGGTCCAGAGATTGGTCTTTTAGATTGAAGAGACGCGAGCCGTTGCGAAAGAAGTTTATGACCCTTGAAAATTTCGTCATACTCGTTTTTTGTATCGTCACCGCACGTTAACCTCGCTAAACGATTGTGAAGATGGTTTAACATGTTTTGCGTTCTCATGAGGGAAGGTTCACTAGGATCTGTTACATCGAGATTTGTCTGTATTTTAGTGAGAACTTCTAGGCATCCTTTAAGGTCCTGTCGAATATCTAGTGGAGACTCCAATATGTGTTCGGCCGGGTAGTCTGACGATAATTTGACAATCTGTCTACGCAATTCCTCAACAGAAGACGCCGCGATAGCACCACGAATCCGAACCTCATATTCGAGCTCCGACTTCTGAAGTGACAGATACTTGACAGGTAACATTGTGTCAAAATAAGTAACCAAATGGGCAAGTGGTAAAAAGCAACTAAAAGCACTAATCAACAATAATTACCGTTCTCCGATCTGTTACAATATACCTACTATAATCAACGTTGGTTTTTTTTTTATAATTTAATGATTCGTGTTAGTAAAACCAAAAAAACAGGTTAGCAGCAAAATAAAAAAAGGGTGCTACTAATGTGTGCTTTACAATAAAACAGTGTACACTTCACTTTAAAAACAAAACCATGAAAAATATAATTTAAATTTTAATAAGAAAGCGCCAGCTCAAGCTCCCAGAACACAAAGGCAAGTAATTTTGTATAAAATAAAATGTGGGTAAAAATATTTTTTTTAGCAGTAATTTAGACTAGTATTTCAACAATGTAGTACACTTTAGTAGCAATAAAAAACCAAAAAAACAAAAACGTTTTACAAAATATAAGCCACAAACACACACTAACTACAAAACCGAGAATAAAAAGAACTTGTGTGAATTTAACCACGTTTGAAGGCGCCAGTGTCACGGTCCGACCCGTGTCTACTATTTGAAGGTAGAAATGAGACACAGATCACCATGCATAATAAATAATTTATTTAAAAACTAAACCCGGTGAAATAAAATTTTAAGGGGCGGGGTTGAGCCCTTAATCCACACAAGTTCTCAGATTACGTCGGTTAGGTACTCTCCTGTGATCGCCGTAGATGGTGAGCCCGGGAGTCGCGTGCTAGATTCCGCTGACGACCAGAGGCGGCAGGATCGGGTAGCCAAACCCCGTAGAAGGTACTGGTGGTGTACAGGTTGAGCCGTGACGGGATACCGGCCAAATTGGTAGCCCGAGCGTTGAACCCCAGTTTGGGGAAAGTTCAACACTCACTTCACAATTAACAGCAAGTATTATTTATTTAAGGAACGCTTAGTGACGATCACATAAATATTATATTACGGTTACGGGTTCTTAAGATTAAAATTCTCCTCCGTATTAATGACCATAAAATGTTGTGACGTGCGTTCACTCAAACTCGACCAAGAAATGCATCCGCGGGCAACCGGTACTGTAGTTTTAACTTAGCGATAACAAAAGATCTACTTGGAGCGCTAAAATGTTGCACCGCGCGAGTTTACGTATACGAATGCCGCTTGATGAATTCATGTTACATTTTAGTGGCTAGATATAGTTTTATTTTTGTGAATACGCAATTTATTGATTTGATTTTATATTATTGTAGATATTAAGTTATTAATGTAATATTATAAGTAGTTTTTTAGTATAGAAATTAGTTGTATAGTGTTTTTTATATAGTTTTAGGTATTGTAAATATTGGATTTAAATGTATTTTAAGGTAATAATATATATTATGTACGTGTAACGTTACAATATTGATATATTTGATATAGTAATAAACAAGAATTATTTATTTTATCATTGATTTCTTATGATAATTTTATTATACAGCCACATTTGACTCCTTAGGTAGCCAATTTGATAAGTCGTGTAATTTCTAAAATACCATAATAAAAATTGGTATAAGTCGTTTCGTTTCGTTTATGAACGTCATTCAAATAGATGTAAGTCGTATTTTTTCGTTTATGCACGTCGTTCACAATGGTATAAGTCGTGTTCAACTTTTATGCTCGTCGTTCATAAGGGCATAAGTCGTTTAATTGCTAAAAAATCGGTAAAATTGGTCCATATAAATTGAGTTATGTCTTTAAATATTCGTGAACAAAAGGTATAACTACAAAAAAACCTGAAAAAGACATATTTACAGGGTCAAAGTATTAGTTCTTTATTTATAAAACGAATGCCTAACACCATAGCTTGCATAAAAATGCTTAAAAAGTTAAAGTTCTAAATATGTTCTATTGAAAAATCGTTTTTTGTCTCTCCTGAAAAGTGCCGTTTTTGAGTTATTCCCTTATTCACTGGAGGCACTGATATATAGATAACATCCATGACCCAAGAACAAATATTACATAAATGCTATTAAATGCTTGTTTATAATCTGCAAAAAAGAGGGGTGCTACAAATTTAACTTGTTTATCTGTGAATCTGTGTATCAGTATGTCTGTCTGTGGCATCAGAGCTCCCAAACGGATATACCAATTTGAGTGCTAGTTTTTTATTACACCCAAAAAAAAGTAGTGTTGTTTTATTAGTTTAACATGTGTATCTGTGGATCTGTCTATTTATGTATGTATCTGTGTGTCTGTTTATGGCATCATAGCTTTCAAACGGATAGAGCAATTTGAGAGCGGGTTTTTTTATCGAAAGACTTGTCCGTCGAGATGGTTCTTAGCTATGTTTGGTGGAAATAGGACCGCAGTCGTTTCTATTATATTTAGCTTTAATTGGAATGATCTTAGCTAATATTGAAGCTAAGAATTCCAAATTTTGTAGTTATGTTCAGTTTTAGTAGCATTTTCTATATTCTTTCATTAAATGAGGGTGTCATGATGACCAGCTACTTGCGTTGGAGTGTTTTAAATTTTTAATTTAGTTTATTTAAGTACGTATATATAAAATATTGAAGGTTCATTCATTCTTATATTAATCTCTTAAAGATTGATCATTTCCATTAAATAAGCAATTACGAATAACACTTAAACCAAGAATCAAGTTCTGTCGCGACACGCCAAGGGCGACGTGGTGACGTCACGTTTATAATCGTCATTCGTTTCTCGATCTTAGAAGCGATGTGAATCTGTAATATACCTAGGATCGCCATCTCGAAAACCTGGCTACCAGGACAAGAAACGTGAAAATCCCGGATTTTGGGGCCCAGGGCCACATTTTTTTGTACTTATTGAGTAAAATTCTAAATCAATACAAGGAAAAAAGTAACGGGGTTGAAGAGATCGAGGTTACGTTAATTTCTGTGTCGGAGTATTTCGATTTTTGCTTATTATTTGTTTACTAGGCGTCTATTTAAAGCGTTTCACACCTAGTACACAAATTGTACCTATAACGCAGAAATCGACGCGGCCTGACAAAGAACATCCTTCCTATTCAGTTGCCAAAATTTCGTTTCTGGTCAAGTTTTGGAGGAGAAAACAGACGCGAACTAAACCTCGATTTGTATAACCCGGTTACGTTAAGAATGGACCTCATTTATATGCGACGCCGTAGTTAGCAGGTGCAAACTTAACTTAAACTGATGGTATGGGAAAAGGGGAAATGATATATCCTCTTCACTTGTAGCTTTACCATAAGTTACTTTGTAGATCTACAATTTTATTCTCCATACAAATCGTTTACGCAGTCGCTAGCGAGAACGGTCACTGTTAATTCATGGTAAGGGTACTGAGAGTATACTTAGACGACTAGTGATGACCTCAAGACTATAGAGTGTAGACATACAGTATGACATCACAGTATGTGACTCGACAACCAGCGCGGTTTCCTGTTTAGACATTAGTATTTTACGAGTTTCACGACTTTTAAAATGTCTGTCTATACGCACTTAAGTATATTTATATTGTTGTCTGTCTCGATGCTTGTAGGGAACATGCACACAACAACAGATCAACAAGTCCCCAATCCGTATTTCTTGCTTTGACATTGACACTTGACAGTGCTACGAGTGCTACTATTTACAAAAGCATAAGACCTGTCGTCATGTTTAACCTCCTGAGTCCCAATTAATAGTTAACTATTTATCTATTTGTCATACGGCTTAAATTAAACTGACAAATTATGAGTATACAGATAAATATAATGTGAAAACAGTTTTGTGCGACGATGTACACACATATATAGTTGACATTTGAATAAATAAATACATAAAAAATAAATAATGAATGCTGGTAGTCAGGAGGATCAGAGTATTGGACAGTAAAAGATACGGATGAAATGAGATTACATGTAGCAGAGATGAGAATGTAACGATGGATGCGCGGGGTGACAAGAATGGACAGATTAAGAAATGAGTATGCAAGAGGAAGTCTGAAAGTAGCACCAATCAGGTAGAAGCTGCAAGTTACTATCATGGTATAGGCACGTGATTTGAAGAGAGGATAGCCACCACGTAACCAGAATAGCGTTAAGTATGAATGTAGACGGATATAGAAGAGGAAAACCAAAGAAAATATGGATGGATTGTCTGAAAGATGATATGAATAAGAAGGAAGTAAACGACAAGATGACGAGTAGGGAAGAATGGGGGAAGAAAACATGCTGCACCGATCCCAAATAAATGCGATAAGGGTAAGGGAATGATGATTGATAGTGCTTCGAGTACCAATAGTTCCTTCATGTTCTCTTGCTCAACGAAGGTGCTGGCAAATGGCCCTGCCGACGGAGACGGCCACCGCGAAACACATTTGCCTACTACATGAATCGAGCTACATGACCTACAACATGCAGACTGACCTCAAAATGTTGTCAAGCTAGGTACACGTCCGCTGGTTCGAGTGCCCGTGCACGCCAGTACACACACGCTAGGCGCTGGGGCAGTGCGCTGCCTACAGCCTAACAGCACGATGTCGGTTACAGCCCTAAGGCCATTCTGAATGTTTCATATCTTATCAATAGGCGTGTAAACATTTTTTTTTTGAGGATACCAAACGATTTTTTTTTATTGGGATTAAATAGGATAAACTACACGTTAGTCCTACTAAAAAAGACTGCTCAAAAAGTCAGAAATGACGGTCGATGTTCAGAAATCCTACAAAGCGCTAAAAAGTTAAATTGATATTTATAGTGCTGATTCAATTTCTTCCCGGGATCCTTACTAGGTCGTCGGTCCACCTTGATGGGGGCTCACGCTGTGTGTTCCGGTACGCCGTCGCCATTCAAGAACCTTTCTGCCTCAACGGCCATCGGTTCTACGAGCAATGTGCCCCAGCCACTGCTACTTAAGTTTGGCACTTATCTGAGCTATATGCACAAACCTTGGTTCTCTTGCGTATCTCATCATTTCTGATTCAATCCCGCAAGGAAACTTCGAGCATAGCTTCTTATAACATAGGACCCTTCAAACGCGTGGAGAAGAAGTATCTCTAGTGTCGACTGACAAGGCACCGTTGGTTTTTTATCAATTGCTATTGCGACTTGGGCTCCCCTTTTTGCTTACCATCAGGCGAAGTGGAGCCACTATGTTATGCCGTTAGCATAGCTCGCTCCATTGCCCCTTGAGACCGGTCGTTGTGGAGAACTTTGGGGAAGGCCTTTGTCCAGCAGTGGACGTCTATCAGCTGATATGGTGATGATGATGATGATGATGATGATGATGATGATGATGATGATGATGATGATGATGATGATGATGATGATTGTGCACGAGCCCTTTGTCTACAAATATCTCTTTTTAACCTTCGATGTAGGATGGGCGAGTAGGTATAAATTTAAACTTTAGACTGTCTATCTATCGGTCTGTCTGAAGAATTAGCGACATTCCAACCGCCAAGGACGAAGGCTTGACGTCATCTGTAACCGTCATTTTGTATTCCTAACTCGTGATTCTGTGATACGTTTGTATCTAAATAAAAACCAGTCAAGTTCGAGTCGGACTCGCGCACCGAGGGTTCCGTCACACACTTCCCATCTTAACTGGCCGGGTTACGTTAAGTTTGCTCGTGGTATATATGGCGCTGGATACAAATGAGGTGCAAAGTTAACGTAACCGATCACGTGTGGGATATGGGAGCCCCAATTAAATATTTATTTTATTCTGTTTTTAGTATTTATTATTAAAGCGGCAACAGAATTGCATCATCTGCCGCATACAAATGAGGTGCAAAGTTAACGCAACGGATCACATGTGTGGTATGGGAGCCCCCAGAAATATTTATTTACTTCTGTTTTTAGTATTTATTGTTAAAAGAAATTTATTTATTTTATTTTTATTTATTTATTTATTTATTTATTTATCAATATAAACTTACAATTTTTGCACCAAATCGTTTACATGAGACCATTATACTTATTACTTATTTCTAAGGCACCAAAAATACATCATCTGTGAAAATATCAACTGTCTAGCTATCACGGTTCATGAGATACAGCCTGGTGACAGACGGACAGACAGCAGATTATTAGTAATATCTACCCATTTTTTACCCTTTGGGTTCGGAACACTAAAAACGCAAACGACCGCACTTTAAGCGTGATTAGATTTTTCCCAAGTAACAGAACAAGCTGCAGAAGCAGAAGCAAAATAAAGACGCTGTTTAAGCGCTTCTGCAAGTTGTTTGCTACTTTGGGGTGCTTTCGGTTATTATTTCGGCGACATTCGTGCATTTAACTGGCAAGGTCAGTTTCGGTCGGGTGAAAATCGGTAGATCTACCACCACTGTGGGTCAGTACGTATTTAATGATTAAAAATGCGTAAACCGTGTTTGAGTGTTTAAAATTGCGGCAATTTCTTTGCCTTGCCAAAGTCACTTAAAGGATTCCGTTTTAAGTGATGAAGTAACAAGATAACCTTTGGCTCTATGGACAACAGGCTACATTCAATAGAAAGTTAGCAACATTTCGTTCCATGCGTTGAGAATTGTTTACGATCGTACAATTTTGAAAAATAGGTAGATTTGATGCTGAAAGTGGTAGATTGGTAGAACGGAGGCAAGAAGGTAGATCTACTGAAAAGTTATTAGATGTGAAAACACTGCGGATAAGGAACATGACAAAACAACAGTATCGTATAACAACACACAAAAAAAGAAAATGCAGTCTTCTTCTTGTCTTTCTTCATTATCTTCTTCGCTTTGTAGAAGAACGGTTGCCAACGTAACCTCTATCAGGCTATGTCTGAGGCGTCAATACAGACAAAGCCAAGGAGAGGCTAGGTCAAGCTTCCATTCGTGGCGATCTTCTGGATTCTTCTGTGGTCTTCATTTGTCTTCTTCGATGACTATAATATTCTAAAATTTTCTTGTAAATTACAATGCAATACAATATAAGTACTCTTTATTCCACACCTCACATAATATACAGGAGAAATACAACGCAAGAAAATACAATTAGAGGTAAACAATAGGTGTTCTTATCGCTAAAGAGCGATCTCCTCCAGACAACCTTTGGGTAGTGGAGAACTTGAAAGTATGATGAAAGTATGTTAATGGAGAGAGGTCGTTATTTCTGCTTAGCTTAAGCTGAATATCTATCTTATCTTTCATTGTTTTTTAGGGTTCCGTACCCAAAGGGTAAAAACGGGACCCTCCCAAGTAGCACAAGAACCTGTTTAAGAGCTGTTTATCAGAATATGTTTACGGCTAAAGCTGAATTACTCAGCTGAATAAGAGCTGAAAAAGCGCGTTTTCAGCCTTTATTCATCTAAATTGGGCACAAATTAATCAGCCTTAAGTTCACATAGCTGTTTAATAGCTTAATAGCGGCTGTAAAACGGTTGTATTAAGGGTCACAAGAGTTACAAGGGCTGAATATCGGCTGGCTTAAAGAGCTCAACGGTCTGCTTATTCAGATTAAAGTTTACATGTAAACCCTTATTACTGTCTTAAACCTCCACAAGTTCACATTTAGCTGGACAAGCAAAAATGTATACTATAAATATTTAAAACGTGACGTTACAAAATTGTTTAATGTTCAGCGAATATATGTGTTGTGTTTTTTTATTGAGAGCCATCACTTTTGACTGTCATATTGATTGAATTGGTGAATGGCGGAATCAAAATATTAACTGGTATAGGTACCTGAATTTTCGGTTAGTTAGTGGAAAATTATTGCGGTCTCGATTTTACTGTGATTATATATACATATTATCTAAGAAAATTTTCAAGCGCTCCTAAAATAATACGTTTTTGGACAATGTTAATAAAATATACAGGGTATTTCAGGTGTATCCTCTCACACACCAAAGGCGTTTTCCTTTTTTTTCATTTAGAATATCCCAGGAACTGTTGTTACTGGTCTAAAGAGAGTAAACATTTGAGATTTATAAGTTCTTTGTAGTTGAAATATAGTCAAAAGCTAAGATAAAGAACAATAATTTCAAGGTTATACAAAAAAATGGTGACTATCTTTCTACATCGGTGTGAACGCACTTTTACTTTATATTTCAGCTACAGGCTGCGTAACGATTCACTTGTGTTCCGTTATTCAGCCTTAAACAGGAATAAGTGTAAATAGTGACCGCAAATACAGCTGCAAGCTGTTTTCTGTGTCCTTGGTGGTTGGTTGGTGGTAGTTTTTATTCTTTGAGTTTCTGTAATTTTCTGGTATTCTCTCATAAGTTTTCTCCTGACTCCTCCAGTTCGCGATCTAATTTTCCACGAAAACCCTTAATGCGGCCAGTAAAACACTTACACAAATTCAAATATACACTACCTTTTTGACGTTATTTGCTACACAAAGGTTTACGTGTGTATATGCAGTCAGCCAAAATCTGATTAATACTTCGCATGTGAAACATTGTTCAGCAGTAGCCGCTAATTTGATTCACTCATATTTTTCTAAACAGCTAAAAGCGTTCTGGTGTACTTCTAAACAGCTGCTATGCAGATTGTATCAGTAGGCTGAATAAAAGCTGACTAGCAGAGAAAAAATAAGCCCTCAGCAATAGTAACGTCCACATGTAGGTCACTATACCTCCATTGACTTTATAATAGTGCACAAGTGGTATCATAAAAAGGCAACGTAATAAATATGCACATGTGTTATCTTATACAGCACTTAGCATAAAGTTCACTATTAAGTTGCCCTTAAGCAGCTAGTAGTGTTGGAAAATTCTTACAGCTGAATAAGGATGAGAATGTGCGCCCTTTGTATATCGAAATACAGCTCTTATTCAGCCTGCGCTGTTTAATTGACACTATATGCTATTATGCAGCTGTAAGTTCACGGATGAACTATTGTAAGAGTTTATATCATCGTAGAACTGGATATAAGACCACGAGTGAGTAGTTATATTGCCTACTGTGTTACTTGGGCTATTACTGAGACTTCGCTGTCCGTCCGTCCGTCCGTCCGTCCGTCCGTCCGTCCGTCTGTCACCAGGCTGTATCTCAACAACGGTGATAGCTAGACAGTTGAAATTTTCACAGATGATGTATTTTTATAGCCGCTATAACAACAAATACTAAAAATAAAATAAAATAAATATTTAAGGGGGGCTCCCATACAACAAACTTCTTATAGATTAAGTATATATATGTATAGGTACGGAACCCTTCATGCGCGAGTCGGGCTCGCACTTGCCCAATTTTTTTTTTTTTAAACTACTTAAATTTACAAAATTCACGCAGGAAACTGGTATCTGCAACTTATTTTCGACTGCACGCAATGAAAGCATGAAATAGTTATGTTAATATCTAAAACTCAGGGAAAACTATTATTGGCTTTAAAAAGTTGGTTGAAATTATCAATATTGTTGTCATTATTATGAAAAAAAAAAACACTTTTTAAGTTATTATTTATCTATTTAAACACGTATATTGTCGTCTTGTACCCATAACACAAGCCTTCTTGAGCTTAATTTGGGACCAGATCGATTTGTATGAGGTTGTCCTATATATTTTTTTTTTATAAGGCCTCTTAAGAGACTTCACTTCAGTTCAGTTAATAATTCAGCTAGTTCAGCTAATACATGCACTATGACGTCACCAACCGTTTTTAAATCTCAATATGTAAGTCTAGACTGAGACGGCATTTGAATAGTGTGACGTTATTTGTATTTTTAGATCGACTTTTAGTTTTATAAGATCTGAATCTCATTAGCAAAGGTTATTTAGTATAAATGTTGTATGCTCAATGATTCTCATTTAGTTTTTTATTATTTATATTCAGACGACGCGGTGGTAGGGATGCCTGCTGAGCCGATGAGCCTGGGTTCGAATCCCGGCAAGGGTAAATATTTGTGTGATGAACTTGAATATTTGTTCCTGGGTCATGGTGTTGTCTATGTATTTATCGATATAAAGTATGTATATCGTCGTCTAGTGCCTATAACACAAGCCTACTAGAGCTTAATTTGGGACTAGATCTATTTGTGTGAATTTGTCCGTTATTTATCATACAGGGTGAATTCGGATACGTGATCAGACATTATAAGATTTAATAAAGAATAAGTGAACGATACTGTTGTTTTTTTTTTCACTTTTAAACAGAATTAAATATTATTTTATACAACTTAGTCAGCTTACCAATACATTTAAAAAAATATAGGGAAAAATTGAACAGGTCATATTTTAACAGCTACTGAATTGAATTAGTGACCATTTAAGTAAAGGTCGATGAAAGTGATTTCTAATGACGTTTTCAGTCACCCAGTATATTTATTATAAACTTATTTAAAATATTAAGATTACACTCGTGTGAAATTATCAGGAACGGCCCGACATGTTTCGAACTCATATGGACCTCTTCATCGTAGACTCAGACATGTAAAAGTGCCCTTGCAGAATAAAGTTCATTATTTCATTATTTCATCAGGGACGGCTATCCGTACAGTCGCGCGGTAACTTTAGCACAAGCATTTAAGATTCATATATAGAATTTTAGTTTATTTATACATCCGAATACCATTACCAAAGGTTAGGTTAGTCATTGTCCAATGATTCATTATTGACCGATCAGACCCAACGCCCACGACGGATTTTTGATAAATTACGATACTGTTTTTATACCTGAGCTCTGGGTCGATATACCGGATGATCAATCCAAATCGGACAGTAAGAAGAAGTCAAAAACTACCTATAAGAGATAAAGAAATCTGTTCTTAGGAACCATTACAGATACAGATATTTATTCATAAAAATCGATATTTTACATGTCATTGTCTTAACTAAACTTAATTAGTATATCAACTTTTTTCAGTTATCAATTACATTAACATTCGTCGTCGTCTTTAGATTTAATAAAAACATTTTTTTTTATAAATCTCATATATAATTTCATACATAACCCGGTCAAAGTCAAAAGTTAAACCAGGTTCAATTCCCAGTTATATGAGATTATAAAAAAAAATGAATGCAGTTTCTATTAAATCTAAAATCGACGCCATGTGGTTCCTAAGAACATCAGATTTCCCTAGTTATCTTTTCTAGTTTTCTTCTTTTCCCTACTGACACATTTGCGTTGATCACCCTGTATAGCCATGTGAGCCATCGGTCGCTTCGGTCAGTATACATACATTATAGTGATGAATTGATGATTTTAAGGAGTTAAGAGGAAATTAAGCATATGTGCTCGACGACGCGTTTGGCTCGGTTTGTAGACACCTGCCTACTGAGCCGGCGGTCCCGGGTTCGAATCCCGGCCAGGGCAAATATTTGTGCGATGAACTCAAATATTTGTGCTTGGGTCATGGTTGTTCTATGTATTTGTATATTTATCTATATAAGTACGTATATCGTTGTCTAGCACCCATAACACAAGCCTTCTTGAGCTTAATTTGGGACTAGATCGATTTGTGTAAGATCGTCCAATATTTATTTATTTATTTATTATCGTTACGATTGGATAAGTTTTGGAGATCGAAATCTCGATTTGTATGGAGAAAATAGTAGGGGTATTTTCTCTGATCTGGGGGACATCGGTTTTAGTTAGTTACTTTTGGGTAACTATATATTTCATTTAATAGTTGCGTGGAATACAAAACTAAAGGCGATCCTGCATCACGCTATTAAGATTTTTCCTGAAATCATGATTTTCGAATAGAAAACTGATTCAAATACAAATTAAATCCTTAGAGCCCCCATAAATATTAATAATATTCAGTTTTTTAGTATTTGTTATTAAAGAGGCAACATAAATACATCATCTAAAACTGTCTAGCTATCACGGTTTATGAGATACAGCCTGGTGACAGACAGACGGATAGTGGAGTCTTAGTAATAGGGTCCCGTTTTTTACCCTTTGGGTACAGAACCCTCCTTTTATTAGGCCATTTAGAGCCCAAATAGATCCGAGTTGCAAAAAAATATATTGGATATCAAAAAATAAAACAATTGAGAAGAACCAATCTGCCAAAATGACCCAAAAACAACCATTCAATACCCACTGTGATAATAAAAAGGCATAAATTTAAACTATAAGATTCAACGAAACTAAAATTCAATGGAAAAACACGAAGCCTTGTCATTTGACCAAAAATCCATGATCCCTCACGTTTTCATACTAAACCTCACAACTGGCAAATGTACAAACTTAACCTTACAGTTGCAAAATCATGCTAAGTTTGTCACGTATTAAATTGACGTTAGTCTTGGAGTTTTCTGCGGTTTTCAACGGTAAAACATATGTTTGTAACTACATGTTAGGTATCAAGTTATGGTGGTTAATATTAAGTATGCTAATCTGAACATTTAGAGTCGGATCGCGAGTTGTTGACCTTTGCGACAATGTCAGATGTGGCCAGAATCTAAGTTGGCTGTGAACGAAATTTTAGTTTTAACACGTTTTTAGTTTTAACAAAGATCTTACACAAATCGACCTAGTCGCAAACTAAGCAAAGCTATGGGTACTAGACGACGATATCCATGACCCAGAAATAAATACGAGTATATGAGTTCATCACTCAAACATTTATTTAATAATATTTGCCCTCGCCGGGATTCGAACCCAGGACCGCCGGTGCAGTAGGCAGGTGCAATACAAACGGCGCCAACCGCATCGTCTGCGACATATCTGTTCCTACCGGCATTTCACAAGAGGAGACCACTGTTGAGAAGAAACGCCGAAAGAAACAAATTTCGCCAATTCACTTATTCTTTGCAAAAGATTTCAACGAGCGCTTTACATTTCACGTCTCTTTTTATAAATTGGTTTTATAAACGACTAGTAAATATTACTTCCAATATGTTGTGGAGAACTTTAAGAGATGCCTTTGTTAAGCGATGGACGTCATGGACGACTATCGGCGGATGATAATGGCAACTTGTTAATGTAGCTCAATTGACAACATTTCATATTTTCAAGAGCACAATAAATAAATAAACAAATATCAGACAACCTCCCACAAATCGATCTAGTCCCAAATTAAGCTCAAGAAGGCTTGTGTTATGGGTACTAGACGACGATATACATACTTGTATGGATGAATATATACTTAAATACATAGAACAACCATGACCCATGCACAAATATTCGAGTTCATCACACAAATATTTGCCCTGGCCGGGATTCGAACCCGGGACGGCCGGCTCAGTAGGCAGGTCTCTACAAACCGAGCCAACCGCGTCGTTTATTACTTTTCTGTATTCCGCTTAAAAAGAGGACTTAATCGCTATTTTTATATTTTTCATGAGACACTAAGTATTTTATTCTTTATTTATTTAAATCAACTGATTCCAAAATGTAGTAACTCCAAAACTATGACACAATGGAAAGGATACTTTAGTCTGGTCTCTAATTAAAAACTTTGAGCTTGATATTGTTGATGGCTTATTTTTTTTCGCGGATAGATCGAAGACTTCGGTTATTTTATGTATCTTCTTATACCGGGTGTTTCCTGTAGTAGGAGCGATAAATTAAAACATAGATTCTTCGCTTGAAACTGGACAACATTTGTTAAGCAACTTCTGAAAATAACGTGTATTAAATGATATTTTGTAGATCAATGTTTAGACAAAGAAGCAATGTATTGCGAAATGTCCGATATTAGTAGAGTGACTGCTATGTCAATGCTCAGGGAATGTCAATGTTGGACGACGTACATTGAAAATACTATTTAATTTGTTTGAAATAATAAAATTCTGAAAACTGACTTTTTTTTAAAGTTGCTGTACAAATGTTGCTCAATTTGAAGAGTAGAATCTATATTTTAATTTATTGCTCCTAATACAGGAAACACCTGGTATGTCAAATGATTTTTAGGGTGTACTCGACGCAAATCTCCCTAGATCTCTATATTAATTTCCAACTGTTAGAAATATTACGAAATATTGACAATTCTGCTTGAGATAACTGCTTGATTTGTGTCATTGTTTCTTTACGTTTTTGATGATCCTGTACCAAATACTAGTTCCTGTTTGACCCTATGGTTGACTGGTAGAAAATGCCTTGTAGCATTAAAGACACCATTTATACCAACTATTTTACACTGAGTAATTAAGTTTATATCATACTAATATTATAAAGGCGATAGTTTATGAGTGTGTTTGTGAGTCTTAAATTTGCTTAAGGTGTATTTTACGTGCCCTTTATTGGCGGAAGTCTAGGTATTTAATAATTTGTTGGAGTCGAAATCTGTTAAAGCTATTCCTTCAAAATTTTGAAGTGGTTTTTTTTTGTTACTATTTTTATTTGATTGTTTAGGTACTTTTATATCTATCAGTGGTCGACAAATCAATGCAATGCAACATCGCGGACTAACGAAATACGGTCATGATTATAATAATTAATTCAGCACTATGTTACACTCAATACAAACAATATCACGTCTATAAAATTAGCTGATTTGATCGGTCACGAACAGGAAACAAGCCTAGCACTCTTGCAACACTAGCGCCACCAATGTAACACGTTTCAGCGGACATTTTTGGATATATGAAGAGGCTGCTCCTCCCTTCTACACTCCATAACCGTGACATATCGATACAATTGATACATCGTTTAGCTGTCACCGTCAATAGAATTAGACTCTATACAGAGTGATCAAACCACCTACCAGTTTTATAAATCTCATAAATATGTATTATTTTTTGTTTAGCTGAAATAGATTGTTTTTATAGGTATAAGAAATTAGTTCCAAGTATTACAGTTGGAATACATAATATTAGGGCCCAAGAAAAGCAGAATAATATTTTGATTCATTTTCATGCTGTCAATGAAATTATATTTTTAAACACAAAAGATGGAGTAACTACTAAAGTATTGATATGCTAGTTTATCGACATGTAAATCCCTCTGTCACTCTCAGTATTCCCATATTTGTTTATTACGTACATAACTACCTAATTGCAAATCTAAAAACAACGTTTATGCTCGTCACTCAATATTCGCCCTTGCTAGGCAAAAACATAAAAATAATGTACTTATGTAACATTTGAAAAAAAAGTTAGGTAATGAAACACGACAGCTAAAAGGCCGACAAAAATCTAGGAACAGCTGATGATAAATATCAAATGTTTTTGTGATTGTGACAAAAATACGATAGCGATAGTATTTAAATGCCAGTTTCTACCTTATTATGTTTAACGTTTACTAAACTCCGAATAATTGAAACAGTCAACCAATTAGATAAAGAAATCAACTAATTAAGAGGCTTTATTCCTTTAAAAAATATTTTATTCTTATTATGACAAATATATTGATAATTCCAGCCCACTTTTTGACGTGAATAATACTTTTCCCGGAGTAACATTGCTATTTCATGCTTTCATTGCGTGCAGTCGAAAATAAGTTAAAAATAAAAGCAGTTTTCCGCGTCAATTTTGTCAAATTCGAGTAGTTTTTGAAACAAAAATTATCAACGAAAATTTCAAACTATAGGTTTCAATAAATTGCAATGGCCCTGTTCTAAGTAGTAACATTGATAATATGTTAAGAAACGTTTGATCATAGGGAAAAATTTCTAAAACATAATTTTTGAACGGATATAGCCTTAGGTTTAGTAGAAAAACTGGAAATACCTGAACGCACCCGTTTAAAAACAAACTTAACACGTCTTCCTCTCACTGGCACAGAATTAGCACTGACATCGGACACACGTGACACACGGACCACTGTTCAAACTGGTTGAATAATTTATTCATAATATTGGCGCCTGGGATTTTAAAAAGTTGCAGGAAAAAAATAACGTGTGTGTAACCCTAGCTGCACACTCGCGTTGGCCGAGGTTGGGCGAATATAGTGAAGTGGGGGATTTATTTTGGCCAACTTCGGTCGACTTCGCGATGTTGAATTCTACAGCGTACTGTAGTTATATGAATAAATATAGCTAAATATATCACGAAACCAAGAAAAAAATCCAGAAAAATAAATATTTTTTGGAAATATGTGACTTCAAAGGTAGCGCAAATTTTATAATATTTTTTTTTAATCGAAAAGAAATTTTGAAAATATTTTTTTTTAATCCTCATATTTTTACCATGAACTTAAAAGCACCTTTTCACGGTAAAAATGTCAATTTTTTTTAATTTTTCCATACAGTTATTGGTACCTATACCGGCCTGCTGTGACGGCTGTGACGTCACTAGCCTGGACGCCTTTTGTATGGAGCGTTTTTAGCGCTACGTAGGAATACTGAACTTTGACGGTCATTTCTGATTTTTAGAGCAGTTTAAGTGTAGTCAGTCCCATATAGACATTTGATCACAACAAAAATAGAATCGATTGACATCCTCAAAAAAAAATTAGTCAACATGTCTATTGCGTGGAGCTGGGGTAAAACCATGGTATAAGAAAATAAAGTAAGGCACTCTGGCTAGTGAACCTTTTACTTCACTGATTAGTTGCCGCTTTATGGTAATAAAATAACTATAAGGGGGTAAAAATTGCCGCCAGTCGTATATAAAATAATAATTATGCGTTTATGCATTACGATTGTCATGTTCTTTGACTAAGTTTTATTTGGTCGTGATAATTGATTTAAACACTCACGATTTTATGAAATTCATACAGGTAACAAGGGAATCGGGGAGTATGAATACACCACTGGCAACACAGAAACGGATTGACAGAACCAACCAACCAATCATAGCGTGATGACGTCTAAGTCTCGCCTGCCATTCCGGAGTTCCATATTCTCTTATACCATGGCTTCGGCCAACTTCGCACACTAAATGTTTGCCTCTACGGTAGAACATAAGCACTTACTGTTTACTACATTATCTAATGTACCTACTTACTATGTTCTTGTTCTTGCAAATAAAACATTCATTCATTCATTCATTCATTCATTAATTAATTCATTCATTCGGCCAGCTTCGCGAATAGTGTGGAGCTAGGTTAAAACTTGCAAACGGCCAGAGACGTGTGGTTGGACAGCGGTGCTGACGCTGTTTATTGCTCGAGCATATTATTGACTGAGCGAGGCGTCTTCCTTTCAGCTCAAATCCATCCGTCCATCCGTGGGAGCTACGATACCACAGACAGACACACAGACACACATTAAACTTATAACGCCCCCTTTGTCGGGGGTTAAAAACGTATGCGTAAACTAGGGAAACTGGGTGTGATATTGGCTAGTGGTGGAGACTGATGTTGAATTATACAACAAACTGTACTACCTTAGAGGCCTTATTCCTTTTAAAATTTTTTTTTTCATATGACAAATAAATTGATAATTTCAATCAACTTTTTGAAGTGATTAATACTTTTTCCTGAGTTCTAGGTATAGCATAGCTATTTCATGCTTTCATTGCGTACCAGTCGAAAATAAGTTGAAAAAACAAATTTGCCGCGTGAATTTTGTCAATTTCGAGTAGTTTTTGGAACAAAAATTATCAATGAAAAATTCAAACTGTATGTTTCAAATATGTACCAATAAATCCCAATACCCCTGTTCTAGGTGGTAACACCAATAATATGTTAAGAAACTTGTTTGATCATAGAGAAAAATGTCTAAAACCATCTGCATTTTAAAAGGAATAAGCCTCTTAAGTAAAATTAGCTCAATATCGTCGGGGATAGTGCAATACCGCGTAAGTAACAAGTGTGTGAATCAATAATTCAAACAAATGCTAAGCATTTTATTGAAATGAGAACTTTATCGACAGCTGTTTTACGCGGTATTGCACTATCCCCGACGATATGTCATGAAACAAAGAAAAAAAAACTTTTTTGAAGTATGCGACTTCAAAGGCGCGCAAATTTTATGTTTTTTTTGTCAAAAAAAATAATTTAACAAAAATAATTGTATGACAACCATGAACTTAAACGCACTTTTTCACGGTGCAAATGGCAAATTACTTATTATAGCCATATTCCATTGTTGCCTAACCCACAGAGGCACAGATGATGTCACGATTAGGTGGCCATTTGTATGGAGCGTTTTAGCGCTCCGTAGGAATGTTGAACTTTGACGTTTTTTCTGAGGAGCAGTCTAAGTGTAGTTAGTCACATATAGACATTTGATCCCAATAAAAAATAGAATCGATTGACATCCTTAAAAAATGTCTACACGCCTATCTTTATATCTATATAAAAGAACGTCTTGTTAGTTACACTATTTATAACTCAAGAACGGCTGAACTGATTTGGCTGAAAATTGGTGGGGAGGTAGCGTAGAACCAGGAGAAGGACATAGGATACTTTTTATCACGTTCCCGTGGGATTAATAGTAAAAGCTATCTCTACATTTATCGACTTTCAGGCGGTACAAAGTTCGCCGGGTCAGCTAGTTGGCTATAGTTATGATTAATCAGTCGAACAAAGACGCAGTGCCCTTACCATGTTTACAGTGACCGTACTCGCCATCGACTGTAAACGATTTGTATGGAGAAATTGTAGTTATACAAAATAACCACTAGGGGCGCTGTACTTTCTCCATACAAATCGTTTACGCAGTCGCTAACGAGTACGGTCACGACTCATAGTAAGGGTACAGGTTATGCATGTATTAATTTAATGACATTAGATTGTAGTTACCAACTAGTTGGCCGCGATGGGTAGCCGTGAACGATGACATTATCTCCTTGGGCTCTTAGTTTTGTAGATCTGTGGAGACTTGTATGTAGGGCTGCCATTCGACAGGATTTCCCCGGATTGGTCCTAGTTTGGAGGCCGTCCGGCGGGGTTTCTAAGAGTATCCGGGGAAAAGCCGAACAGTTTATATGTGGTTAAAAAATAAGGTGATTATTTTTTTTATTATATTACTTTCGGGCACCGGACGTCCGGGGAAGAAATGCGTCTTACACCGAATGTCCTTTTTTTTTTAAGTCATTGTCCGTGTTCTACAAATGTAGAGATGGAAACCCTATATGAAGCCCAACAAGTTGGTTTTTGGACCACGATTCTTAAATTCTAAAATTTTGATTCTGAAAAAAAATGACTGTTGAGTTTCTTTCGGCGTTTCTCAACAGTGGTCTCCTTCTCCTCTTGTGATTTGCCGGTACGGTAGACTTAGAAATGTAGGTAAAAGAGCCTTTGTGGTCTACTTGCAGAATAAAGTTCATTATTTAATTTCACGCCACATTGCAGATTTTTAGTGGTACCTACGAATTAATTTTTGTGTAAATATCCCCGCACTTTTAAATATATACTGAAATAGGTAAAGGATTCACTTTTGAAGCTAAATATAAAAAGGTACGTTTATCTATTTGCTAATAAAATAACTCGAACATTTTTATTTTTCTGCTTTAATGGTCAATCAATGGGGACTTAGATATTTTTCTCTATGATAAAACATGTTTCTTAACATAATTATCAATGTTACTACTTAGAACAGGGCCATTGCGATTTATTGATATATATTTGAAACCTACAGTTTCAATTTTTCATTGATAGTTTTTGTTTCAAAAACTACTCGAAATTTACAAATTTTAAAAGGAACAAATAAGGCCTCGTACCCACTAGGGCAAAATTAGACGGTTTCACAGTAGTATACATAGGTCATATATGAGATAATTTTCAATCTCAATACGGTCATCGGTTGACCAGTTTGACACTTATGCAACATCATAAAGTATGAATAAAATTGATATTAGTTACAACTTTGTATTCGAAGGTTCCGTATGCCATTTCGCCACGCTCTTGACAGCCCAAATTAGGATACTGCTATTATACTTTATTAGTCACTGACGAGAGAGATGCAGTATATGTTAGACACATATGGAGATAGCTCCATCTCACTCCTTCGTATTGCTGTATCCTTCTGGTCTGTGACTTACTTAGGAAAGGGCAATAGCCGAAATAGGCATATTGCATATTACACTACACCCACTTCTCAGTGCCCATCTTATAAAGCGCTCACTATAAAGTAGTAAAGTAGGTAAGTATAAGTACAGTCGAGTTCAGTTTAAAACATCTGAGCAAAAACATGCCTTATGGCATTAAGTCCGGCCTTTGTACTTTTACGAAATGTATTAGGTATGTGAAATAAAGTTTAAATAAGTAAGTAAATACATAAATTGTTTTTATTAAAGCGGTAGCGGTCTGCTAACGTAAACTAAATGTTTACAATGAAGTGAGTAATTGAAAAATTTCATGGTTCAGACAGGATTCGAACCTGCGTCTCCAGCGGCTTTCCGGGCCAACACGGGCGTCCTACCAACTGGACCACCAAACCAGATGTCAGAGCCATTGAATTGTAAACATATAAATAAATTTCATTCATAATTTAAGAGCTTCGCTCTTGTCGGTGGAGTAATCGCCACTCTTCCCTATTTCTTGATAGTGTTTTGGTCTCCTGATACGACATAGTGCCCACTTTCTCTTTCACTTGACTAAAAAACGTAATTCTTGGTCTTCCTCTGCCTCTTTTCCCGTCCACTTTGCCTTCCAGGATGTTCACAAAGAAAGCATCATGTCGCATGGTGTCCAATCATCCGTCCTCTTCTATTTTGGATGGTTTTCAGTAAGCAACGGCCTTCCTTTACCATACTCAAAACCTCTTCATTGGTTTTCTTTTCCGTCCAGCTAATACTTTCCATTCGCCTCCAACACCACATCTCAAACGCTTCCAGCTTTTCTCTATCCCTTTGTGTCAGTGTCCATATAAATAAATTAAATAATCATTAATATCTGCGAACACGCCTCTACGCTACACAAAAAAAAATAACAGTAGCCCAAATATTAGCTGCTAGTTACATAAATCGGAGGACTGACAAACTGAGGGCTGCTAGTAACCAAAATAAGTTGTGTAAAATAATATTGGTTACCTATAACTAAGCACAATTTGGTTATTTCTCAAGTAGTTAAACTAGTTGAGCTATAATAATTATAAAAACTGTTTAAACTCACGTAAATATAGTCAGGATGAAGAGCTCCATATGAGTGCGAAACGTGTCGGGCCGTTCCTGACAATTTTTATGTGAGTTTAAAGCATTTTCATAATAATCAAAGGTGCCTCCTGAAAAAAATACACGTGAGGTTGTGAGGGGGAGGGGGGTAGCAAAGAACCTCACCAAATATCACCAGGAGGGGAGGGAGGGGTCAAAAAGTAGCCGAAAAAACCTCGTGTGATTAGTGCACAAGTCCCAATGAAAAAAAAAATAGTCGTGTTTACATATGTTTGATGAAATTAAGCACGATTGATATCCATTTGCGAAAAATTCCCGGTGTAATAACTAATTAACATGGCCGACATTTGCTATTTTTTTACACTTAGTTCTCGATTTTTTTTCGGATGGCATCGTAAGCGCACTATGGTTTTCTTAATGCCTACGGAACTCCAGTCTCTGTCTGATGAGTATTATTACCTAAGTGACCTTTATAGGAAGATTTATAATTATAATTGCTGTCGCGGACTTGACGTGGCCTTACAGATTAAATGTTGCAATTTTAGCTAAAACTAAAGAATTGAGAAAAATCGATTATTCTATATAAAAAAAAAACACTTTTTAACGAAAAAAAAATATGATCAAGCTTATATCGTTGCAAACAAGGCACGATTTCCCGCACATAGTAATTAATGGTTCAAGTTAATCGAGTCACAGGTAAATGGTTATGCCGCGCCAAGGAGATAACGAGTTAAGGTTAAGACCGCGTGTTGGATGAAGGTAAGTAATGATTGTACCATTCATACAAAAATCCAAGCACAAAGATTTTAAATGTGTAACCTGGCCGAAGAGACCAGGATACGAACCCGGGACCTCTGGATTACCGGTCCAACGTGTTAACCTTTCCACCACCCTAATGCCAAAAACCTTTCGATTTTCTTATGTTATGTTTAAAAAAATATATGTGGGTTACACCATATGTTTCATAAGTTTTTGTGGTAATGATACTGTTGTAGAGGGCGCTATAAATACTGTTTGCAAGTTGGCGCTTAATAATACACTACAGATACCAACTAGAAAATAAGAATAAGTATTCTTTCAAACTAAAAATAGTCCCCCAGAGTCTGATGCTGTATCTTAGCTTTGATTCCACCAAAGCATGTTAAACCATCTTGAGTTTGTGTGAATCTCGTTCTGACACAGAAGGGCCTCTTAATGCGGTCAGACCAATTAAGCATCCTTGCGAGCGCAATTTGTTGCAGAAAACAAACGGTCTTGACGCCATTACTGATATAATTACCACGCGAATGGTAGAATTGACCGATGATTACATTCGCTATTTCTAATAAAATCTGTTCAAATACAAATACAAATCCTTTATTGGTGTCGGTTGGCGCAGTGGTTAAGCAACTGCCTACTGAGCCGACGGTCCCGGGTTCGAATCCCGGCAAGGGCAAATATTTGTGTGATGAACTCGAATATTTGTGCCTGGGTCATGATGTTATTTGTATTTAAGTATGTATTTATCTATATAAGTGTGTTTATCGTCGTCTAGTGTCCATAACATAAGGCTACTAGAGCTTACTGTGGGACTAGATTGATTTGTGTGAGGTTGTCCGATTTATTTATTTATTGGTAACACCAAGTTACATGTCAATATATTGCTGTATATTAAATAAATAAAAATAAAATAAATAAATAAATACTATGGGACAATCATACACAAATCGACCTAGTCCCAAACTAAGCAAAGCTTGTACTATGGATACTAGACGACGATATACATTTAACTTTCTATAACTTTCGTGAGACATATTAAATTATTGTACTTTTATTCATCATCATCATCATCATATCAGCCTATAGACGTCCACTGCTGGACAAAGGCCTCCCCCAAAGTACTTTTATTAAGCGGTTTATACTCACGTGAAATTGTCAGGAACGGCCCGACATGTTTCGAACTCGTATGGAGCTCTTCATCAGGGACTCGTTTGGGCTCCGTACAGCGGCGCGGTAACTTCGTCACTTTTTCCTTCCACCCAAGTTCGAAACATGTTTGTCCGTTCCTCGACGAGCAAAACTATGAAGCCAAGATACTTCTAAAATGGGGAATCAGCAATGTCTCGACGAATATTAGGGCCCTAAAGAATGTTCCCTTTAAAATTAACATACATCAAAAACATTCACCCTGGATTCAAGATTTCTGCTAAGTGAAATCTAAATATACAGTGATGTGTAAACCTCGCGAATTTGTTTCGAAATTAATGAAATTTGTAATATATTATATTTACCCCCATTAAAAAAAAAAAAAAGTCATAACTACAAAAAAAACTATATAAAGCATCTAGGCATCCAAACACCCAATAATCATCCAGACATACGAAACAACTTTGGGCCAAGCTGAATCGGTAACGCTTCGCTCACTTCGCTCGGTCAATCAGTGATCACAGTATCGCACACTGCTGCACTTTGAAGGACTCACACACACAAATATAGACAAGACAAGTGCCTACCTCATTCACACAGTCACATATACATTTTAACGGATTCAACATTCAAAATCGACTCGTCCGCGCCGGATGCCTCGGAATGTGTCGTTTAGGGTACCGTCGGCAGATGGACAAACTTGTTCGTAAGAATGCGTTTTAACTTAGTGTTCTCTATCATCATAGCTATGACATCTTTATAAGATACGATAGATAAGGGTGGTAAGCGAGGAATTACAAACGAGTGTCTATTAGAAGCCCGAAGGAATAGGAACGAGGAAGAAGGAACTGCCTTTTTTAATCTTCGGCTTGCTCGGCTCATGGTTGATGTCTCCTGGTAAACTGTTGAGGAAGTACGGACGTCTTTTGTTTAAAGTCCTGTCACCAAAATAGTTGTTGACCCGTGGTACCTCAAAGTTGCCCGAGGACTTGATGTTCTTAGTGTTCTAAACGAACATTGTCGCTCGCTCGCTCAGAACGGCACAGACTTGATAGGTACAACGATTCAGTAATCCTTAAACAATGTTACATCTCTCGGGCCAGCTGGGCAGTGTCAACTGGCATGGCACCATTGGTTTCTCGTCAGTTGGCATTGCGATTTGGGCTCCCCTTTTTGCTTAACCATCAAGCGAAGTGGAGCCACTATGTTGTGTCGATATAAAAAAGAAACTTTGACGGCGTTCGCTCGGACTGACAATGCATCCTTTCTGTATCACCCATACAGAAAGATAGGGAGAGGTTAGAGGCATTTGAGGTGTGGTGCTGGAGGAGGATGGAAGGCATAAACTGGACGGAAAACATGTCTAATGAAGAGGTCTTTATTAGGATAGGAGAGAAACACTACTAACACTAATAGAAAATAGAAGAGGAAATACGATAGGGCATCTGCGAAGACATTAATATTTCCTCAAAAATATCATTGAAGTAAAAATCGAGGGAAAGTGAGATAGAGGAAGGCCAAGACGAAATTACTTTGTGCAAATAAAAAAAAAGGTTAAAGTCATGTCTTACCAAGGAGTGAAGGAGAAAGCACAAGAAAGAGATGGCTGGCGGTTGCTACAGCGACAAGAGGGGGTGCGGCCTGGATTAAAAATAACATATTTCATTCTATTTAGTCCGTCAGTAAGAATATTAGACACGTATGTTTTGCATTATCAAATTAATAAAAATTGACAAAGACAGAGACCACCATAGTTCTGAAGAGGGGGTTTGTGACGTCACTTGTAAGTAAAAATGGTATCCACAAGTGACGACGTCACGCGAAACCTCGAAGCTATGTATCATCGTATTTTTTTGTTTAATAATCAGAAGAATACAATATGTGTTTAAATTTTAATAATCTAACTGATGGACTAAACAGTTTATTTTTGTCTGGTGATGTCTAATGAAACGTTTCAATATACATATTTAAAGTGCCTATACGGTTCATAGGGGTAACCCTATGAACCACGCGGTTCGCGCTTACCCATTTTTTGCCACCTCGCCAACACGCGGCATTTTAATGATCTAAACGCGAAAATAAAACGTGTTGGGATAAATCTGAATGAGTTACGACATTCGAGCGAACATACATATACACGGCTGGAATAATGGAGGAGCGATCACACACTCCAACATGTTTACCTGCGCTTAAAAAAATATGAAGACATGTTTAACGCCGTGTGGTGCTGGAGGAAATTGCTCGGGACTCACTGGATGGAACACCGAACCAACGAGTCCATTCTTACCGAACTCAAAATCCCGATGAGACTCAGCACCATGCAAAGGAGTTTCAAGTTCTTTGGCCACATTGCCAGGAAGAGAGGGGACAATCTACAAAAGCTGCTGGTAACAAGCAAGGGGTGTGGAACACGGCCCAGAGGAAGAACTCCAACACGCTGGTCGAATCAAATACGCTCTACCCTCAAGACCTCTATTTACGAAGCCATCCACGCAGCCCAGGATAGAGTAAGCTGGCGCAAAATTGTCCACGAGAAAGTTATTCAGAGAGGCCACAACTCTCAGCATTGAGGATATCGACTGAAGGAGAAGAAAGAATATTAATAATCACTATACATAGTATAAGACAAAGTCGCTTCCTTCTGTCTGTCCCTATGTATGCTTAGATCTTTAAAACTACGCAACGGATTTTAATGTGATTTTTTTAATAGACAGAATGATTCAAGGGGAATGTTTATATGTATAACACATGCATAATATAGCATTACATCCGGACTTAGAGGGCCAGGGCCCCTTAGCATTTGGGGCCCCCTCCCGTATATGGAGAACATTACTATGCTTTAAGTCCTGCTCCTGGATGGGGCCCCTAGACTGGCTGGGCCCCTAGGCCCGGGGCTTGTGAGCGTAGGGGTAAATACGGCGTAGCGTGCGAAGCTGGGGCGGGTCGCTAGTATATTTACAAAATATTGGTTCTTTGGCTTAGTGTTCATAGAAGTATCAACTTTGTCTTACAAATATACCCAGGAACTGAACTTCTGTTACAAGATTTAAAATGGTTATAGAACACTTTTTACCGGATTATGGTAAAGGTTTTTAGCAGACAAAACCGCCTACAATTTTTCTGAATGCTTATATAAAAACAAAAATTGAAGAGTTTACGGTAGCAGACGTTAATGCTTAAATAAATAAAAAATATTACAATTTTTCTGCTTTGCCCTATGTTTGACAGGTAGAAAAGGCCTCATGGCATTAAGTTCGCATGTTGTACGAGAAGTTCTTTTGTGCATTAATGATTAAATAGAACATATTACACTTTGTGTTCAAGTATATTAATTATAAAAGTTAGGTAAGCCTCTATCTAACATTGAAGATAGTTTATACAATAGACATCCGAATACTTAGTTGTCATTGAATCTATATGCTTTTTCTATGTTGGTGTACGTCTTCGCAATTATAGCCTAACCAGTGCCAGTCCAGCCCAGAGATAGTGGCGCTACAAACAGCTTTCATATGGCAATAACATGCATACGTCATATATTTGCATTATTAAACGTCAGTTGCGGTTTGTCAAGGATTTGTCATCACATCAACCAAACTCAAAACATTGTTTATCGGAATGCTGCTCAATCCTGCGTTCTTCTTGCGAAATAAATACTAAATCATATTGAAAAAAACTTGACTTTCATCACTATGGATAGTTTTATCTTTATTATTTATAATTTACTTAAAATCTGTGGAATATTTAGTCCTGTTTCCTCTTTGTTTGCATCAGTGACATTCATTGACTTTCAACGTCAGTTGCCAAAAAAATTAAAATAAATTAGTACCACTAAAAACCCCCATTTTGACGTGGGCTGAAAACACCCTGTTGGGTTTAAATGGCTTTTCCATACAATTTTAATTTGAAATCTCTTCGCAGACAAGGTTGCATGCACGCAAGTATAAAACAAAGATAATTTAAAAACAACAAACACGCATAAACATCACCAAATGATGCCCAATCTCGATTATTTGTGGCACAAAAGTTTCGGATAAAAAAACGAACGGATTGGGTTTTTATGAGTCTGCCCACGCCAGTCTGGGTGACCTTAAGCTTGGCCCGAACAAGTTTAGGATACCTAGATTTATAGGTACCTGCTCTTAGGCTGCCTGTTCACTGACTGAGCGGAGAAAATGATAAAATCAGCCCGTCTAGTACAACTCTTCGCGACTCTTGTTACTCTCTCACTGTCACCCTCTAACATTCCTGCACAGAAAGAGACAGGGATTGTCTCGAGCGAGAAATAGTCGCTTGTGGCAGTTGTGCTAGATAAGCAGTCTACGTCTTTGTAAAGCTAGAAAGAAGTGCATTTATATCTGAGGTCTGTGATTGGTCCAATTATACAGATCCGCTTATGTGGGCTTTATGCTGGGTTTACACGAGCTTAATAACTAATGTTTAGAACTCTCCCTCCCTCCCTCTCTTCACGGCCTTCTCTCTCGGCACATCCACTTTCGTATCTCGCACCTCCACCATTATGTTATTCATTCGCGTAAAAGTTTTTAGGCTACTTCTTTGTGAAGCTAGAAAGAAGTAGATCTATGTCTGAGGAATGTGGTTGGTCCAATTTACACATCTCGACATGTTGACCAAGGGGATCTACATCTCCATTAAACTTAAGTACTAAGCTTATTTTTACTTTATTTTAATCTTGACGCCTGAGACCCTTTACATCTCTGAAAGTATAGTTTAAGTTTATTGTAATTTAATAGATCCGGAGACAAATAAGCGTGGGTATTTAATACGGGCATATATTGAAATGGCGATTAGTATCGGACCCAGGGATCCTATTTACATTGATTTCTTTAGAAAATTTGTTTTTTTTCATACGAAATAATTGAACACGTAATTTATTTGCATCCACATTAATTAACGTACCTAAACGTCATGACATACCATGTCAGCGTTCATTTGTTGAAGTACGTAGATACATTGCTGCTTGGTTGGACTTTAAAAAATGATTACACCTAATTAAAAATACTATTTAACAAAATAATTATGCCGTACGATTCCTATGATCAGATACTATAACTGAATACATTATATGCCCGTATTATTAACCCACGCTGTATACATCTCCCTGAAAAATATGCCCAGTGATTTGTCTGTTGCATTACTACTATGATATTATTATTTTAAATTGTTTTTTTTTTTTTATATTACCTATGTAATTTAGGATCTGACATGTAAAAGAGCTCTTGTAACCTACTTGCAGAATAAAGCTTTGAATTTTGAATTTCCGCTTCTGTGGACAGGCTTTATGCTGGGTTTGCACGAGCTTGGTAACAAAATGTTTAGTAGTCTCCCTCCGTCTCTCTCTCTCTCTTTCTCTCTCTCTCTCTCTCTCTCTTCACCGCCTTCTTTTCTCTCGGCACATCCACTTTCTTATCCCGAGCCTCCACCATTATTTTAGTCATAACGCAACTTCATCCGCGTAAAAGTTTTTATACATCCAAACTAACTTTTGCCCGCGGCTTCGCACGCGTTAAAAAAAATACGTTCACTTGGCATAACTTGGCATCGGGCATTGGCTTGGCATAAATAAGCCTCCGATATTTTTTGTTTACTGTTGCCTTAGCCCAGCAGCCAGCAGTGGGACACAATTATCGGCTAGGCAAAAAAAACGCCCACAGACGTGTCCTAATTTATGTATCACGACACGGTGTACCGTCTGTGAAACTGTTAAAGAGGCCCTAAACATATGATTTTTCATATTTTTTCGAATATTATCTATTGATAATTTCAACCAACTTTTGAAAGTCAATAATACTTTTCCCTGAGTCCTAGATAGTAACATGGCTATTTCATGCTTTCATTGCGTGATGTCAAAAATAAGTTGAAACAAGAAAATTTGAAACAAAAATTGTCAGTGAACAATAGAGATGTGTATGTAGCTCGCGAGTGAGTGATTCAAACGAGCTATATCATTTGGTTTAGCTCACTAGCTCTTTCGCTCACTGAAGATTCAAGTAGCTCAGTATATAATCTATCATCTCAGTATTACTCGCTCTCTCTCGCTCATGAAAGGAATGTTGCCATGCTGCCGTGAATCTGATTGATCGACATCTCTAGTTCTCTACTCACTCGTGAACGATATAGTCTAAAGATCTACTGAGATAAGTGAGCTAAAAGAGTGATACATATCTCGGTGAGCTAAAGACACATATCACTCTTTTCACTTTAGTGACACATTCTGCGCATCTCTAGTGAACAATTCATACTCAAAATGACAATAAATCAAATATATGCCAATAAATCGCAATAGCCCTGTCTAACTAGTAACATTGATAATATGTTAACAAACATGTTTGATCAAAGAGAAAACGTCTAAAACAATCAGCATTATTGAACGTATTAAGACCTAAAGGTACGAAGGATCTTGAAGGAATTGAAATACAATTGTAGTAACGAATCTCATTCACATAACAGCTGAGCTTATAAATAATTCATCCGTGGACCCGGATGTCTGTCTGGGCGACTAGCTTTACATTAGTAACTAGTTTTTTCCTGCGGTATTGCCGTTACAACGGTTGGGTATCGTTTGGGTGCATTTTCTGGGATGAAACCATTTAATGGTCACGGCGGTCCCGGGTTCAAATCCCGGCCAGGGCAAATATTTTTGCGATAAACTCGTATATTTGTGCTTGGGTCATGGGTGTTCTATGTATTTAAGTATATAATTTGTCTATATAAGTATGTATATCGTTGTCTAGTAGCATAGATCAATCCTAGTAGCTGGGGTGTTAGTGCACGACACCTTGCACTTTGTGACTATGCGCTGAAACTTGGCACAGATGATCCTTAGGTAGTCTTGAGTGAATTCAGACCGGTAGACGTCGATAGACACCGCGCGTTTAGTGGGGGGGAGGGGGGGAAGATCGACGCTGCCGCGCTTTAATTAATGCAACATTTCTCTAAAACTATACATAGTATGGCATGTGATATATCATTTTCGGATAAATTGAGGATGAGGAATCTATTTTTTGGACAAAAATAATGTACTTTCTAACTAAAAAAAATTAAAAAGTAGAAAAAACTGATAAACATTATATGTGTTTTTTTATATAATTGCCAATTATTTTAAAAGTATAACAGAAATCTCAAAATAAAAAATGTAAACATAAAGCTAAACTTATGTAGTTTCTAAAAATATATAGTTTAATATATATATATCGGTTGATACATGGGAGATAATAAATAATATCAAGCGTAAGTCAGGGCGATCTCAATGCATGATCGTCCGTGAAGTAGGGTTTAGGTACTGTGTTAAGCAACATTTCTCTAAAACTATACATAATATGGCGTGTGATTTATAATTTTCGGTTAAATGAAGGATGAGGAATCTATTTTTTTTACAAAAATAATGCACTTTTTAACAAAACATATATTAAAAAGTGGGCTAAACTGAAAAATTATATTTGTGTTTTTTACATACTTTCCAATCATTTTAAAAGTATAACAGAAATTTCAAAACAAATAATATAAACATAAAGTTAAACTTATTTAGTTTCTAAAAATATATAGTTTATTATATACATCTGTTGATTCATGGGAGATAATAAATAATATTGAGCGTAGGTCAGGGTGATCTCAATGCATGATCGTTCGTGACGTAGGGTTTAGTTAATGTTTTAGACACACAAAAAGTGCATATATTGTATTGTTTATGTCTCTAAGTATTTTAAATGAAACTACGCAATTGAAATTAATTTATTGCAAGTCTGTCCATGTAGGCTCCCATAGTAGGTACCCATAACACAAGCCTTCTTAAGCTTAATTTGGGAGTAGATCGTTTTGTGTGAAGTTGTCTGTCTGATATTATATAGCCTAACAAGAGTCGGTCCTGTCCAGGGATAGTGGCACTACAAACAGCTTATGGCAATAATGTGAATGCGTCATATATTTGCATTATTAAACGTCAGTAGCGATTGTCATTAACGAAACTCAAAACATTGTTAACCGGAATGCTGCTCAATCCTTCGTTATTTAAAAAATCGAAATTCTGAATCACCAAAGAAATCTGTCTACAGCACATAGAGCCTTAGATAGAGCTACTAATGAAACTATAGTCACTGGAAAGTTGTGATACAAAACAATAGCCCAAATAGAATCCTCTAACTATTATATGTATAAGTAAAACAGATTCCACTTTTAATCTATGTTTGTAGGTACCTACCTAATATGTCGGTAAAAAATATAACTTGCAACAAAACACAACAAGGATCATAAAAACGCGCACCCATTCACCCGGAGCCACGACCGTTTAAAAATCAGCTGTTACGACGGCGGCCATTTTGATTTTGTTTTTTTTTTCTAACGACGGAATGCAAGGTTATTTGAGACACGTCTTTGCAGAAGAGGCATGGACATAGGTTGGTAGGTATATATTTTTAAAGTAGGCGAAAAATTGTGTTCTTGTGATTGTTGAGAACGTAATATTCAAATATACATACAAATATTCAAATGATTTACGCATAAAACCTAGAAAATAATATATGTTGCAACTAACTTATCTAGGTATATTTCACATTTTTATAGCTATTGATAATTTGGCAATAACATTAGGAGGAAATAATCATAAATTTCGTGAAAAGTATTTTTTTCTATGTTTTTCTAAGGTTCTTAATAAGTTTTTCTCAAACATGCAATGAAATATCGTCATAACGTGCGTTAAAATAGGTTCGAAGTGTCACGTTTCGGGCGGAACAATTCGAGAGAACTGTAAAGGAATTTCATACAAAATTAAAGGCCTAGGCCGGGAAGTATTTATTTTTAAACATGGCGTCTGTGTTCATGAACAGGCTAACAGCTGAATTATGTTTTTTGAGTGGTGTATTTTTTTATTTCATTGCATATGTTTGAGAACAGCACTATACCTACATGCCTAGCCGTGAAAAGGGCTTGCCGGCTTCCTATCACTATCCGTCTATGCCTACTCACCCGGCAAGCCCTTTATTTCCCGGCGTCTGCAGTAATAATGTACTATTAACACAAATTAAGGCTTATTCGAAATCGTCATACAATGTAGAAAAACGAACACTGTTAAAGAAGGGCTCGAAACAGATTACTTTCTACTTCAACCCAACTTGATCGTCTAAATTTTTCTGCGTTTTAGTAGAATTGTAGATATACAGCATTCGGCGCCGTGCGATATGGTGTGACGTCATTGTTACCTGCACACTGGTTCTAAGAAGGACCAACACACACAGAACCGCGGGATACAATAATATAATATGTATAGGGTCAAAATTAATGTCTGTGCATAGTCTGTGCGTAACAAAATGTCTGGTCAGAGTTGTCAGTTCAACCGGAAAACTGAAAACTGGCCAAGTGCGAGTCGGACTCGCGTACGAGTCACGACGCACGATGGAGTCTGTACCATTAACTATATATTTTTTATTTTTTTATTTGTTACTAGTGAAATAATGAAATAATGAACTTTATTCTGCAAGTAGGCCACAAGGGCACTTTTACATGTCTGAGTCTACCTAGTATTTGTTGTTATAGCGGTCATAGTCATACACATACTCTATGTAAAAAATGTCTGCCATTACCATTCCATTACCATTCAAACATTGGGAAAAAACTAAAGTAGGTTGTATCATAGAGTAAGGAATTTTGATCTATGGTTGTAGGGTAGACTGGGGTCAAGTGAAACACTTTGCCTTTGACAGCCTGTAACGGTCATATTTTTATGAGTAGAAAGATGTACACTCAAAATATTTCAAGGTTAGTTATCTGGTTCCTAAATAAAACGCACCTGGTTGGTCTATAATCCATAGTTTTTTGACAATCATGTAATGAAGAGAATGGGACAGAATGGTTCAATTGACCTCACATGAGTGTCAATTGAAACACTATGTTAGGTCAATTGAAACACTCGAATATCTTCGGCACAATAAAAGTACTTATATCTGTTTTAATCTTTTTCATCACTACCACGGCATACAATGCGATCCTCAAAAGTTCGCAAGCATTACATAAACATTTTTCAATTTATGAGCATGTGAAAAATCTCAATAAAAACCCGCGTTTAAAAAAAAACTACTTACTTTAAGTTTTCTTTGTTGCTGCTATCTTATTCATTTTGCTTAGCCAAAGTAGTTTTAATGCAATGATAAGATATAAAGATACAGAATTTCAGAACACAAGCATAATCATGTTTCATACAAGTGTTTGTTTCAACTATAACAATGTTTCAATCATAACCATTCCGTGTACCTACCCTGTGACATAGTGTTGCAAACGTCGGGATGTAAAATTACGCAATAAATACCTAATCAATTTCAATTATATTACTAAACAAAAACATGGCGATATGTCAAACTAAACTTTTTCTGATATACATATTTTAAAGTCGGTTCCTTTTGGGGACAATTAAAACGCTTGAAACGTTTCAATCGTCCACAAGCAAGTTGTTTCTACCGTCCCCACACTACGTTTTTAACTTTAAGGTCAAATAATAAATATAAAAAAGACTCGAATGCTGATCAACGGCCATTAAAAACATTCGTTTATTCCTAACTATAACACCAAAACAATTTGATCAGTCAATATACAAGAGTACACGAAGTTATAAGAAAATATAAGACAGCGCAAATCCTTACTTTTTACCGCGAAAAACTGATTTGGCGCGTGAACACCCCCCTCTTGCACCGTCGCTCGAGCGCTACTGGCCAAAGATTCAAACATGGCCGACTGCGTGTTCTGAGTCTTGCGTCAGATGCGTAGGTATTATAGTTTTCGAGAAATTTGACTTGTTTCAATCATGACGTGTTTCTATTGACCCCAGTCTACCCTATCATGTTTTATCTTTAAATTAAGGTTTAATTTTAATTTAATCAGCTACTGTTTATTTTAGTAGAGTTGCTAAGCCGCGAAATTGTGCGCATCGGGTTACAAGCATAAAATTTCTACCATACATAGAGCATTCCGCGGTGATTATTTTCAGATGTGGAGGGAAGTCAGATTCGTCCCCTGCGTGGCGGGAGAGCGGGATGAATAGGACCATATGGAAAGAATACGTTTTACGAGCTGTTATATTTTCTGGCACTATGCTATGTTATAAATTTCCTAAATAGTCTCTAGGTATATTCAGTTATGACGGCAAATTATATTGCCGCTAACCACTAAAGGGTTAACAGTCTGCAATGCCATCTATAGAACTAAAAACAAATTAATTCCAATTTTACACGAGCAATCGTTTTTCCTGCCATCTATGGGCAAGTAGCCAAACAACGAAACATGTGTCCTAGCGAGCTGTGCACGGAGTCTCTAGGTCGCATATAGAGGTAGCCACTGATTTTTGCAATGGGGTGCGCATGTCAAAAATAATCTGTCATTCACTTCATTTTATTTTGTGTTGGCTGAAACGAGAGCTGATTTGGTTTGTGAAAAATACTCGAATAAGGTGGTTGCGGGCATGTCCCTCCAAAATCCCTACCAAACCCCTAGAGAACGGTTACGGATAATTCGTTAGTGATAATTGCAAATAGTTTGCCGTTTTTCAACGCAGAAAACTATTAAATTTAAATTTTTTGACGTATTTTCATCCCATTTTCATTTATTGTGTGTTCTTAGTGTTTTATTTACAATTGGGTGATGTGGACATGGTTAAACTATAAAGTGTTCAGTGGTTAGTTCTATTTTCGATTACATATAGTGCTAAATATATCGTGGTGTTGCTTGTTTTGATGAATAATTACTGGTGACAGAAGGCGTCCGAAATATGTGAGTATTTTTGCCTACACCTAACATCCTATTTAAGTAATTAACTAGAAAATACGTACCTAGTTTTCTTACATATTATACATTTCTTGACACTTCGAGGAAAATAAATTATTATTACACCATTTCAGCACTCAATATCAAAGAAATTTTAATGTATATCAGTGAGAAACAGTATTTTGGAATACTTGTTCAGGATTTCTAAGTAAAAAAATCTTATAAGATTCTTATTAGCAACAATCTGTTGGTATAACCAATATAATACTAGGTATTGGCTGGGTTAAAATTTTATTTTTCATTCAGATACATTCCATATGTTGTTTTTATAACTAATGGAAGTCAAAGAGATAAAATATTTATAATATTGCCTTCCTATTAATAGTCGATTACACAATTACATTTAATTAAAACAACTCTTAATTGTTTCCTTTAATTGTATTATTTAAATTAATTATCAATAGTTCCATATTTTCTCTTGGGTGCTCCGTAAATAATGTGGTGTTCGAAAATGGCTCCAAAATCAAGATAAAGTTAAAAAATCTCCATCCTAGCTTATCTAAGCCCTATGTCATGTGAATAATTCTGCATTTCTATCATGTTTACAATACTATCCGAAACCTTTTTATAGCACACCTTAAATACCTAGGAACAAACAAACCTTGAGACACAATAATAACGAACAGCAGTAAACAACGGGCGCTTTTATCACTCTCTTTAGATAGCATAGAATTTAGAAAACAAAACATGTCTAGTATATAAGCTCCATTTTTTCCATAAATAAATAAACTGGCAGTGACTTTGTTGCAAGTATTAAAACTGCCAATCACTACTGCCTTGACTTACCGGAATAGAATAGAATAGAATAGAAATGGAGATCATTTTATGTACGGTTTTAACACTTTATGATTGTTGTACAGCACAATTTTTCAAATTTTGGATAATTTAGGTAGGTTCTACTCAGAACCACAAGCTCTTTGGATCTGATTTGGAGAATAAGGGTCCGATATTTTTTCATTGTATTACATTCCTTTTTCCATATATCCTACTATAGCGGTAACAGATTGATTATGAAAATTTTGGGACACATGCTTAGAAGAAAGATAGAAAGAAAAAATTATTGAGACCCCAACTAAACAGCACCAAAACCATAAATAATAGTAATAATTACTAATCTAAAGATTCATCTACACCATACAGCTCAAACATACTTAATCTAAAAAACCTTATACAAACTTAAATCTATAGAATGGGTAGACAGAAAAAGTAAAACAAAGTAATTTGAAATAAAAAACAGTAATACAAATAGATGTTTACTCCTAATTAAATGGAAAGAGCTTGTGATTCTGAGTAAAACATACCTAAAATAAACGAAATCTAGATAAAGTGGAGTGTACTCAACAAAGAATATAGCAGGCCCAGTGCAGTTACCATCCCTCTCATGGGTGATTCTACAAAAAATGGGTAACTCGATGTCACAGGGCAATAAAATATTGTTTTGTTATATTTTGTTTATATTTTTAATTTTATTTGAATACTACTAAAAGCCTTTTATTTGGTCACCCAATTTCAGCTATTCATTTTAAATACAAATTTGTGAAACTCCACAATTTATCCTTAAAACGTCAGTACTTTGGCATGTCACAACCTCAAAAGTGGGCAATCAAATGGCTGTATATTAAATATTACCTCTAATGTAAGAAAACTTACTGTTTCAATACAATCTATGATGTATTTAATAATGTATAACACTACTTTCATAATATAATATTCTCACTGTTGTTGTAAAAAATATAAGAAACTTTGTGTTCAGTTTTATTCGTCAGTCCGCTGTCTGTTGTTCGAATTGGAATTTCGCGCTAAATATCGGCGACTCAAATTCAAATCCGCGTTAAATTTCAAGGTTGATAGTAAAGTTAGCTGCAGGTCGAGCCATTTTATGGCCACTATTACTGAGTTTGTACCAGAGTTGTGGTTGTCATGTGAACACGTGCCAATCCAGTCAAAAAGTCAGTCCTATGGTAAGTCGTTATTTCCTTGTAAATCTGTGTTATACTTGAATTTATACACAGTCAACTTTGTTTTGTTAAAATGTAGCTAGTTGATGTTCGAAAATATCAAATTAAATGTTGATTCTAAAGATAACCCCAAATTCATGTCTTTTTCATCAGTCCGTTGGCGTCAGTCCTTTGTGTTATATTGCGCCAAAGGACTGACGGGTTTCCAGGGTACTGACATTTGTAGCGTGTTGAAGCTGTATATTTTTACTTATTTCAGTTTAAACCATCGTGCCGGTTCTTAAAAAAAGAAGGAACAGGGGTAAAGACATTTGTTAAGGAAATAACACCTTGGGAGGAACGATTAGCCACAAAAAAAAGAAAAAAATCATCTGAGTACACGCAAAAAAAAAACAACTTCTGAATGATACTACTTATATCTTTGTTCGCCAGAACTACTGACCACGAAGCATAATCAATAAACATAATCAATAGATGGTGAACAAATGACCTATTATAAACGACGACCAAAGAGCAAATGAAGCGAAAGACAGAAAAAGTCCAGTAATAGGCAATTAAAAAATATTGAACCAAGCAATGGTTTCAAAACTGAGAACTAGACTGAAAAATCATCGACCAAAATATAGGGGAGTCAAAAAGCAGTCTAAGTAAGTTGTAAAATCTGTGGAAGAAACTTCATAAACCAGAATTGGAGTAATGAGTGAAGATATTACTAAAAGGAAAAGAAGGAAACAGTGAAGAAGGGCCTTTTCGGAAGTGTTATATAATTAAATTAAAAGAAACTACATAAAGAGATAAAAAAGTTCGAATAAGCTACAACAAATACAAAATTATAGAGAATACCAAAAATAGCAGTGACTTATAAAAAAACAGGGATGCTTACTTAGAAAATGTATACTGTTAAACTACCTCAAAGTAGTAAAGCCAATTAAAAAGCTGTTTGAATAGTGGAGATAGATCTTTCTCACAGTATTACACGTTAAACAGTTTTTTTCAATTATTACTTCAGTGAATGAAGACTAAGAATAAGACTAAAAACATAAGAATAAGACTAAAAATAGTTTCTACCGTCTGCAAATCGAAGTAAGTGAGGTACTCGCCGTTAATGTTGATGCCAAGTCTGTTCCATTCCAGTAGCTTGAAAGCATCTTCCAGTGCAGCAGTAAACAGTTTTGGAGAAATTACTTCTCCCTGTCTTACTCCTCGCTGCAGTTGGATAGACTCTGGTCTTGGATTCGGACTGACATGGTGGTGTTATAGTACAAACACTTCAGCACTTTGATGTATCGATAGTCGATACGGCACCGCTGGAGAGATTGAAGCACAGCCCATGTCTCGATCGAATTAAAGGCTTTTTCATAGTTCACAAACATAGTGGTCGGTTATACTCCTTTCTCTTCTGTACAACCTGCCGCAGTGTATGAATTTGGTCTATGGTGCTAAAGCTTTTCGGAATCCGGATTGTTCGGGAGGTTGGAAATCGACTGTGCGTGAGACGATTGGTAATGACTCTGAAGAACAGCTGATGAACATGGCTCAGCAGTGAGATGGTCCTGTAGTTCTTCAATAAAGGCTATGCTCGAAGTTTCTGTGCGCGAAAGAATCAGAAATAAGGATATCCGCAGTAGAATCAGGGTAACCGACACAGCTTACAGGATTGCACGGTTGAAATGGCAATGCGCAGGCCATGTAGCCCGGTAAATGAACGGCAGTTGGAGCAGCAAAGTCGTAGAGTGGCGACCACGTATAGGAAAGCGCAGCGTGGGAAGGCCCCCGACTAGATGGACGGATGACCTCCTGAGGGTAGCGGGGAATCAATGGATGTGGTCTGCACGGGATCGCACTTTGTGTCGAGTCATGAGGGAGGCCTATGTTCAGCAGTGGACGTCTGTGGCTAATAGATAGATTAGTTCCTAAGAGATTTATTTCTAAATTTTAATAAATATCAAGCATATGTTATGAAGTTGTGTATTTTGTCAGTACTTTGTCAGCCTCGTCAGTCCCCTGGCAGTCAAATTCAGAAAAACCGAAATTTCTCCGGTTCTACTTAAAAAAGTGACTGGCCCAATCTCGAGCAATATATTCATTACATTACCTATCTTATATACCCGAATTTGTAGCATTTTGATTAAAAAACTATCATAAACAAAATATCCCGAAAAGTTACCCAACTTTTGTATATTCGCCCTCATCTAATCAGTACTGTCTGCTGGTTACTTTGATCTTTGGGGTAACATTGACTGCTTATCCATACTAATATTATAAATGCGAAAGTGTGTCTGTCTGTCTGTTACCTCTTCACCCTTAAACCGCTGAATCAATTTTGATGAGATTTGGCATGGAGATAGTTTAAGATCCGAGGAAGGACAGGATAGTTTTCATCCTGGAAATTATCCCTAAAAAGATTGAAAAGTGAGTAAGTAATTCATGATGACATTGATGACCCTGTCGGAAATGTAATGATTAGACCAAGAGCACAATTGCTCTTACATTTGCTTAGGCGCTTTAAATAATCCCTTTTATTAATTAAGGTGATTAGGTGGATATCTATTGTGTTGTACGAGGTTGCTTCCATACTACCAAGTTCCACACGGACGCAGTCGCGGGCAAAAGCTAGTTTATTAACTATAACTTTGTTCCTGAGTGTGATCAAAGAGATTTACTGATATACTTCCACATGAAAGGCCGGCAACACACTTGCATAGTCTCTCCAAAACTGGAAGATCAAATGATGACACTTGACGATACGGTTGGCGCAGTTTGCAGACACCTGCCTACTGAGCCGGCGGTCCCAAGTTCGAATGCCGGCAAATATTTGTGTGATGAACTCGAATTGTTCTTGGGTCATGGATGTTATCTATATATGTATTTATATATTATGTATATCATCGTCTAGTACCCATAGTACAAGCTTTGCTTAGTTCGGGACTAGGTCGATTTGTGTATGATTGTCCCATAATATTTATGTCAATAAAATTACAAACAATAGTAATACTTACTTATAAAATTAAGATTGTTTACACTTGTGGCAGTTTGACATAATTTCGGCAGATGACAACTCACTAATTTTTTTGTCGCTACTCTTTGAAACCTCGTATCTAGTTAGTTGATTGATACTGTGATACGAGCTTTGTTTCAAGTAAGTATTTGTTACTTAGGGGTGCGTCCCATATTATATACAAACTTTTGGTATAATTTCAATTTATAAACATACAAAAGATATAATGCACGATATATATAATAAGAAAATCCATATTTTCATGAAATATAAGGCTTGATAGGTATAACATTCAATTCATATAATATCATATGTTATAATGGTTATTTTGTCTAATAATTTTAGATATAATATGCATTTTGTATAACAATTATGACATATAATATAATATCATTAAAATATCTATCATATAAAATAATATCATTTGACATACCTAGTACCATTTTATAGGGAACACCCAAATACTCCGAAATATTCCGATTTTGCTTATTCGTTATTCCTAAGAAATAAAATTCCGATCGTTAAAAACCACAAAATTTTATATTCCGAATTTCAAGTCCGATTTTTTTATTTCCGAGAATTATAACATCGAAGAGTTAAAAGCCCGACGTGGCTCTAGCCCGAAAAACAGAATTCCGATTTAGAATTTTCCGAAATTTCATAGCTTTTTCGGAATTTTAACATTCGGTAAAATAAACTTTCGTATTTTCAACCATCGCAATTTTCACTTAAAAAAGATGATAGATTATAGATAGATTCGGATGTTTGAAAATCGGAATAAAAAAAATCGGAGTACTTACCTATATTTGTAAGAGCGAAACGAGCGCAGGCAAGGCAGGTAAAGCAGGTCCGACTTGGCTTAAGTTAGGTACGACGACGAGCGAAGCGAGGAGGAGTGTTAGGTTGAACTGAGACCCTAACGAGCGAGCGAAGCGAGCGAGCCGTGCAGGTCTGACTTGGCTTACGATTCCTAACATTACCATTTCTCACCTTAAGGCAGATCCGACTTGGCTTAGGTTAGATACGACGACGAGCGAAGCGAGGAGGAGTGTTAGGTTGAACTATGACCCTAACGAGCGAGCGAGCCGCGCAGGTCCAACTTGGCTTACGATTCCTAACATTACTTATTTTACCTTAACGCAGATCTGACTTTGCTTAGGTTAGGTACGACGACGAGCGAAGCGAGGAGGAGTGTTAGGTTAAACTATGACCCTAACGAGCGAGCGAAGCGCGCGAGCCGCGCAGGTCCAACGTGGCTTACGATTTCTAACATTACTTCGATGTTTCGAGTAAATGTATATTATATGTAATACTAATTAAGTGTTTTAAATGTTATACCAATAGATGATTATGCACAATGTCATTATACCTACAGTTCATTATATACTATGAAAATATGCAATTTATTGTTATATGTTTCGTTCAGTATACAAATTGAATATTATACCAATTAAATTTATTCCAATTGAGCCTATGTCTAATGAGTGTTATATCTATTGTTTATATATGTTCTATTACTTACCCGTTACTTAGTGACGATTTGATCTTATGTCTTGATCACACCTACCGAGACAGTGGGCGAGACAGCGCTCTCGTCCCTGTCACACACAAGACAAACGGGCGAGACAGGGCACTGTCTCGCCACTGTACTCGTTAGGTGTGCGCGCTCCATTAGGTTCCGGATAAACAATAACTCCTCTGGTGTTGCAGGTGTCCATGGGCTATGGTAATTGCTTACCATCGGGCAATCCGTTTGCAGTGTCTGATATTTGTCTCCTATTTACAATACAATACAACACAAATCCACTTTATCGCACACCTCAAATACAGGGATACAAAACATGGGAGATACATATAAAGTAAAAAAATAAACAGAGGTTAACAGGCGGTTAAACCGCTAAATAGCAGATCTCTTCCGGACAATCTTTAGGTAGCGGAGTAGAGCAACAAAAGTTAGAATTATCCTATTTATATAATTAAAAAAAAACATAATTTGGAAGTCTGTTAATAAATGTTGCGATCGATGAAGAGCTGCACGCTGGTGTCTCAGGTAGCACTTGTGGGAGTTGTGGGAAAGAGAAGCCATGCTTCATGCTTTTCAGTAAAACGGCCTATCGTGCCTAATCAGGCCTCTGATTCAGCCGCCCGTGGCATTCAACCCTTGCCCTTTCGTCGCGTAACATCATAGTTAAAACGGGAGGCTTAGGTGAAAAAAGAAACGTAACAGCCATAGAGTGGCCGCCCTGGCAAAAGTTCTCTACAGCTTCTATTTAGTATTAATCATTTGAGCCTCCCTGATGTTTCGGTAACTTTCCAGTTACCGCTGTCAAAGGTTGACTGAGAAAAAGACGTTTTTTCTCTGTCAAAGTTACATCTATAACTAACTATTATAAGTAAAAGACAGTGGTTATTGTTAAAAGTAAGTAAGTTTTATAGGGTACTTATATTATAAAATTCTACATTTGTACTGACATTCACTTTTCTATGGACAGGGGTCATGATTTCTGGAAAAATCTTAATAGCGCGATGCAGGTTCGCCTTTTGTTTTGTATGGGTGCGCAGCGGCAAGCCTGGCGCCATCTGTTGGTCAGAATTGCTTTGTTCTGGAGATGGAATATTTCACTAACATGAGTCAGATTGATCTACCACAGTAAGCTCTAGTAGGCTTGTGTTATTTTATTGGCACTAGACGATATAAAATCGAGTACAGAGCCATAAAAATGGTTGTACAAACAAAAATAAACGACTACTTATTCACTGTTAAAGCAATCGCGGGTGCAAGAATGTGTGGTTTGCAGTTAGTTCGTTTACCCCAGATTGGTAAAGTTTTTAAGCACACTAACATTTTTTATATAAAATTGGGTCAATCCTTTGCATTGGCATCAAAACAGTAATAAATAAATATAGTGACATAAATATTTATGTTATTAGACTTAAGATAAAATAAAAATAAATAATTAAATAATAATAATAATAAATATCGGACAACCTCACACAAATCGATCTAGTCCCAAATTAAGCTCAAGAAGGCTTGTGTTATGGGTACTAGACGACGATATACGTACTTATATAGATAAATATATACTTAAATACATAGAACAACCATGACCCAAGCACAAATATTGAGTTCATCACACAAATATTTGCCCCGGCCGGGATTCGAACCCAGGACCGCCGGCTCGGTAGGCAAGTGCTTACAAACTCCGCCAAACGTGTCGTCAGAGTCATATATCCATATTACGTTTATCGTTTGACATGATTTTGACGTATATTGCATCCACTGTCCGCCCTTTGCTGATGATGTGTTCTTGTATTTGATGCGTGTCGAATGCAGACTTTGTTAATGGTCACCCTGGCGCGAATCCACGTGTCGTAATGTTTATTTAAAAACATTAGTTTTATAATTCACGAGCTCGAATAGGTTTTTTGGTTGCGCTATTAAAATGACTACACGGTTAAATGTGTTACGTGGTAAAATTATGACGACGCGGTTGGCTCAGTTTGACCAACTGACTGAGCCGGCGGTCCCGGGTTCGAATCCCGGGCAGGGCAAATATTTGTGTGATGAACTCGAATATACCGTCGTCTAGTACCCATAACACAAGCCTTCTTGAGCTTAATTTGGAACTAGATCAATTTGTGTGAGGTTGTCTGATATTTCTTTATTTAAATGTGTATGCACAGAATTAAAAAAATGGTATAGAACCTATAGCAGTGTTATTATTTTGACATTATCTACTTCGTAAGATGTTTGGTTTTGTATAAAACAGAAGCGAAAATAGACGCCAGAACAAAAGGTCAATCAATTATCGGGATCAAATGTCTTTATCAAATTAACTACACTTTTACTGATCAGAATTTCCATACCCCGGGATTTTCGGTGCACAAATAATCATTCATGCACCTAAAACCACGGGGTATTACTGTTAATGTTCGTCATTCCTACGGGGTGCCGAAAACGATTCATACATAATATTAATGTCTTATCAAAATCCATATTTAGTGTTCCCGTGGGATGAGCGGGTAACACCGCGGGGCACAGCTAGTTTGTATATAGGCAGACGCATCGACAGACAGACAGCGAAGGCTTAATAATAGGGTTCCCGTATTCCCAGCCGTTTGGGTACCTACCTACAGAACCCTAAAAAAATCAAGTCACCTAAACATTATTAAATGCTAGGAAAACTTTACACAATGTTCATTTTGTAAACGTTGGGAACTTTGAAAATATACTAATTGTGCCTATCGTTTCTGTACATACATATACAATTGTTTGTTCATCTCAATTGGCAACGTCGAGTTTTACTTTGTAGGGCATCTTTGAGAATTTTTCTTTAGTGTAAGGATTTTTTTCATTAGGTGTGCGAATAAAAAGAAACCGGTCAAGTGCGAGTCGGACTCGCGCACCAAGGGTTCCGTACAAACACTTTCCATCCTTAAGTGGTTAAGTTAAGTTTGCACCTGGTATGTATACGCAACCAATCCCGTTTGTTGTATGGGAGCCCCCAATAAATATTTTTTTTTGTTGTTATAGCGGCAATAGAAATACATAATCTGTGAAAATTTCAACTGTCTAGCTATCACCGTTGTTGAGATACAGCCTGGTGACAGACGGACGGACAGCGAAGTCTTAGTAATAGGGTCCCGTTTTTACCCTTTGGGTACGGAACCCTAAAAACATGTTTTGTGATTATATTCAGATTTTGTAGAATTTTCTATACTCGGCTGATTCTACGGGCGTTTCAACCGCCGTCAATTCTCTGTCAAAAATATGGAAAGTATGACCTACACGAAGCTGCAAAGTTTCATACAATGATATACTGTAACTTGGTCAATCAACTATTTTCTGCCACTCGTTGCCATGGTGATGTCCCCTGGGTCAATTATAAAACTACGATTTTCCGTGGTTATATTAAGCAAATGCTTTATAATTTAAGCAGTTATAAGCCCATTATTATGTAGACTATCTCCTGACATTACCAGGAATATAAGTTATCAACACTTTTCTTATAAGTTTAATCACTATAAAGACTGTATCGTTAAGTATAAAGACAAGTAAAATAAAGTATTACTGACAACTTTCATATATATTTATTAATAGAAAAAAAAAACTTCTACGTTTTAGACGTTAAATAATACAAAAACGTCTTTAAACCCAATGAAATCATTCATATTTAGCTAATTTTTTGACTTTCTGTCTGTACGTAGAAATCAGAGTTCGGACAGCGCCTTGGTCAAATTTTTTGTCATCCTGTTCTAGTCTCGACGAAATTGCTCTTCGGAATCTGTAGACCGGACATTTTTCCGCAGTTTAGCTTTAGTTATAGCCCAAAAACGTTCGATAGGCCTAAGATTTGGGCAATTCGGGGGTTCATAGCTTTAGGTACAAAATTGATATTTTTCTCTTCATACCACTACAAAGTCTTGGACCCATAGTGGCAAGATACCAAATCGGGCCAAAATATAGTCTGAACACTGTATTTTCTAACCATATAGGAAAAAATCGTTTATTAAGACATTCCTTTATATAAATATGCTGTCATTGTAGACGTAGTGATAAATGGAGTCGATTTGAGGCCACACTCGCAGATCGCCTGCCATACCATAATTTTTTTGCCAATTTTTTCTGTAAAAATTGGCTTTTCAGATTCACTAAGAACAGATCGATCTTGAACTGTGTAATACTGCGGTCCCGGCAAAGATTTATAATCGAATTTCACATATGTCTCATCGTCCATTATACGACACAGATTTTCCTTGAAAGAATAGTGTCATAAATTTTTTGAAACTCTTTATTTTACTGAGCTTTGCTGTTTTTTGCTTTGTTTAGGCTGCCTTTGCTTCTTGAAGGTCTTTAAATTGTATCTGCTTTGGACGTTGGACCATACCAATAGATGTACCTAACTTTTTAGCCAAATCCCGAACAGACACCTCCTTGTTGGTTGTGTACGCCTTTACTATCTTTTTATCCAAATTGGGGTTTGAAGGACCTGATTTTCGGCCGGATTTCGGTTTGTCAACGAAAGTATACTCTTGGCCGTACTGTTTAATCGCATTTTGGACTCCACCAATACTTAACGTTTTCGAGTTTAGCTAGCTTCCTGAGAGTGATTCCTTTTATACTACACCATTTGTCCAGAATCGATTTCCGTTTTTCTGGTGAAAGTCCATACAGTTTTAGTTTACAATAACTAACGAGGAAACGAAACAATCCTAGTCAAAACCAACATTTAATGTTTAGATTGACATCAGTTTGAATGAAAAAAAAACTATGTTTTAATCGAATGAAACCACTGTCAAGTTGTCTTTATACTTAACGATACAGTCTTTAGTCCCCTGGGTCACGAGACAGAATAACAGCAAGAAAAAGTTGATCCACACAAAACTGCACCTATTCGATTAGATTAGATTATTTATTTCACGATAAAAATTACATTACAAATTTGCTTAATGTCAAAATTATACGAATTAATATCATGATCGTCAAAAATAAGGCAAGATTCATAATACGAGAAAATGTTTACAATGTCAAAATAAGTTTAAAATAAAAGGGGAAGTCAACAGGTAAATAAAATATAAATAAATGAATCTAGTATCTCCCAATAAGGATCGTCATCACAAACTTAACATAATAATAAAATCAAATTAATAACACTAAGAATAAAATAAAAAATAGAACAAAAATAATTTACACAATGTCGAAATATATCAGATTTCCAATACAAAAATAAAATAGAATAAAAGCACAAGAAATATAAAAATAACAATAAACAAAATGTCAGTTTACAGAATACACGCATATTTTTATTATAGTTCCATGTACTCGTTGACCGAGTACAGACCGCCATTACCGCTTAGCAGGCCCGCCCTGCGAGTAGTAGTAGGCACCAGGCACAGTAGGCACTATCACTGGACACTGCCTACTTAACAAACTCTTATATGTACTAGGACTGAACTCTCCGCTCCTTGAATTCTTAAACAAGGGTCTCGTGATGACTTTTTTTAAAGGTTTTTTTTAAATATAAATTTAAGTCCAAATAACAACAACAAGTTACAACATCGCGTCGTCTTTGATTTTGTATTTATGTATTATCACGGCACGATGTGGCATCGTGGCACGGCGTCGCGTCGAACCACGATGCGACACGATGTTTTGGGCCTAGTTTTCAATGCAGTTTTTTTAACACAAAGGTGGCAAACAACCGTACGGCGGCGATGATAAGTTCCAAGAAAACAAAAACATTAGCATTAGCACTTTCCCTAAGCTATTTCTGCGGCGGTCGACATTGACCGCAAGCGACGCCGCGTGATGTAATGGTGGTGACGGATACGTCACCGTTATTTTTGGGACGGATGGAACATTGGCAATTCCGCGTTTTTCAATTGACTTCAAAAAGGGGGAGCGGGCGATTACGGGCATTATTAGGCTCATCGGTGGCGACTTTGGTGTTTCTCATAGTTATTCCTTGTTTTATATATATATATATATATATATATATTTATGCTCCTGTATAGTACTGTAAATACCAGTCCTATAAAACCAGAAACTAGTTACATCGTCTACAAAATATAAAGTGAGTATAATTGAACTAAACTAATTAGAAAAAAAGTATTAACTACCTATTCATTCGTTCATTTTGTTCTCGGAATTATTTTTTCTTGTCGTTGACGTCGCTTATTTTGAAAAAGTGGTTATTATGTTGTTAGCGCAAAACTCCGTCGACGAGATTTGGAATATTCTTGGAGTGTGATCGGCATTGACCGCGAGCGACGCCGTGTGATGTAACGGGTGGTGACAGATACGTCACTGTTATTTTGGGATGGACGGAACAATGGCAATTCCGCGTTTTTTGCTTTTAAGAAAGAGTTACACGGGACGTAACCAGTATCCTTTTACTTACTGGTCTGGCTCAGTGACCCAAAGATAATCTTCACCTCTGGGATAAGCCATTCTTCTTTGTTTTGCGTCTTTTCCTGCCTGTTAAGGGTATTTAGGGCGCACAGATCCATCGGCACCTAGTCTTTCTAGCGGTATCTAGGGCGGCTGACCAAACGCTTTCCACTCGGTCGCCTTGATGCGCTCTCTTTACGGCTCGACCGTCCTCAACTTCTCCAGATGATCCAGCTAGCGGAGTCGTGTGGCTTTGATCTCGCTAATCCTTTCCTTTTACTTACCTACTTACTGGTCTCCTCTACTTACTGGTTACTGACTCAGTGACCCAAAGATCAGACAATAGAAAACGCCATTATTTTCCGTTTTGCGCCCTTTCATTTTAGCAATACATAATTTAAGCTATAACACAGTATGAAACACTACAGAAAGTTCTGTGTTATCTTCGCAAAAGGCGCTGTCGATGTACTAAGAATAAACTAGACGCTTAGATAATATTGCTCATCTTACAAAACTGGAAAGAGGAGTTGGTTGACGTGGCTGTTAGCGCGTTCCTGCGCATGGTGAGTGAAGTGAGCGAAAGCGGAGAAAACCTCCGCTTTGGAAATTCTTCGGAGTATGATCGGCATTGACCGCGATCCGCAGTGGTGACAAATACGTCACCGCTATTTTGGGACGGGGTGTTGGCAATTCCGCGCTTTTTTTGCTTTAAAGAAAGAGTTACACGTGACCCGTATCCTTCTAAGTTATAAATAAATACAGCGATACCCTTCGGCCGCCATCGCAACCATGTTTCGCAACTAACTGCGCAGTGAATTTAATATAATAATTAATAAAATAGATTCTTCTTTACAAGCTGCGCCGCGCGCTGTTACCCGCTCATCCCACGGGAACATTATATTTTTCGGGATAAAAAGTAGCCTATGCGTTAATCCAGGGTGTCAACTACAGGGTTCAGCCGTTTTAGCGTGAAGAAGTAACAAACATACACATAAACACACTCACAAACTTTCGCCTTTATAATATTAGTGTGATTGCGCACTTCAACAAGATATAAATACAAAACATGCATCACGTACTCAAAACAGTACTCAAAACACACACACACACACACACACACACACACGCACGCACGCACGCACGCGCGCACGCACGCACGCACGAACGCACGCACGTTATTTTTTCAAACGTAGACGTCGGCCCCAGTTTCAAAAATTGGGCAAGTGCGAGTCCGCAGTATAACAAGTTTGTTTTATGGGAGCGCCCCTTAAATATTTATTTTATTTCATTTTTAGTATTTGTTGTTATAGCGGCAATAGAAATACATCATCTGTGAAATTTTCAACTGTCTAGCTATCACCGTTCTTGAGATACAGCCTGGTGACAGACGGACGGACAGCGAAGTCTCAGTAATAGGGTCCCGTTTTTACCCATTGGGTACGGAACCCTAAAAAACGTGATTTTTTTGTACGCAACCCTTATCTGCAGTTTGCACTCAACAATTGCATCGACTTTCTTTGGTGTTTTGTATTGACTATAGGTAGTGAAAATAAATCGTTTCATTGAAATCACTGAACATACATTCGAATATACACGAAACCAAAAAAGGGCCTATTTAAAAAAAATACATTAATTAATTAAAACAAAACTTAATTGATTCCTTTGTGTGACGAAAGTTACTCATACATTTTGTCTGTCATTTCAACTTTCGTCACACAAAGGAAGCGATCGTGATTTTTTGTTAACTGAGCTTTTAACTATGTACATTTTTTTTGCAATCGACCCATAAACTACCACTAACTTTTGGACAATTTACTATTCTTAATAAACAAAACAAAAGCTAAAAAGAAGACGTGTTTTGACTACTGATTATTATGACGTCACATCCCATTATCGTCATAGAAACTTCATAGTAACAAATCTTTTTCGACATTAAAGAGTAGCTGATTTGAGCTGACAAATACCGTATTGAAATATCTCCAGTTAAATGGACACATGTGCGTCTCAAAATAGCCGACAGCCGCGCATCGGGGTAATTCCGGCAGCTATAAATCCAGCAATCTCAAGCTGTGACGTCAGATCGCTGGAAGAAAGAAAATTATTGTAGGTTGACCGTGAAAGGCAGTCTATTTGTGACGTCATCTAGTTGGAATAATCGCTACAGTTTTTGACAGATGTCAGAGGAAACATCGAATTTAACCCGTCTAATTTAATAATCATAAGTCATACATAACATCAGAAGTACCGGATACGAGATCATTACGGATGAAATATTTACACAATGATTCGCGATGAAAGTGATCTCACATGTTGGCAACAAACACAGGAGATAAACTAGTCGAATTTGTTTCTAATTGCTGGAATTTGTCTTTTTTTACGTTTTCAACCCTATGTCCGCCATTTTGATATTGTTCGTAAAGCTTAATTACACTAATATTATGAAGGCGAATGTTTGTGAGTGTTTATGTGTATGTTTGTTAGTTCTTCACGTTCAAACGGCTGGACTTATCTTGATACATTTTGGTATGAAAGTAGACACCCTGGATTAACACATAGGCTACTTTTTATCCCCAAAAAATATAGGTACTACTAACAAAATTTCATGAGAATCGGTTGAGAATTGCGACCTCTATGCGAGAACAGGAAGTCCGGACTTACCAAATAATTGTAGGCCAAGCTTGAACGGAGTCGCTCCGCTCGCTCGGTCAAATAAAAAAATATCGATAACTTCACACAAATCGATCTAGTCCCAAATTAAGCTCAAGAAGGCTTGTGTTATGGGTACTAGACGACGATATACATACTTAATATAGATAAATATATACTTAAATACATAGAACAACCATGACCCAAGCACAAATATTCGAGTTCACCACACAAGTATTTGCCCTGGCCGGGATTCGAACCCGGGACCGCCGGCTCAGTAGGCAGGTATCTACAAACCGAGCCAACCGCGTCGTCAAATGAAACGTCCTAACCGTTTTCCCGAAGGGAAAAGACGACGAAGCCGCATTCTGCGCTATTTATACATGCGCGTGCGCTGCCAAGCTTTTTACCGGCTTCGGGGCGATTGATCGAGCAAAAGGTTACCGATTGTGATTCACTTACTGACCAAATGTTTACAATGAAGCGAAAAATTTAAAAATTCAACGGTTCAGGCAGGATTCGAACCTGAGGAATCGGATCTTTACGGTAATTGCGCTGCGAAGCTACCCTAAGGCATGTAGAAGCAACTGGTTGAAATTCAACGGCTCTGGCATCAGGTTCGGTGGTCCAGTTGGTAGGACGCACGTGTTGGCCCGGTAAGCCGTTGGAGACGCAGGTCTGAATCCTGCCTGAACCGTTGAATTTTTAAATTTTTCTAGTCATTGTTAACTTTAGGTTTACGTTAGCAGACGTTACTGCTTTAATAAAAATAATCACTTATCGACCAGTTATGAATATCTGTCGGGCATAAAGAGAGCGTTTCAGGGGCGACCGAGTGGAAACGACCGATCGGCCGCCCTAGATACCGCTGGAAAGACGAAGTGCAGAAAGATCTGTGCGCCCTAAATATCCCTAATCGGCGGGAAAAGGCGCGATACAGAGAAGAGTGGCGTTCTCTTGTGTCAGAGGCCAAGATCCTCTTTGGGTCACTGAGTCAGACTAGTAAGTAAGTATGAATATCTGTACAGTTAGCAGAAGAAATTACGCATGCCAACTGATCAAAATAGGCATTACGAAAATGTTTTTTGAGGACGTCAATCGATTAAGGGCCTTATCACACTTGCGATTTGCGAGCGTATTTTCTATACAAATAAGCGACGCGGCGAACACGCTGCGCGATCGCCTTCATACAAAATACGCTCGCAAATCGCAAGTGTGATAAGGCTCTAAATTTTTGTTTAGTATCAGATGTCTATATGGGACTGGAAATGACCGTCGTCAGTTCGTCCCACAACACAAGCCTTCTTGAGCTTAATTGGGGACGAAATAGTTTTGTGTGAAAACAAAATCATTCCTACGGAGCGCTAAAACGCTCCACACAAATGGCCACTTCGTGACGTCATTAATATGTTATGGGTATTGGGTACCAATATTTGTATAGAGAAAATAAAAGTAATTAGCCATTTTCACCGTGAAAAAGTGCGTTTAAGTTCATGGTTGGGAAACAATTTTATTTTTTTAATTATGAGGATTTTGAAAACCAATATCAAACTTTCTTTTGGATAAAATAAATCATAAAATTGTATAACCTCTTCACATATTTCAAAAAATATATCTTTTTGTATTTTTTTTTCTTTGTCATGATATTTTCAACTAATTTTCGTCATACAGTATGCTGTCATCAGTCATCATCCGTAATATCTACAAAACCAAACGTTCCTACACGTGTGCGCGTATGTAAATTTCGCATTAAATCTTACTATCCGCCATTCCCCGGTATTTCCCAGGGGCGCCATTTTCCCGGGATAAAAACTATCCGATATCCGTCTCTGTACTCCACAGCGGTATACTTGTAAAAAACTGGAATAAGCTAAATATCCCCTACTGGAAAGCGCGCGCAACTTTTCTGCGTAAGGGTCCTTTTTAGGGTTCCGTACCCAAAGGGTAAAAACGGGACCCTATTACTAAGACTCCGCTGACCGTCTGTATTTCTGTCCGTCTTTCACCAGGCTGTATCTCATGAACCGTGATAGCTAGACAGTTGAAATTTTCACAAATGATGCATTTCTGTTGCCGATATAACAACAAATACTAAATAACAGAGTAAACTGAATATTTAAGTGGGCTCTCATACAACGAACGTGATCGGTTGCGTTAACTTTGCGCCTCATTTGTAACAAGTGCCATATATGCCAGGTGTAAATTTAACTTAACCCGGCTAATTAAGATGGAGTATAAGTCCGACTCACACTTGGCCGGTTTTGTATACAACTGCCTAGTTTATCGGCTTTAGAAGTTACTATGTCATATGTATAAACACGCACATGGTGTACATATACATATATATATATATATATATATATATGTTGGCGGGAGATCCATAGTGATTTTAAATAAAACAATCAAGTGATCGACAAACTGTATTTAACGACCTTCTTCTTCGAGTGTCTGACCAAGAATGCGGGCTTAACGATGTTGCAGCCTTTTATAAGGTACTGTCAACAAGATGCACCTGCAGTCTTGAGTCAAATGACCAATTGAACATTTAATTTTACTTAATAGCTAAATTCATGGATTCTCAAGCAATGAATCGTAGTTTAATTTCATGTATTAACAAATGTAATATAATTTATTTTAACGTACATTAATTCTATTTATAATGATAATTGTTATGCAAATCATTATTGGTCTACCTACAAAGTAATACTAAATATTTTACCAATATTGGAGAGGCGCTAACATATATATATATTTTGTAGGCATTTAAAAAAACTAATTTTTTATATCATGCACATTGACCCCGTAATAAATATTTTCGTGGTAAATGTTTTTATGCACTTTTATGAGTGCCGCTTTTATGTATTGCATTATATATGTCACTTGGACCGTGTAACGAGAAATATTTTATTTCTATCATGTCTAGCTGATTTTTGTTTATGTATATTTTTTGTAGGCTTGTGTAACCAACTAGAAATTACTTGATTGTAGAGATAAACTTAGGTACCTACTTAAATAATAAAAAGTGCCGCAATGTCGTCAGCGTAAAACTTATTTACCGTTTTCGGTTAAAATCCTATAACCATCTTTGGGTATCCAGCTATTCTAATAAGCTTATTTTTATTTTATTTTAATCTAGATCCCTTATAGATCCTTTACTTCTCTGAAGGTATAGGTTAAGTTTATTGTAATTGAATATACCTGCAGATAATATACCTAGACCTAGACTATCTTCCTGTAAAATATGCCCAGTGATTTGTCTGTTGCATTAATATTACTACTGTGGTGTTATTATTATAGTAATTGTTCCTTTTTATATTACTACGATAAAATATTTAATACTAGCTGTGCCCCGCGGTGTTACCCGCTCATCCCACGGGAAAACTAAATTTATTCGGGATAAAAAGTATCCTATGTCCTTCCCCGGGACTGAAACTATCTACATACCAAATTTCATCTAAATCGGTTCAGCGGTTTAAGCGTGAAGAGGTAACAGACAGACAGACAGACAGACAGACAGACACACTTTCGCATTTATAATATTAGTATGGAAGTATGGATTAAACCTAACCTGATCAGATCGACCAGAAATGTTGTCCGATTTGATCGGTCGATTTATTTAGCCTTATTGCAGCTATTACACTTTCCTAAATTAGTCACTAACGAGAGGGATACAACAATACGATGGAGTGAGTTGGATGTATCTCCATACGTGTCTCACATATAGCTGCATCCCTCTCGTCAGTGACTAATTTAGGAAAGAGTAATAGCAGCATATGCCATGTTCTGTTAAACACGACACTGTCGTAATTTGCGCGTCTATTTCCGTGGAACAGACGCGGTGACCGGTTAATGGTCCTGTAAAAATGCGCGCTGTATCGTGCGCGAATGTGTTTGCGTAAACAAATGTTACAATACGTTTATCTAAATAAATAAATTAAAGGACAAAATTACACAAATCGACCTAGTCCCAAACAAAGCAAAGCTTGTACTATGGGCACTAGACGACGATATATATAAAATATATAAATACATATATAGATAACGTCCATGACCCAGGATCAAATATTCGAGTTCATCACACAAATATTTAGTTATAATAATAATAATAATACAATACTTTATTGCACACCAATAAAAGTTTACAAAAGGAAACAAGACAAATACAATCTATAAATAACGGTAGACAACAGGCGGTCTTATCGCTAAAAAGCGATCTCTTCCAGACAACCTTTGGGTAGTGAAATTGATGAAAATTCTAACTTAATACAGAGTAGGTGCAGCACAGTAGGTGTAGTTATTTAATTGTTTCATGTAACAGATTACATAAAAGACCCTGCACCATACAAATGTTTCTGTTTAGTCCTATGGTTGACTGGTAGAGAATGCCTTATGGCATTAAGTCCGCCATTTGTACTTTTACCTGTGTATTGTGTGTAATAAAGTTTAAATAAATATTTGCCCCGGCCGGGATTCGAACCCAGGACCGTCGGCTCAGTAGGCAGGTCCTCTAAAAACTGCGCCAACCGCGTCGTCGCCTGTTCTAAGACTGTTACTGACATTGAATAAAATACTGCAGAGCTTTTTATCTTCACGAAAACCGCCTGAGAATCAGTCAAGTATATTTGAAATAAAATTCTGTCGAAAATGTTTTGTAACTAGCTTCTATAGCCGACTGTACTTTTCTATGAACATCCAACAATTGCTCACTGAGAAGATTCTAAAGACTCCAAATTTGTTAGGATTGCTTTATCTATTACAGAGTTTTTAGGGCCACCTTCCGGCTCCATCATCAGAGCAGCCCCGTGGTACCATTGTGTTGTCATCAAAGTTGATTTGCAAAATTTCAGCTCAATCGGTTGAAGATATCTGATTCAAAATTGAGTTGCAAGATTCCACCCGAACAAGCAAGAAATGAAAGACATGAAGGAAATTGAGTATGATGATATGGTGGAGCAGTTTGAGAGTATAGATCCACTGAACGACAAGAAGGATCTTTTTCCTTATTTTTTCATTGTCATAGGGGGCAAACGAGCAAACGGATCGCCTGATGGAAAGCGATTACCGTCGCCCATAGACAGCTGCAACACCAGAGGAGTCACAAGTGCGTTGCCGGCCTTTCAGCGAGTACGCTCTTTTCTTGTAGGTTTGAAGGAAATGAAATCTGAAAGCTAAAGACATGAATCGTTCTTTCATTTAAGTGGCATGATTTGCGCATATCTAATCATCGCTCGACAACTATTTAAGTAGATTTCGAAAAGACTGGTCATCACGGGGGACCGAGGAGCTGGCAGCTTCCTCGCTCAACGTATTAGCGTTGCTATTCAGCGAGGAACTGCTGCCAGCGTCTTCGGGACCATGCCAATTCAAGTCCGATTTTTAAGTATATTTTAATATTAAATAAATTTAATCAGCATATATTTTAGTTAGTTAAGTTTTTAGTTTATAGTTATTTCTGTTAGTTATTTTAATTTCTGTAGTAAATATTGTTATTGTACATTTTAAAATGTATATATGAATAAATCCGAAAAGTGAAATACTAAAAGCACTTTCCACATTCCAATATCAAAGATGAAAACGGCAAAGAATGTAGCTTCCGCTGGTGTATTTTGGCCCGTGACGTCACGACACGGTATAGTTGTTATAGTAGACATAATAAAAGCAAGGTCGTCGGCGCGTACGTCACCCTGTATGAATGAAACGCGCGGCGTAGATTGTATATTTCTATGATAATTTCACGTATCTCACTACTTCACGTATTACTAGTGGCTCACAGAGCTGTAGGCCTCACGAGATTGTTTTGAAATAAGATAAGATAAAATATTTATTGAATATTAACTTATTTTACAGCAATAGTAAGTATAGACTAAGACATTCTACTTCACAAAATATGACGCGCGCCTGAACTAGGATTCCCTGTGTTTCAGGCATAAAAAGGACTAACTTATTAACAATTTCTTAAATAAAATGGATGAAAGTTGTAATTTAACAAGCTTTTATTTAACTTGCATTGTATACATGTATGTAAGTATGTTTGTTCGGGTGGAATCTTGCAACTCAGTTTTGAAGCAGATATCGTCAACCCATTGAGCCGCAATTTTGCATACTTACATAACTTTGATGACAATATAATAATATGGTACCATGGGGCTGATCTGATAATGGAGCCGGAAGGTGGCCATAGGAATCTATAATAGAAAAAGCAATCCTACCGAGTTTGGGCTCTTTAGAATCGTCTCAGTAAGCATTTGATGGATGTCTAAAGAAAAGTACAGTCGGCTATAAAAGCTTGTCACTAAAATGAAATTTTTGACAGAAACTTATTTTACCTTAGAATAAATACACCTAGAAACCTGGTCAGCGCTTGAAAGTGAAGCCAGTTTGAGTGAGCCACGGCCTGTCACGGGCTCAGATTCGTCCGTGTTCGCATCTGTCACAACGTCAATGTCACAAGCAACACGTCTCTATGATTGGTTCGTAGACCCGCACACATAAAACCAAACCCGGCGTCATCCTTCGCAAATCTGTGGAACACTATCGTTCTAAGCATATTTGTTTTAAGTTTTCTAGCCTTCGCCATTTTGAAAATTTCGAATAACAAAAAAAATTATATACTTATCGAACCTACTCACATATTTTCATGAGAATCAATGTGGCCTGTAGGTGAGAACAGCTGGAAATCCGAAGATCCGGATATACGAAAGAAATGAGGAAGGTTATAAGTGTCATATCCTTTTTTTTGCTCTACGGTTGACTGGTAGAAAATGCCCTATGTTTACATAAATTTCATATTCACAGTTTTATTATAATAATTTATCAACAGTTATCTATTTCTGACCCATATTTTCCTCCATACTAGCGGCTGAATCTATAACTAGGGATCTATTAATAGTGAACAGTTGTCGAAATGTCAGTCCGCACGTCATGACTGCTTCCGATTCAGACAGATTGCATTCATGCAGTATATGAATTTTAACTTCTATATTTTGACTAATTGACAACATTTAATTTTTTTTAAACAATGTTAAGTTTAAACTAATTTCCTACCGAGTTTGGAGTCTTTAGGGTCGTCTCACTGAGCAATTGATGATTCTAACAACAGTACAGTCGGCTATAAAAGCTTGTCACAACAATTATTTTTTTGACTAACTTATTTATACGTACACCTGATGATGATGATGATGATGATGATGATGATGATGATGATGATGATGATTTGGTGTGGGGACGCCGGCCGGAGATAGGCGGGCTGTCGATCGCTTGATTGCGTTCATTCAGCCCAATTCCCAATTGGAGCCAACGGTTACTGTCCCGGCGGCGCTCCCATACAGCCTTCTTCCTCGAATCTTCTTGTTCTCCTGCAGAAGGAAAGGACATCTATTCTATAAGGTTAATGTCCCTCAGCTCTTCCTCTTCTAGTTTATCTTTTCTGAAGATGCTATAGGTACACCTACTGGTAAGTAAGAACCTTGTGTTTCTTAATAGGGTTAGTTTAATATTTTCTTCGGTTTCCGCGACTGTTGTTTAAGGCGACGGGTGATGCCAAACTAGCGCCACTTCTGATTTTTTAGGGATCCGTACCCAAAGGGTAAAAACGGGACCCTATTACTGAGACCTCGCTGTCCGACTGTCCGTCCGTCCGTCCGTCTGTCACCAGGCTGTATCTCAAGAACGGTGGTAGCTAGACAATTGAAATTTTCACACATGATGTATTTCTATTGCCGCTGTAACAACAAATACTAAAAATGAAATAAAATAAATAGTTAAGGGGGGCTCCCATAAAACAAACTCGTTATAGATTATGGTACGGAACCCTTCATCTGCGAGTCGGACTCGCACTTGCCCAATGTTCTTGTATAATCTTATTAAAACTTTCGTCAGACATATTTAATTATTGTATTAAGCGGTTTACACTCACGTGAAATTATCAGGAACGGCCCGACATGTTTCGAACTCGTATGGAGCTCTTCATCAAAGACGGCTGCCCGTAAACCGCCGCGGCAACTTCGTCACATTCGTCTTCGTATGTCGGGCCGTTCCTGACAATTTCACGTGAGTGTAAACCGCTTAATACAATATTTTATCTTATATTTTCTAAATCAGATCAATTTTCAGTAATCGAAAGAGTCTAGGAGATGGAAAAACACCTTTAATATTTATTAAATCATTAAACACAATTTTTCTTTCTGTAGTGGTCCCCAAAAACTTGTCCAAAACTATTTCGGCCGCTTTTGACGTGAATAAGTTTTGTGGGGTAAACTACAGTGAACAAATTGTGTACATTGATTTAATAATTATTAAAAGTGTTGTGCTACCTCCTGAAATATCAAAAAATAATAAAAAATATCTGATTATGAAGGTATAAGAAAAAAATCGCGTATATTAATTATTTGAGCCTCCCTGACGTTTCGGTAGCTTTCCATTTACGATTGTCAAAGGTTAATAACTGAGAAAAACACAATTTCTCGTTGGGTTAGTTTAGTTTATAAATAAAAAACATATTTGTATGCTGTTGTTGTTTTATTAAATTTAGCAGCTATTAAAATCGTATAACCAACTATTATACCTAAATAAGTAAACGAACTTGCTGATAGGAATAATTTTCGTAGCAACAGTTTTTAACATTATCTACGTTTATTTAATTGGTAACTGATAAACATATAATGATGTCAGTAGAGTCATAATTAAACATAAAAAATATTAGGTAATGTATAAAAAATATAAACATACAATTTACGTCCGATTACGCATAGCACCCGAATAAGCCGATAATCGGAAAGTACCTATTTATACATATAATATATGTGTGTGTATGTTTCGGGATCCCCTTAATTACCTTCTTTTATAGAAAAACGACGACGACAACGACGCCGTTGGTACAGTTTGTAGTGCACTTGTCTAGTGAGCCAGCGGTCCTGGGTTCGAATCCCGACCAGGGCAAATATTTGTGTGATGAACTTGAATATATGTTCCTGGGTCATGGATGTTATCTATATATGTATTTATATACTATGTATATCGTCGTCTAGTATTCATAGACAAGCTTTGCTTAGTTTGGGACTAGGTCGATTTGTGTAAGATTGTCCCTTAATATTTATTTTATTTATTTGCGCAGCGGTGAATTACACTTTTCCCTGAGTTCTAGATAGTAACGTAGCTATTTCATGCTTTCATTGCGTGCAGTCGAAAATAAGTTGAAAAAAAAACAGTTTTCTGCGTGAATTTTGTCAATTTCGTGTAGTTTTTGAAACAAAAATTATCAATGAAAATGTTTAAGTGTAAGTTTCAAATTTCTAATAAATCGCAACAGCCCTGTTCTATAAGTAGTAACATTGATGTATGATGAGTGTTATGACTTATGAAACATCAGTTTATCAGTTTATTTATTGCTTATCATAGAGAAAAATGTCTAAAACAATCAGCATTTTTGAACGGATAAGGAGCCTCAAATCTCTCCTGAAATAATGAATCCTCTCCATTGGAAACCAATTTTAAACACTGACCTACAATTTAACAGTATAGTTGTGTATGTATATTATGGGGCCTCCTCATGAGAAGATTAATGAATGTTGATGAAGAGAAAATGTATGTCAGGACCGTAGCAGGTGGAAAGATGTGGTCTCTGCATATCCCGTTGGAAAAAAGCCGCGTTAAAATTTATATGTAGATAAGATAAGAATTGTTTAATCAATTGGGATTCACTGAAACCACTTTTGCATCGTCATTGAATACATAGCTATTACTTTAATTGATGAATAGTAATAACATTAACACAAAAATTATAATAGGTAAATACACAAGATTTCCAAACATTTGCAATGTTTCCGGGGTAATGCTTCATCAAAAGTAAACTAGGTGATAAATTACATGAAAAATTTGATAATTAAAATTACTTTAACCTTTTTATTTACAAAAAATTGCTTTACTCGCGTCAAAAGTAAATACGATCAATAAATAACACATTATTGCTAACATTATTATGTCAAAATGTATACCTTAAATAAACAATTCATTCAATACGTTTTCAATATAATTCATTCATAAACTTAAATATGCAAGGAAGAAGTTTCCTCGCTCAAAGAATCAGTTTGGCTATTCAGCGAGGAATGCCGCCAGCATCTTCGGCACTATGCCGCAAGGGCCATTTTTAGATTTAGTTTAATTTTAGTGTGTTCTTGTTTAGTTTAATTTTTAGGTTTTGTTTTATTGTACTTTAATGTACCTATTATTACGACAAATTAACATTTATTCTGTTTAAAAAAAAAGGAAGAAATATTACTAGGTACATAAATCTGTATGTATGTATATGGGGCAGATAGAGCTGCAGCCTCCGTATCCTCACCCCTTGCAGCGCGCCCTCCTTCCCGGTCGTTGACCCCGCCCAGGACGACCTACTGAACCCAGGTGACCTGTTTCTGATTATTGACCATGACGATTATGTCTATATTTTAAACGATAAGCATGAACTTGGGAGTCATTGCTATTTATGCTGTTCTATAAATTTAGTAGTGTACCAGGGCTGGTCGTTTTTTCTTGTAACCGTTTTGAGAAACCGTATTTATAGAGAAACTGAAAACCGTTTTTTACTAGAACTAAAAACTGTTATTCAATGATACATTGACAGCGTTACGTATACAACTATATAGTGAATCACATGAAAACTACTCGATTCTTATCTTAATCGTAAAACTAGCTACATATCTGCGAAACTTTGAAAAATTTCACTATTGTTAAAATTGACTTCTAAGATTTGATGACTTTCTTAGTTACTAAGAAACATAGTTACAAGTTAGTGAAGCTAATAAAAGTGTCATCAAACCATATTAAAATGTCTACCCAACGGTTGTCTGGAGAGATTGTTCTTTGGATAAAACCGCCTGTTGTCTGCCTCTATTGTAATTTTAAGTTTATTCTGTGTTTGTATTTATGTCTCAAGTAGCACACAACTGCACACAAGTTGCATATCGTCGGGGATAGTGCAATACCGCGTAAATAACAGCTGTCGATAAATTTCTCGTTTCAATAAAATACTTAGCATTTGTTTGAATATTGATTCGTATCTACACTTTTTACTTACGCGGTATTGCACTATCTCCGACGATAAGCGATTATGCAGCCCTTATTCAGCTTAAATTAGTCGTATAAGGGCTTCATAAGCACATGTGGTGCTTGTAAACTACTTGGGGTGTATGTAGTGTACGTGAGAATACAACAATGTGGTATCTTGGAGCTGATCTGATGGAGACGGAAGGTGGCCGTAGGAACTCTTCAACAGCACAAGATAAACACATCTTGTTTGGACTCATTCGATCACTGGTGAGAAATTTACGATTGTGCAAAAACAGTCGGCAAACAAGCCTAAAAATTTTGTTTTTTTTTTACTTTTTTTTAATTTATGAAACATGTAATGTCCCATTATTTTATACTAGCTGTGCCCCGCGGTGTTACCCGCTCATCCCACGGGAACACTAAATTATTCGGGATGAAAAGTATCCTATGTCCTTCCCCGGGACTGGAACTATCTATATACCAAATTTCATCTAAATCGGTTCAGCGGTTTAAGCGTGAAGAGGTAACAGACAGACATACAGACAGACAGACATACTTTCGCATTTATAATATTAGTATGGAAGTATGGATTAGTATGGATAGTATGTATTTATAATATTAGTATGGATGTGGGTAGACACCACAATTTTATATGTTGAACTATTGATACAAAACTCAAAGCTCAAAGAAAAGTTGAAAGGTTGTTTGGCGTTATGATGGTGGAGAGTTTAACACGTTGGACCGGTAATTTTTTTTTTTTAATTTATTATGCTAAAAAAATTACAAAACTGGTACACTTTATATGTTTCGCCAAACTGCAATGCAGTTTGTTGGCGAAGACCGCACTCTTTATACATTACTATAATTTATACTGCTATGATATTTATTTATTGTTATACCTACTCTTACTATTTTAAGTATTTAATACAAACAGTTTCACTACAACTACATAATCTACGTTAACTAATAGTGACAGTTATTATAACAACGAATTTACGCATTATAGGATGCCTACCCTTTACTCAACTAACTACCTACTTTCATTTTCTTTAAGAAAGGCATCCATCAAACACGCCTTTACTTTAGATTTGAATACATTTATCGTTTCACACTCATCCTCTGATATTAATGTATTGTAAATGCGCGGTATCAGGTACCCTCTTGTCCTTTGTCCGTAGTAGTTATTAAGTGATCTGGGTTCAACAAACTTTTTACGCAACGATGTTGATCTAAGATTACGATTGTACAAATGTAATAATGTGTAATCCAGACCGGGTTCGATTCCGGCAGGTTACGCATTTCAAATTTTCTTTGTGCTTTGAACAATGTTTTGGTCATGTGAACTGTAAATTTGCATATTGTAATTATTAAATAAGTAAATATATAAATTATCTGTGTATGTGTATGACTTTAATATTTTGTATGACATTTATTTATTACTTCTCAAATTATCTTATCTCACCACCTACTATTTTCTGCTTAATTTAGTTTTGTCCGCTACCCAAAGGTTGTCTGGAAGGAATCGCTCTTTTGCGATAAGACCGCCTATTGTCTACCATTGTTTAATTTAAGATTTCTCATGTAATACTTTTCTTGTTGGTGTGCAATAAAGTATTGTTGTATTGTATTGTTATACAACTGTAGAACAGTATACCATAAACTTATCGCAAAACGCTACGTTTTCTGCCTGAAAAACAAATAACCTTGCGATCCGTCCCTTCCACAATCTAACGCAAGATGGCCGTGCCACCACCCCAGGGTCAAGGCCGCTGACTCACCGCCGTGGTGTACTGCAGGGTGAATCACAGGTAAATATACAGATACACGTCTAGGAGTCCAATTTGACATGTAACCAATAACCATACAGCGGAATAGGCGTGTATACATTTTTTTTTTGAGGATGTCAAATGATTATATTTTTTATTGGGACCAAAGTGTCTATATAGGACTAACTACAGTTAGACTGGTCTAAAAGTCAGAAATGATTGTCAAAGTTCAACACTCCTACAGAGCGCGCAAAACGCTCTATACAAATGGCCACCTACAGTCTGATGTCATTCTGTGGATTGGGAACCAATATTTGTATGGAGTCAATAAGTAATTTCCCATTCTCACCGTGAAAAAGTGCGTTTAAGTTCATGGCTGCCATACAATTATTGCTGAGGGCGGCGAGGGGAGCGATAACCAGTGCAGTGGGCCGCAAGCCGCGTAGCCCCTGGTGAAGAGCTCCTTATGAGTTCGAAACAAGTCGGGCGTTCCTTACAATTTTTACGCGAGTTTTCACCGTTTATATAATTGTTGAAGATGTCTCACAATAGTTTTAATAACAGTATTTTCTCAAACATGCAAAGAAAAGTAATGTGGAAGTTTTAAATATAGTTAACGAAAAAAGATCTTTATTGAAAATAATTGAGAACAGGAGAGGAAAAATGTTAGGTCATCTCTTGCGGCACGATAATTACATTAAGACTATATAATAGACGGAAAAATAGAAGGGAAAAGAAAGAGGGGAAGACCGAGAAGGACATATATGGAGTAAATAAAAGAAAAAAATATATTTCATTATATAAAGACGTAAAAGAAAAAGCGGAATGTAGAATAAGCTGGAAATTACTCCAGCCTAGCTCTTAAATAGGTATATGATGATGATGCAATGAAATGTTGCCATACCGTGCGTTGACGACGCGGTTGGCGCAGTGGTTAAGCAACTGCCTACTGAGCCGACGGTCCCGGGTTCGAATCGAATGTGATGAACACGAATATTTGTGCCTGTGTCATGGATGTTCTATGTATTTAAGTATATATTTACCTATATAAGTATGTATATCGTCGCCTAGTACCCATAACACGAGCCTTCTTGAGCTTAATTTGGGACTAGGTTGATTTGTGTGAGGTTGTCTGATATTTATTTATTTATTTATAACAGGCTTCGAAGTATCACGTTTGGGGGGGAACAACTCGAGAGAACTGTAAAAGAATTTCATACAAAATTAAAGGCCTAGGCCGGGAAGTCATTTCTTTTAAAACATGGCGTCTGTTTTCAAGAATAGGCTAAACAGCTGAATTATATTTTTTTAGTGTTTTATTTTTAATTTCATTGCATATGTTTGTGAAAAGCACTATATATGCCTTAGCCGTGAAACGGACTTGTCGGCTTCGTATCACTATACGTACTCACCAGGCAAGCCCTTATTTCCCGGTGTCTGCAGTGATGTACTATTATTCTAAGCTGCTATCCGAAAAAGTTGGTAATCGATTACTGAAGGCAGCTACATCTAGCATTCTTGCCTTGCATTGTTTCCTACTCACAGATTCCAAATAAAGCTATGACGCTTTTCCTTTTCCAATTATAGGTACTTAATGCTTTTAACGTGCTATTAACATCGCCTTGCGCGAAAAGACGCGTCACGGACGTAAACACGACGTCCAGTGACGGTTTAACCTAGGCTATGCTATGCCCTGGGCATTCTATTACGTGTGAAAGCCGTAAAGTGTATTTTGAATTTACTGTTTAGGGTATAAACTGATTTTATAACCGTGTCGAGCTTTCCTCATACGTGTTTTGAGGTAGAAATCGTCACTGTTTATACAAATGGGTACTGCACGATATACTAATAAATATAACCCAGGACGTCAATATATCGGACAGCTTCACACAAATCGATCTGGAGCCACAGTACGCTCTAGTAGGCTTGTCTAATGGGCACTTAACGATGATATATATAAATATATACTTGAATACATAAATATTTGAGTTCATCACACAAATGCTTTCTGACTTGCCCTTGCCTGGGATTCGAACCCAGGACGGCTCAGCAGGCAGCTGTATTACCGCGTGACGTGACGTGAAGGGAAGGGAAGGGGAAGTCCCTTCGAGATCGTGAACGTAACATCTCGTTCGAAACGTCGAGGTAACTAAATAAACCTTTTAACACGATTAAGGCTGCGTTTCCACCAGTGCGAGGATGCGTAGCGAGAGCGAGGGATGTGTTTTTGTTAACTAATAAAATCAGTCGCGCTGAGCGAGGATAAGTAGATGAAGTTATTCCATTGGTTAACAAAAACACATCCCTCGCTACGCATCCTCGCACATCTGGTGGAAACGCAGCCTAAGTCCCGCCTTGTTATAATAAATAATGTGTGAAAATAGTGTATGGTAAAATAAATATATTGTAAACCTTGATCACCTTTGCTTTATATACTTAGACAGTTTTAAAAACCCAGTTTTCGCCTAATGCTGCTTTTTTTTTCAAAAATCTGATGCATATTACTTTTACAAATATGAGACTCAAACTCCCACATCGATAGGTCATGTAGTATTTTTTTAATCATTTAAGTTCTCTCATATCTGGGTGATGAAATGTATATTTCATTTTATTGCCTAAGAACAGGGCTAGCCGATCTACTTACAAACGTTTCGATTAAACCACGTGAACCTGCGTACAATTCCCTATCGTTTGCGTTTTTTTTGTACACTTACCGTCCCACACACACACTTTTCTATTTTAATTTGTTTTATTCCGCACTAGGCGGAGATATATTAATACATGATAGCTCAAATGTACCTTTATCGACAGTATTAAAATCACGATCTAATTCCGCGGAAAATAGAAGAAAGAAATGATTGAAAAACTCGTCAGGGTTGCCACTGAAAAAATGTGAAATTAAAATTCGATGAAAGAAGCTTTCCCTTGCAGTCTGAACAAAAAGAGTAGAAATTAAAAAGTGGCAATACTTGTCGTCTCTGTCTGTTTTCTTAGCTTGATTAGAAATGGTCGGCACTTCAGTATTGCCAATTTTTAATTTCTACTCTTTTTGGTCAGACTGTAAATGTCTGTCTAAAAAAGAAGGGGATCCCGTCTGTGTGAGATTAAAATCTCCGCTCAACTTTGTACGTCGCGTGCCGAAAGTCCTAAGCTGTCGCTTGCTTGGAGTGAGAAAAACAACGGCTTTAATGTCAAGGTTTCCATTGTCGCATTTTCCGCTGTGGCACGTGGTGGGCGAGATTAGTGTGCGCTTGTCCAGGCATGCAGAACTAGATATTATATCGTAAATACTCATCTAATGTATACTCTACTAGTCGAGTATACATTATTTGTCTTTAATTATTGTATTTAGCGGTTTATTGTATTTTACGGTAAATCAGGAACAGCCCAACATGTTTCGAACTCGTATGGAGCTCTTCAGGACTGCTACCCGTACACCGCTGCGGCAACCTCGTCACTTCACAACAAACATGTCGGGCCGTTCCTGACAATTTCACGTGATTGTAAACCGCTGTATTAAGCGGCATAATTAAATATTTCTCACGAAAATTTCAATAAGATTAGTATTTGTGTTTAGCTATTTATTTAGGTACTAGCCGCGCCCCACGACGTTAACCAGTTCATTCCGCGGGAACACTGTTTTTTCGGGATATAAAGTAGCCTAATGTGTTAATCCAGGATGCCAGCTAGGGCTTGTGCACAAATCACGCGAGGTTTTTTTCGGCTACTTTTTAATGATTGATTTTTTCGTGACCCCCCCTATCGAACCTCGCGTGATTTGTACATAAGCCCCTGCCTCCGTACCGCATTTTATCCAAATTGGTCTAGCCGTTTGAGCGTGAAGAAGTAACAAACATAAATACAAACACAAGCCTTCGTCTATATAATACTAGCTGTGCCCCGCGGTGTTACCCGCTCATCCCACGGGAACACTAAATTTATTCGGGATGAAAAGTATCCTATGTCCTTTCCCGGGTCTCAAACTATCTCCATACCAAATTTCATCTAAGTCGGTTCAGCGGTTTAAGCGTGAAGAGGTAACAGACAGACAGACAGACAGACACACTTTCGCATTTATAATATTTAGTCCATACTTAATATTATAAATGCGAAAGTCCAATCTAATCCATATTAGTGTGATTTAAACTTGATTGCACGTTACTTAATCGTTTGTTGACAACCAAAACTCACTAGGTAACAAATACCTACTTAAAACAAAGCTCGTATCTCAGTCTCAATCTACTTACTAGATACGAGGTTTTGAAGAACAGCGACAGATTTTAGTGAAGTTTGGTTGTCATCAGGCGAAATAGGTACAAATGGCGGACTTACTGCCATGATGCATTCTCTATGAGGAAAACCCCGGGGTGTAGTTATTTTCCACTTTTGACCTAGGAAACCTTTTCAGATAAACTTTTACATTTAACCTGATATCGACTATCCCTAAAAGTCTAATCTGACCTACCCTACTTCTATCCCTTATCATTTGTATATCTAAGGTCACTTTCAGATATAGTCCGAGAGCAGGTCGCCATTGACACTGCCTCATTTAATAAATACCAATACCGTGGCTTAAAAAACACTTATGTACATAATAACACACGTTCCAATTTGTATATATTATTGTTTTTGTTTGGTACTAACCGCGTACCTAATCTGCATTTAAAGGATAAGTCCTTAAAGGAAAGAATAAGTCTTAGAAGGTCCCTTTCTTCGGGTTACAATTAAGACGAAATTTGCATCTTTACAACAATAGCTTGTCAAGTCAATGCCTCCATCATCATCATCATCATATCAACCGATAGACGTCTACCGCTGGACAAAGGCTTCCACGAAAGTTCTCCAAAACTATCGCTCGTGCGCCGTCCTCATCCAATTTCTGCCTGCGATCCTAACCAAGTCGTTGGTCCACCTTGCTGGGGGCCTTTCCACGCTGCGTGTTCCGATCCGCAGTCGTCACTCAAGAACGTTTTTAATGCCCTAACCGCCATCTATTCTACGAGCAATGTGCCCTTAACTTAATCTCCATACGAGTAGTAGTAGTTCTGGTAGCTTTGTTAGGGACTACAGATGTAGTGCAAAATAATTTTCCTTCGTACTTTATCGGAAAAGTGCTCTCTCAATTAGCTTCAGTACCCATCTTACAGCCGTAGAGGTAATTCACATCAGCAGACCAATATATATATAAAATGGCTGACACGCAATTCAAATATTCGCTATATTTGGCAGGTAGGCAGGTATTGAGTTTTATTCTTGTAGATATTTCCTAATAAGCTTTATTTTGTTGTACTTTATGTTTTAAAGTGAAGATAATGTTTTGTTTACAAATGATGACAATAAAACTGAGTATTTTCTAAGTTATTGAAGGTGGTTGTAACATCTCTATATTATACAGTCACATTTTTCACTTTGACATTTGACACTAAACAATAATGTTCCATAATAATGGATATGAAAACGTCACTCATTTCTCATTTAATACAATCATTGATTGACAGTTCTGGTGCCATCGTATTCCGATTGAGATCCGAGTTTTCCCGAAGGAAAATCATTTTGCAATACATCTGTACGTTGATTTGTGTAAAACTTATCCTCTGATTATTATCAGGTCAGGTGCCCTTACCGGGAGTCAGCTCTAGGTCTATCGTGTTACGCAACTTTTCATCTATGAGCTCACGCGAAAACCAACCTAAAGTTGTTCAACTTAAGCTGTATATCACGACTAGATGTAAGGAATGATTCACCCTCCAAGGCTGTATTGAGTCAGGGTTAGGTGAAGTAATTGTGTTATGATAATGTAAAATTAACTGTAATATGTTTGTATTAGAGCGGAGTTTTGAACGGTGAAGTGTGAACACGTGTACCTACTTAGTTGTCAGTGTTCAGCTAAACCCTTACCATGAGCACAAAACAGATAGGTACAGAAATCAATCTACATACAAGCGCGCTCGAGCAAACGCACACATAGACATTGCTCACGGACACGTCAAGCGGATGGCACTCGCGCTCGCACTGGTCCGAACTGGTCCGAGATATCGTGTCCGTGAGCAATGTCTATGTGTGCGTTTACTCGAGCGCGCTTGTATGTAGATTGATTTCTGTACCTATCTGTTTTGTGACATGAGTTTACAGTGACAGTACTCGCTAGCGACCGCGTGATCGATTTGTATGGAGAATTGTAGTTCTACAAAGTAACCGCTAGGGGCGCTGTACTATTCTCCATACAAATCATTCACGCTGTCACTAGCGAGTGCGATCACGTTATCTCATGGTAAGGGTACTATATCAGATATCACAAAACAGATAGGTACAAAAATCAATCGACATACAAGCGCGCTCGAACAAACACACACAGACATTGCTCACGGACACGATATCTCGGACCAATTCAGACCAGTGCGAGCGCGAGTGCCATCCGCTTGACGTGTCCGTGAGCAATGTCTATGTGTGCGTGTGCTCGAGCGCGCTTGTATGTAGATTGATTTCTGTACCTATCTGTTTTGTGACTATATTCAGAAACACTCTTACCGCGAGTTTACAGTGATTGTACTCACTAGCGTCTGCGTAAATGATTTGTATGGAGAATTGTAGTTCTACAAAGTAAGTCACGTTAAGTCATGGTAAGGGTACTGTATTCAGAAACCTTGGCTCTGTGAGCTGTAGACCTCCCAATCATTTTTCAAAATGGATGAAATAAGTCGTTTACGTTTTCAACCCCCACTTCTCCGCCATTTTGAAAAATGACGAAAAACTGACTCGACAAACAATTTTTTTTTTAATATTGATGCTGCCTTATGATGCCTGTAGGCGAGAACAGCCGGAAATCCTGACAAACGGACATCCGAACATCTAAACAAATCTGCCCGATTGAAAAACGGCCCGACGTGTATCGAACTCGTACGGAGCTCTTCATCTGGGACTTGCTAACCGTACAACGACGCGGTAACTTCGTCACTTGTTGTCTTGTTGTGTTTATTGTCATTTGGCTAAAAGGCTTTATCGAATAGCAAAGGAAGTATCGTTCATTAAGTTCTTTCTTCGTCTTATCGGATTGCTTGGTAATCATTAACCCTAAACTCGTAAAACCTTTTGGGGTTAAATAGCCCGATTAGAATCTGTCCAGACTTCGTGCCCAAACGCCGTTAACGGTCAAAATAACCGGTTTATTTTAACCGATTTAAACTTAATCCAGAACCAGTCTCGACATGTTTGTCTGTTGAAATAAAATGGGAAGTAGCCAAAACCCCTTAGCGTTACTCAGAAGGGCATCGCTTGAGTCCTATTCTGTATAGATGGGTTAGCTTTACAAATTCAAATCGTTTATTAAGATACAAGCATATATACGTATGTGGTTAGTAAATGTTTATAATTATAACTAGACCCGCCCCGGCTTCGCACGGGTGTAATGCTATATTATGCATGTATTATACATATAGGAGGAAGGCCTCTTGAATCACTCTCTCTATTAAAAAAAACCGCATCAACATCCGTTGCGTAGTTTAAAGATCTAAGCATACATAGGAACAGACAGAAGGAAGCGACTTTGTTTTATACTATGCAGTGATAGTGAAATAGTAGCTGCGCCCCGCGGTTTTTCCGGGAGGCTCAGGCTCGTTCGGTCCGTTTCCTAACATGTCTGCTTCCTAAAGTGGCCTTCTTCCCACATTGACCGTTTCCTATGATGTCTACTTTTGAAAATGTCTGTTTCCTAAAATGTCTAAAATGTTTAAGGCATCCCAGGCATGCTTATTTCAAGTACTTCCGGAAACTACTTCTTGAATTCAGGGACAAAAGAGAAAACATTGTGAAAAGCAGACATTGTAGGAAACGGGCTTTAGAACACAAATAGGGGCATTATAGGAAGCATACATCGTAGGAATAGGACATCACAAGGAACAGGTATTATTAGGAAGCAGGTCAATTTTCGAAACGGACATAATAGGAAACGATCATTCTAGGACAGTGGCATGATAGGAAACCATTTGCTGACATTATAGGAAAGAGTCATTTCTTGGAAGAAGACCAGTTTGAGAATCAGACATTTTAGGAAACAGACCGAACGAGCCTGAGCCTTCCGGGAACACTAAATTTTTTCGAGATACACTGAAAAAACAAATAACAAAAAAAAAAGAATGGCGTTGACGTTCTTGACGTTAAGCTGGACGTTATTGACAGCTTTTTTTTTTCTGTGAATAGGTCGAAGACTACAAACTCTATCAAAACTATGACACAATGTATTAGGTTACTTTAGTTTAGTATGGTGTCTAATTAAATTAACAAAAAAACGAATGACGTTTGAGGCTTGACGTTATTTATTGACAACTTATTTTTTTTTTCAGGCGTAGTTGCCGCAGATTTCGATTATTTTATGTATTTCCTTATATTTCTTTACATACAGAAAAAATAATTCAAATAATCTTTTTGGGTGTACACGTCGCAAAGCACTCGATTTCTATATTAATTTCCACATGTTATAAATATGAAAGTCGATTAACTTAATGTTATAAAGTGTAAAGCTAAAACATATACAATTCCCTGCAAAACGGTTTGTACTGTTTGTCTGCAGGTGTGAGTCTCTATATAATATTTCTACAAATGTTATTACTAAACACTTGAGTGACACTTTGAATAGACAACTTTATTACTCAAGTGTCAGCAATAGGTGCTTTTTTAGTATTGTCGTGGAGTCCCGTGAATCCCGTGACTGCCTATGACCGGGTCATTAGGGCACGGCACACGCGCCGGGACCGAACGGGATGGAAGCACTCTGCGAGCAACCTTACACTTTTGTGCGAGAGTCGATTTTTCAGTGTGGGGACTAGGTAGGGCGAGACGGCGTTCCAAAAGCGACTGTATTAACTAGGTTTTCTAGACTATTATAACATTCTAAAATTTACGCAATGAAATAAAAAAATAAAACACTCAAAAAAATATAATTTAGCTGTTTAGCCTGTTCATGAACACAATCGCAATGTTTAAAAAAAATACTTCCCGGCCTAGTGTCCGGGTTTTTTATGTGAATGAGAAATAAGAATAACAGTTACGTATCTGTCGTAGATTTTTTGGTCTTGAATAAAACCATTCGATTTAAATAAAACAATTTAAACGGATTATATCGCGTATATTAATTATTTGAGCCTCCCTGACGTTTCGGTACCTTTACAGATACCGTTGTCATAGGTTGACTGAGAAAAAACTCAATTTTTAGAAAACCGAGTTTAGTCATTTAATACATAATTGATTTAACGTTTTATCTTTGTTTTACTACTTTTTCTCGCAACCCGTGACAGGGTTATCTGAACTCGAATAAAGCATGGTTACTTCACTTCGTATCGGGTCGGTTCTGGGAATCGCGTGAGTCAGACGACCTCTGCAATTTCACGGTTTCAGGTCTGCGCGGCACAGACATACAGTAGGTCCGCTCTGGTAAATATTTCGATAATATAATTTTAGTCATTTAATGCTTGGGAATGTTAACCACAATAACCATAAAGGCAATTTGGAATGAAATAGATGAATGAGTATGAATTGTATTTTTATATTAATATCGGCTCCATAGCTCTCTATAAGAAGTCCGATGCCTAGTCATCACTCCTGTGGCGCGGAGATAATCCCATTAGCGGGTTATACTCCCACACAAAGTTCTCACTGGTAGTGAGGGCTAAACAGCCCTCCATCATTATCATCATATCAGCCGATAGACGTCCACTGCTGGACAAAGGCCTCCCCCAAAGTTCTCCACAACGATCGATCTTGCGCCGCCCTCATCCAATTTCTACCCGCGATCTTAACCAGGTCGTCGGTCCACCTTGTTGGAGGCCTTCCAACGCTGCGTCTTCCGGTCCGCGGTCGCCACTCAACCCTAAACAGCCTTGATACAGCTAAACTAGGGCTGCTGTCCGTTCTAGTTTGGAGGTCCGGGGAAAACCCGTCCGGACACTATGTGGATAAAAATAAAGCGACTGTTTTTTTTATAAAATTAATTTCGGACACGTCAAAACGGTCGTCAACGGGAAAAAAATTAGATTTACGCCAAATGTCCGGGTTCTTTTAAGTTTTTGTCCGGGTTAGGCGAATTTAGAGATGACAGCCCTAAGCTCAAGTCATGTTTAAAAAAAAAGATGAATTAGAGCACAATCAAAAAGTAGTTGCAATTAGAACGTCAGTGCACAACATGTGGTTTAAATTTCATTGGAAAAATAATTGTAATTAGTACGAGTGTGAACTACCTTTCACACTCGTATTCGGTTTGTGTTGTATCGTGTTTGTCTGAACAGTCAACACGCACTTTTATATTATTATAGTTGTATTACTCAAAATCGTTTGTACATTAGAACCCAATACAAGAAAAAAGTGTCCTTAAGTTTTGTATGGAAACATATTTTTCCAGTAAAAACTGTATGACTACAGAAAACAGGAATAAAAATTCTGCGAAATGATTTTTCGGCGAAGTGAAGTGATACATTCGACGACATAAGTCTCTTGGAGTCAAAGGGAAATCGAATAACGGAATTACTATAAGTAACGGTATAGACGACCTTACTGTATCTCTCTCTCTGTGTTAGGGGTGGACTTAGTAAGGAGGAGGGTTAAGCTATACTGCTATAACGCGAGTGGAACGACTTTGAACTTCGACAGCCGAAAACAATACCAATTATTGTGACGTAGGTTATAGTCTTTTCAGTGGATCAATAATATGATATGGGCCTGTTCAGTAATTACGTCATTTCAAATGGGGGAGTCAAAAATCGTGTATTTGTAGCTATTTAGGTATGTGAAATCACAACTTATCAAAGAATAGTGTTGACTTTTTGCAAAAACAATGAAATTTGACTTAATGTTTTGTGATTTTCAATCTACGTCGAACTTTCTTTATAGCAGCTAAGACACAGGTTTATCAGTTTTAGTTATATTATAATTATTTTTAGTTATATTAGTAAAATCACGTACAATTTTTACGTGATTTTACTAATGTATAAATTAACGGCCCGATATGTTTCGAACTCGTATGGAGTTCTTCACCACGATAGTTTTAATAATATTATTAGTAAAAATATTCCAATCAGAACCAGATAGGTAACCCCCCAAAAATAGCCCCGACCTTATCAAACAACCTCGATCTTAGAACCCTCGCCCGACACCATTAAACCTAACCCAGTGACCTCCAAACAGGCCCTAAATCTAGGGGTTGCGTCGCCTTGGCCCTATTTATTGGGCTATCTGATCTGAGGGGTGGGACTGGAAAATAGGAAAAATATTACCTAAATCTACTTAATACAATTGACAACATTTCACATATAGAGATCGAGCGAGATTTGCGTCGTGTGGGTGTGCGCTAAAAAAATTATTGGAATTTATTTATTATGTAAAGAAATATAAGGAAATACATAAAATAACCGAAATCTACGACAACTATGCCTGCATAGAGTTGTTAGTCTTCGACCTACCCGCGAAAAAGATAGCTGTCAATAATGTTAAGCTCAACGTCATTCATTTTTTTTTATAACACCAGATTAAAGTAACCTTTCCATTGTGTCATAGTTTTGAAGATAAGTACTTACATTTGAGAATAAGTAATTTTTTTATAAAATAATTATATATTTTTTATTAAAGCAGTGCCTAACGTCTGCTAACGTAAACCAAGTGTTTACAATGAAGCGAAAAATTGAAAAATTTAATGGTTCGGACAGGATTCGAACCTGCCCGCCCGGCCCGCCGCTGCCACTGTTGGCCCGGAAAGCCGTTGGAAACGCAGGTTCGAATCCTGTCCGAACCATTACATTTAAAATTTTTCACTTCATTGTAAACATTTAGTATTGCTATTACATTACTTCGGTAAATCACATATAAATATTGCCTTATTTAATTTATAAGATACATAACTACTAGGATTAATTTCCTTCTTTCTTTGTTGCAGATTAATGGCGTCCAACATAGTGAAGAAGCACCGTATAAAATCACCCACGTCTCGAAACCAGCAATAGAGAACATTAAAAAAAATGCACTCCGTCAAACACCGTCCACGACACACCTTAAACAACCTAAAAATTAAAAAGAAAACCAACGAGCTTACCAACAAGAAACCGAACGTGTGTTCCAAATTTAAATAGAAACCGTTAACGGACTCGCATTCTAGAATTTTCGAATTTTTGTTTTTGAAAAAGGAAGCTTTAATAAATTTCTAAAAGTAATTCCCCCTTTCGAATAGTTGCCTTCTTATAGTTAGTAGCTCTGTGATTGGTCCAATTTCTTCTATATTGTATAAGCAACCGCGTAGGTGTATGTGTGTAATTGACTGATTTTCGTTCGGAGATCGAAGAAAGGTGAGATTTTACAATTATTTTTAACCTGACAAGTCTACTAGCTCTTCTTACAGTCCGACCAAAAAGAGTAGAAATTAAAAAGTGGCAATACTGTAGCGTCGTCCCTTTCTAATCAATCTAAGAAAACGGGGACGACACTACAGTATTGCCACTTTTTAATTTCTACTCTTTTTGGTTGGACTGTACTTCTAGCACGAAAGCTTGACCAGCCAATCGTATCACAAGAAAAAAGTGTCAAATTTGAAGTTAATAACCCTGGTTCTTTTAAGGAGACACATTTAATCGAATGGTTCATTTCGTGGACAATTGTTTCCCTTGAAGTCATAAATCTTGAAAATTTCATTCTATAGATTAGGTTAGATTTGTTTTATAACGATCCGATTATGAAATAATGTCTGTGAAATGAAACATTCTGTGTAGTAACCTTTGTCTATGAAAGGTAAACCAATAGTAACAGCTTGTTTGAAATCCCTGTGACACTATTCGCTGGTCACTTATACACTTTGACTTTACCGAGAATATATTTGACGCCACGCCCCTGAACCCGAAGATTAATTACGACGGAGTCGACAGAGCTTATCCATATTGCCGATTTTAGTAAGATAAGGTGGGGTAAGACATCAGACCATAGAAATAAGAGACATGGCTTAACTACGATTTTGTTCCGATACCGGTGACTATGATATACTACTGGTAACACAGAAACAGATTGACAGAACCAACCAACCAATCATAGCGTGATGACTGATGACGTCACAATTTTGGCCTGTCATTCCGGAATGCCATACCTTGTTTTCTTATACCATGAGACTAACCCACCGACCTCTAAATGTCATCGGATTGATTTAAAAAATGGTCAGTATCATTTTAGTGGGTTTTGGACAAAAAAGAACCTTATGGAGAAATAATATTCAAAATTTAGTTTTGTTTTACTATTTTTTGGACCACCCTAATAGTTTATATATAAAAATATCGACGATAAGTCTAAGTTCCATTTCCGTGTTTTCCATAGATACCAAAAACATGGAGAACCCAGAATCTGAGAGCACCGCTCCTGAGGAGGGCAGCACGTTGAATAGGAATAGAGTGAGTAGATTCTTGTTCAGAAATATTGAATATCAGTTTTGTTCGTAAACACTAACGTTGGTCTACTAATAAACAAATGACAATCGGCTCTCCACAAACGATTCCATCCTAAACCAACCTAGTTAGTTAGTTAGTTTTAGGTACTCCAACTAAACCATTGATACAAAGATCAAAGCACAATGAAAAATGGAAATGCGTAACCTGGCGGAAGATACCGGGAATCGAACCCGGTACCTCTGGATTACCGGTCCAGTGTTTTTTGTACTGACATAAAAAAATACTGCATGTTTCATACATTTATAACCCAACTAAAGTTCAAAACTTCCAATACGTATGTACGACCAACGTACAAGAGATCAATGACCAATGGTAGTAGGCCCAAAACTCTTAATATATATCACGTAAGTCTTAGAAGGATCGTAAAAATGTGAGACAATTGATTGAAATGACGTATGGCACCCAGTGACGACCTTACATTACTTCAGTGAAATTTGCTCGTATTTTACGAACCCTGCTTATGAGTTTGGGTGTTCCTGTTTTCTTGTAGAGATTTATTTATACTGCCGAACCCTTTTTCCCTAAATTCTTTTGTCAACTTTTGGCAATACCTCAATATATCAACACCTCTCGTCTTCAGAGCTTCAAGTCGAAACAACTAGTCCGGAGTCAGGCGATACGCGAGTCACAGTCTCCACCGCGGACGGCGTCGCCCGCCGTTAGTTCCGAAGATACCGGTACCGTCACTGTTACCGGTAATCCTGCGGGCAGCGCTACCGGTAACGCTACCGTGACGTGTAGTGTTGACGCGGTAGAAGAGAGGGAGGAGAAGCGACGCCCGGTGGAAATACAGGTATTTGTTATAAATGTTTATTATGATGCATTATTACTTAGCTATATTGATGATGATGATGAAAACTTTTGTGAGACATATATAATTATTGTATTTAGCTGTTTACACTCACCTGAAATTGTCAGGACGAATTCGAATTCGTACCGAGCTCTTCATCAGGGACTGCTACACGTAGGTACACCGGCGCGGCAACTTTTTAACAGCGCTGACTCAATCAGAGATTGGAGACTTGTTTTAAGATAATCAAGCTAATGTTCGAAACTTGTACTGATTATGAAGGCTTCGCAACAGTGCCCAATTTAAATGCGAGACGCTGAAACGTCAAAAGGTAGTAAACGTAAAAGGTTCTTCATCGTCTTCTCTCTTCAGATAACGGGCGGAGCTTGGGAGAGCGGGTCCCAGCGAGCTCGGCGCCGTTGGCCACAACAGTCACGAGATCTGTTGTCCAACGGGCCGAGGGTGGCGTGCGTCGCCGGCTGCCGCTCGCAACACTGCAGGTTCGATATCCAGTGTTATTGAGTTTTAAGATGGCGGGCATCACTCTTGGGGTGCTCACGTAAAGGTGCCTATGCGTACGCATTTGAGCGGCTCGGCCCGAGGTATGATCGCCCCGAGCGGCGAGCTGCTCGCGAGCAAACCATTGGTATAATTTACACCCGGGTGAGGCAACGCCGACTTTGAGCGTCGCGCAAAATGGCGTCAGACGCGACGCCTGCTGCTGAGTGATCACCAACAAACGTAGTCAAGTTAGTACCTAGGCGCCGTACGCAAGTCAGAACGTGTTCCCGCGCGCCGCTCGGATATACGTCCAAATGCCTCGAGGCACGCACACGAGGCACCTTTGAGCACGGTCAAAAGACCGCCCCCGGCCGGCTCGCGGCGATCTTTTGCGCACGGCGCTTACGAATTTGAGCAAATGGGCGAGCCGTGCGTGCCTCAACCCGAGGCTGCCTCAAATCCGTACGCACCTTAAAAACAAGCGATGTCCGATAACGGATGGAGCGTGGGAGAGCGGTTCCCATCGGGCTCGACGCCGTTGGCCACAACAGTCACGAGATCTGTTGTCCAACGGGCCGAGGGTGGCGTGCGTCGCCGGCTGCCGCTCACAGCACTGCAGGTTCGTTATCCAGTGTTACTGAATTTCAAGATGGCGGGCGATGTCCTATAACGGGTGGAGCGTGGGAGAACGCTTCCCAGAAAGTTCGACGTCAAAAAATTTACATGAGATTTATTTTGTTGTAAGTTGTTCATGTATTTGCTTCTGATAGTCATCATCTTCCTATGCTGAGCTGATAATGAATGGTATAACTCCTTAACGGTTAGGAGTTAGAGGATAATTCTAGAGATGCATGCAAACAAGACCTCCCCGATCATCCTGCTATATATATTTTTAATTAAATTACTACATGTACACATTACATTTGAACCACCTTTTGAAGTCGGTGCCAAACTTCACGTAAACTACTTTTCGAACAAAAATACTCGTAAACACCAAATAGTAATCATTAAAGTCTTCATGCGTGGCATTTGTTTTCATATTAATAATTGAGTGGTTTGGCACCGACTTCAACAGGTGATTCAAATGTAATTTGTACATGAACGGGTTATTTTTAGTTTTTTAGTTTATTTTGAAGCCAGTTTTTTTTTTGTATTTTTTTTTGTCACTAATTAATGTTTTGTCGCATTACAGAGGACAACGCCGTCGGCAGGCGTGCCCGACCAAACAGGACTCCGGGATATCATGTCCAGATGACTGCGCAGACTGTTCGGATCTCGAGCATACAGGTACGAAACTGTAAATTGAATAAATAAATAAATATTAGACAACTCACACAAATCGATCTAGTCTTAAATTAAACTCAAGAAGGCTGTGTTATGGGTACTAGACGACGATACACATACTTGTATAGATAAATACATAAGAACAACCATGACCCAAGCACAAATATTCGTATTCATCACACAAATATTTGCCCTGGCCGGGATTCGAACCTGGGACCGCTGGCTCGGTAGGCAGGTGTCTACAAACTGCGCCAACCGCGTCGTCAAAAATTGATATGTACAGTCGCCATCTGATATATCGCAGCATATAAGGCGTTCATAAATATCTGAACATGTACTGTAACGCCCGGTCGATAGGAGTCGTGTTCAAATATTTATGAACGCCTTATGTGCTGCGATATATCTGATGGCGACTGTAAGTACTAGGTATAAAATAGGGAGACAAAATAACACAGCACGCATGTATGTACATTCAAGACTGATTTATTCCCTATTATTCCTCATCTCGTCGTTTACTTCCTTCTTATTCATATCATCTTTCACACAATCCATCCATCTTTTCTTTGGCCTTCCGCTTCTATATCCGTCCACAATCATACTTAACCCATTTCTGGTTACGTGGCTTTCCTCTCTTAGCATCACGTGCCCATACCATGATAGTCGGTTAGCTTGCAGCTTCTCCCTAATTGGTGCTACTTTCAGACTTCCTCTTACATATTCATTTCTTATTCCGTCCATTCTTGTCACCCCACACATACATCGTAGCATTCTCATTTATCTTTACATCATATTACTAAAATATTTCTAACTCAAGTAGGTAATACATAATGACGAATGCGTAGCCGACGCGTTACAAGTTATGTATAATATGTAGGTATGCAAACGCATCATTTCATACAATAACACGTTATACATAGATTCATAACAAGAATTACACGCACAAATTGTAACCTTTGAGCGATTGCATGATTCTGCGAAGAAGACAACACTTTATATGGTATGAATAACATCTAAACGAACAATATTTTTATTTTATGTTTTGGTTACACGTTTGTTGGCATCTGTATCTTATCGATGAACGACGAATGCGTTTAGGTTTAGGCGTCGGTATCGGAATTGAGAAGATTTCACATTTTTAAGACGACTATTCTTTTACTTTCTAAGTAAACTGCAATACCCTTACAGGGTGTCATGATTGTACATATATATATAAGCATAAGATCTGCTAAATGTAAGACTTCATGAATGCAATAAAGTTCTATTCTAATCTATTCTATACTTTTCTGTATTCCGCTTAGAACGAGTTACTTTTTTCCCAAGATTACTAAAGTTGAATTTATAATTAGCCAAAGTGATTTGACAGATGTCGTTATTTATATTTTCGTTATTTAGAAATTATTTCTTAAAACAATGAATGAGAAAACATGTAATTGCTGATATTAGATTGACTTTTATTGATAAAAAAAAATAAAAAAATTAGGTCGAATTGAGAACCTCCTCCTTTTTTGAAGTCGGTTAAAAAAGAGATATGTTGAAACCAAATTAAACTTAATCAAATTGCGCTCGTTAAATAATGCGTCAGTTTACTCCGGCTAATTAAAAATCCGACTTTAATGACTTAGATTACAAAAAAATAAAATAATTCATAAATTTCATAAATGTATAACTACGTAATAAATAAGATATTTCAGCTATTTAAAGAAATGTTCACGAAGCAGCTCGCCAAGAAACTACCCAAACACAAATTGTGTATAAAGCTTATACAACCCTTACACAGCTGTAATATCGTCTGTTCACAAAACTAAGTACCAAATAAATTAAGGTAACAAATTAACTTAAAACAGCTCGTATATCAAATATCAGTATCAATCTACAAACTAAATACGAGGTTTTGGAGAGTAGTGACAGAAATTTTAGTGAGTTTTGGTTGTCACTAGGCGATATGTCGTATGAGATGCGATATGTAGATGAGCGCGATCTCGCCAACAAACTGTCTTAGCAGTTTGGCGAGTTAATTACAGTTGCATGCAGTTATGTACACCTTTTTTTTGGAAAAAAAAAAAAAAAAAAAAAGAGCTGTATAAGCTCCTATCACCTGTGTGCTACGTGGGTAGTAAAAAAAAATACATTGGACAACCTCACACAAATCCATCTAGTCCCAAATTAAGCTCGAGAAGGCTTGTGTTATGGACACTAGACGATGATATACATACTTATATAGATAAATATACCTCTATACTTAAATATATAGAACCATCATGACCCAAGCACAAATATTCGAGTTCATCACACAAACATTTGCCCTGGCCGGGATTCGAACCCGGGACCGCCGGCTCAGTAAGCAGGTACACAACAAACTGCGCCAAACGCGTCGTCAGTAATCTAATCCAATATGATCTGTCCAAAAAGGCACCTAACAGCTTGTTTTTTCTTCTAGGGGGCTCGAGCAGTGACGTCAGAAAAGCTTGCAGCCTGGATTCAGACGAGTCTTACTGCAGATGTCCAGAGAGAAAAGATAGACCAAAGACTAATTCGTTAAGCAGAGCTGATTCAGGTATACATTTGATACATAATCGTATAATTCGCGCGAACTAGACTACATTAATGATTTGTCGTGGGATTAGTCAAAATTAAAGCAATCTTGTGTGTAATTATTTTAACGAGTACCTATCAAGGTACTGGTATTTTAATTAATTTTTTTATGTTTTTTATTTTATTTTTAGTAATAATCAATAAATTGCTCTGCTCTCTGTATCTGACGATTCAAAAGTGCTTGTAGCTTCGCCTACTTGAATAAAGAATATTTTCACTTGACTTGAACCTTTTGAAGACCAAGCGGTGAACCAATTCAACATGCCAATGTCGCCATGGCAAAAAAAAGAAGATCATCAAATTAAATTAATGCATTTTCTGTTTGCAATGTTTTTAACAGGGGTAGGCTTTTTTCTGTTCTTGTACTTATTGTTATTAGAAAAAAAAGTCCTCCAAAGTCAACAGGAATTGAAAAAGACTTGTAAATGTTTGAATAGTAAATATTTTGATGATGATTGCAACGATGGCATCAGTGGCACAATTTTCCGATGTCTCGATTTGACGACTGTGGCGGTCCAAAGATTATTATTATTTTGTTTTCAGCGGATGATAAACTAGAACCGACAGGGCCAGAGCTAGTCAACTTTATAAAGGAGACCCTGAACAAGAATCACCGCGACAGGATGACTCTTCTCATGATCGAGAAGGAACTTCATGCTCTAGTCACAGACACCGGGTAAGCATAGACGTTATTTATACTCTTGATTTGACCTAAGCTTGGTGCGAAACTTTGGGAAATCCGGACACAGAATTAACCTTATCCGTTCAAAAATGCTGAATGCTTTAGACATGTTTCTCTATGATCAAACATGTTTCTTAACATATTATCAATGTAACTACTTTGAACGGGGCTATTTATTAGTATACAATAGAAACGTACAGTTTGAATTTATCATTGATAATTTTAGTTTAAAAACTACTCGAAATGCAACTGTACATTATTATGTCTTAAAACACGCCTGTGATTCTACTATGAAACTCGCCTTCGGCTCTTATCATAAAAACCACACTCGTGTTTTAAGACCTCTCATTATGTTACATTTGCATATACTTCTATTTACTTATTTTTTATTAAAGCAGTAACGTCTGCTAACGTAAACTAAATGTTTACAAATGAAGCGAAAATTGAAAAATTTAATGATTCGGACAGGATTCGAACCTGCGTTTCCAACGGCTTTCCGGGCCAACACTGGCGTCCTCCCAATTGGACCACCGAATCAGATGTCAGAGTCATTGAATTTTTCAACCAGTTGCTTCGACATGCCTTAGGGTGGCATCGTAGCGCCATCTACCGTAAAGATTTAGACTTACTGCTTTAATAAAAAATAAGTAATTTGGGTGTAGCACATCGTTACTATCGATTCTCAACAAATTTGAGACGATGGTGCCGACGATAAAGTCTAAATCTTTACGGTAGATGGCGCTACGATGCCACCCTAAGGCATGTCGAAGCAACTGGTTGAAAAATTCAATGACTCTGACATCTGATTCGGTGGTCCAATTGGGAGGACGCCAGTGTTGGCCCGGAAAGCCGTTGGAAACGCAGGTTCGAATCCTGTCCGAATCATTAAATTTTTCAATTTTCGCTTCATTTGTAAACATTTACTTCTATTTAATTTATCTTAATGTTACAGTCGCTGCAACTTCAAGTTCCCGACGATGACGTCGTACGGCCGCATGCTGGTGCACCGCGTCGCGACGCTGTTCCAGCTGACGCACCACCTCGACCAGAACAGCAAGAACTCCGTCACCGTCAGCAAGAGCGGTCAGTTTACACTTGAATCATAATCACAATGTTTCTGTAAGTTCCCGACGACGTCGTACGTCATGCTGGTGCTACGTCGCGACGCTGTTCCAGCTGACGCACCACCTCGACCAGAACAGCAAGAACTCCGTCACCGTCAGCAAGAGCGGTCAGTTTACACTTGAATCATAATCACAATGTTTCTGTAAGTTCCCGACGACGTCGTACGTCATGCTGGTGCTACGTCGCGACGCTGTTCCAGCTGACGCACCACCTCGACCAGAACAGCAAGAACTCCGTCACCGTCAGCAAGAGCGGTCAGTTTACACTTTATTTTATTTTATTTTTTAAAGCTTTTATTTAACTTGCATGGTATGTTTAACCACTCAATTGCTTCGAATTTTGAGTTGGACTCTATTTATATCTATCTATACCATTATAAAATCCTAATTTTGTATTGAAAATAAATTTTCTATGGAGGGAGGTCATGATTTCAGGAAAAATCTCGATAGCGTGATGCAGCCGGATAGTTGTTTTGTATGGACACGCTTCGCCGTGCCAACCTGGCGCCATCTGTTTTCAAAAAAACCGTTGTCCTCGCATCACGCCGAAACGGCTGGATAAAAAGTTACCAATTTTGGTACAGGAATAACTGAACATCCAAAGATGGTTATAGGATACTTTTTATTACGATTAATATTTATCTCTGAAAACATAAATTCCATGAAATATTTTCCTTACAATGTGTAACCTTATAATGACAGCGTTTGTGATTTTGAATTTAGAACGACGCGACCCCCGCGTGGCTCTTACGTGTACAAAAACTAAAAAGTATGAATTCGACATAATACCTCCTTGCGGCCCACCAGTATTAACAATAAGGATAAGGTTGTTTGAGGCGTTAAGTTACGGAAACCGTCTTAGTTAGACAGAAAAGATGGCGCCAATTATCGACCAACACAGACGAAAATATGAGTGCAATGTTCGTTGTAAATTGGCTCATGCTCAAAAAAAAACATACATTTCTTTAAAAACACAATTTGCGACAATAGGAACTAATTAATGATCTCTTATTGAATATGCAATTATATTCTTCTGTAGTTTGTAAGTATTGACCATAAAAAAGCCCGGAGACGCAATAAAAAATGTTAATGAATAAAACAGATTTTTAATTGCTATTTTATCGAGTGAAGGTAATTGAAATAAAAGTATTTCGAATCAATTTAAGTAAATTAAATACATTTTTAAATATGTTTTACCAACCAACATTTAGAACATTAAGCGCAAATTTTGGTATTGTTTGTGTTTGGCCTAACTTACTAATAAGGTAGCGAAATGTATAATAAACGTTAAGTATACGATATATTTAGCCACAATATTGCATCTATGTAGTTTTTTTATATATAAAATTTATTCAAAGTAATAAATATCACTCATTCTTTATTTTTAACGGCGTGTTGAGATTTTGTTCTCAATGACCCAATTTTCCGCTAGGTGGCGTTGTTACTTTGACAAAACGGCTGCATCGCGCTGTTAAGATTTTTCCTGAGTTAATAACACCAGCTCCATACTTGTAACATGTTACGTATTGGAGCAATTGATGAGTCGCCTCGACATCAAGGCCAAGGGTCCACGTCGTTGCGTGCCTGTGACCACGATTTGGCACAAGCTAGGATGCAGCTGTGATGGTTAACCCGGACTTCGAGAATTACTACCGAAGTTGTTGAATTTGAATATTGAACGCATACAAATGTAAGTAGCAGTGTATCAGGTTATTGAGAGTTGCTGCTCGACAATGTATGCATTTTGTATGAAAAACAACCATGATTCGAGACAAGACAAAATTATTAAATTTACAATGTAGAAAGGATTTCACCTAGCCGGGATTTGAACCCAGAACCAACTGAAATAATAACAGTGTTATCTCATGCATTTTCTTTGGCTTCCTTATTCATTATACCACGGATAACAAAACAGTGAGGCCATCACGTATCCGTTCAGTGGTGCTGTCGCCATTATTGACATACGCTCGATTGAGTTAAGTTGGCACCTGAATCTTCTGGCGTTACTTAGGACACTATTATGACAGGTCATATTAATATATTAGTATTAGTACCATCGTAGACGAAAATAATTTATTGTCATCTTAATAGATGTCATTAATATATGTTCAGGTAGGACTATGAGCTAATTATTTTTCAAGGTGCTTTGAATAGTTATCTACAATAAATAAACAATAAATATTCAAAACGATATATAAACATGTCTAGCCTCAATTTAAACTAAACCAAGATGATGTTCACAATGGTAGCACCGAAGGTGCGGAGCGATCTAGAGAAGTCGCCCACCCACTAAATTAAGAAGTAACTTGATGCGAGGCCGTAGGCCGAGCTCTACGTAGCACCGAAGGTGCAGAGCGTCCCAGGGATGCCGCTCACACATTTAAGCTTATATTAAGTGTGTGGGCGGCCTCGCATTAAGTTTTTTTAAATCTACAATAGACAATAAATATTAAAAACAATCTTTTAAACATACCTAAGTCTTGACTCAATCTTAATTAAACCAAGATGATGTTCACAAGCGTAGCACCGAAGGTGCGGAGCGTTCTAGGGAAGTCGCCCACCCACTAATATAAGTAGTAACTTAATGCGAGGCCGTAGGCCGAGCTCCACGTAGCACCGAAGGTGCAGAGCGTCCCAGGGAAGCCGCTCACACACTTGAACTTATATTAAGTGGGTGGGCGGCCTCACATTAAGTTATTTAAATCTACAATAGACAATAAATATTCAAAACGATTTTTTGAACATAAGTCTTGCCTCAATTTTAATTAAACCAAGATCATGTTCACAAGCGTAGCACCGAAGGTGCGGAGCGTCCTAAAGAAGGCGCCCACCCACTAATATAAGTAGTAACTTAACGCGAGGCCGTAGGCTGAGCTTCACGTAGCACCGAAGGTGCAGAGCGTCCCAGGGAAGCCGCTCACACATTTAAACTTACATTAAGTGGGTGGGTGGCCTCGCAATAAGTTATTTAAATCTACAATAGACAATAAATATTAAAAATTGGGCGAGTGCGAGTCCGACTCGCGCATGAAGGGTTCCGTACCATAATCTTTAAAAAGTTTGTTATAGGGAGCCCCCTTAAATACTTATTTTATTTTATTTTTAGTATTTGTTGTTATAGCGGCAATAGAAATACGTCATCTGTGAAAATTTCAACTGTCCAGCTATCACCATTCTTGAGATACAGCCTGGTGAAAGATGGACGGACGGACAGCGAAGTCTCAGTAATAGGGCCCCGTTTTTACCCTTTGGGTACGGAACCCTAAAAGCTATCTTTTAAACATAAGTCTTGCCTCAATTTTAATAAAACCAAGATCATGTTCACAAGCGTAGCACCGAAGGTGCGGAGCGTCCTAGGGAAGGCGCCCACTCACTAATATAAGTAGTAACTTTATGCGAGGCCATAGGCCGAGCTTCACATAGCACCGAAGGTGCAGAGCGTCCCAGGGATGCCGCTCACACATTTAAGCTTATATTAAGTGAGTGGGCGGCCTCGCATTAATTTATTTGAACATATTTTAAGTGGGTGGGCGTCCCAGGGAGGCCGCCAACCCACTTAACATATGTTTAAGTGACTTAATAGGCGGCTTCCTTCCTTCCTTGGGTGGGACGCTCCGCACCTACGGTGCTACGCAGAGCTCGGCCTTCGGCCTCGCATTGAGTTACTTCAACTTATATTAAGTGGGTGGGCGGCTTCTTTGCGACGCTCCGCACCTTCGGTGCAACGCGCAGCTCGGCCTGCGGCCTCGCATTAAGTTACTTCCACTTATATTAAGTGGGTGGGCTGATTCCTTGGGACGCTCCGCACCTACGGTGCTACGCGGAGCTCGGCCTTTGGCCTCGCATTAAGTTACTTAAACTTATAAGTGGGTGGGCAAATTCCTTGAGACGCTCCGCACCTTCAGTGCTACGCGGAGCTCGGCCTTCGGCCTCGCATTAAGTTACTTCAACTTATAATAAGTGGGTGGGCGAATTCCCTGAGACGCTCCGCACCTTCGGTGCTACGCGGAGCTCGGCCTTCGGCCTCGCATTGAGTTACTTCGACTTATATTAAGTGGGTGGGCGGATTCCTTGGGACGCTCCGCACCTACGGTGCTACACGGAGCTCGGCCTTCGGCCTCGCATTAAGTTACTTCAACTTATATTAAGTGGGTGGGCGGCTTCCTTGGGACGCTCCGCACCTTCGGTGCTACGCGGAGCTCGGCCTTCGGCCTCGCATTGAGTTACTTCAACTTATAATAAGTGGGTGGGCGAATTCCTTGGGACGCTCCGCACCTACGGTGCTACGCGGAGCTCGGCCTTCGGCCTTCGTCCTCGCATTAAGTTACTTCAACTTATATTAAGTGGGTGGGCGGCTTCCTTGGGACGCTCCGCACCTTCGGTGCTACGCGGAACTCGGCCTTCGGCCTCGCATTAAGTTACAACTTATATTTAGTGGTTGGGCGGCTTCCTTGGGACGCTCCGCACCTTCGGTGCTACGCGGAGCTCGGCCTTCGGCCTCGCATTAAGTTACTTCAACTTATAATAAGTGGGTGGGCGAATTCCTTGAGACGCTCCGCACCTACGGTGCTACGCGGAGCTCGGCCTTCGG